>OZ020165.1:12582139-12665194 GCA_963971145.1 Sussaba pulchella
AAGAGGAGAAACGAGTTTGCGAAATCGCGAATGCCATATCTCGAACGTGAAAGAGTCGGCCGGTGGATTTTTTTATCCTCATTCTTCTGGCAAAATAGCGTGGAGCAAAATAAAAATGCAATTAAAATTGAAAAAAAAAAAAAGGAAAAATATTGACGTATCATTGAGAATCCATAGCTCTCGGTTGCTACGAATAGGAAGTATATCGTTGCGCATTTCAATGATCAATGTTGGTCGAACGGTTGAGCGAGAAAATAAGGATATAATTATAGGCTCGACGGCGAGTTTAATTGAACTCCGAGGTTTGCAAATCGTTGACCGGATGCCCATGGCAATGGGATTGAAAGATTGCAGTGCTCGAAACTCGATTGCACTTGTGTGTTACGAGAAATTTATTTTCAACCTCGTCAACTTTCATTGACGGAAATTTTATGAATTTCTTCTAAACAAGAGGTTAATGCCGTGAAATGTCGAAATTGTGTTGAGCTAGTTTTGGGTTTGTTTTTTAACTTCGAGAAATATTTTTGAGCTTTATTCCGCAAGTCGGTTTCTATGACAGGCGAGGAAACGGTAGTGAGAAAGTTTGGGCAATTTCTGGCCTTCCTGGAATATCTATATTTAAATAAATCATGAGAGACATAAATACATAGATCACAAATAAGTATCATATAACAATTATCATAATTAATCATATTAATCATGATTATTAATAATATATAATATATAATTAATAATATTATAATTATTGAACAGTATTAAATATATAATCAAAATAGTTATATATATTATTTAATTATTTAATTATATTATCGAAATGATCAATTATAATATTGATTATATATCTTATATAATATTGATTATATATCTTATATAATATTGATTATATATCTTATATAATATTGATTATATATGGGGAGAAACGCTCCAAATCGGTGAAATTGAAATCCTTCTATCCCCCTATGTGGTCGATGATTTTTTTTAGAATCTTCTGGATCCCACGACCTCACTGATTTTTTTTTTTTTTTAATTGTTGACTCACCCCCCCCCCCCCTTCTTTTTTTTCGAGAGGTTACTGCTGTTGTGAAAATTTTTAATTGGATGCATTATTTTCGCAGATACTTTATCGTAATTGAGGGTTTTTGAATATCAAATTGAAGTGTCGGTCAGGTTCCTAATATTTGTTTTTTTTTTTTTCATTTTGAAAAGTTCGAGCTATTCTAAAATTCCAACATATGATAATAGTTTCCTATCTTAAAAAAGACAAATGTAATCTATCCTGCAAAAATCGATTTTCCGATCATTACCAAGAGTCAATCGATTAGATAATTTTTTTCTGAAAAGAAAATAATATAACATACATACAAACACATAATAACACATGCATACATATAATATTACATATACGTATGTATATATTGTTACAATAAATTCAACTGGAAAATTTTGAATTCTTCCGTATTTTTAATTAATTACATACATACACATATGTATGCGAATATTATTACAGTGAATTCAACTGGAAAATTTTGAATTTTTCCGTATTTTAAATTACATACATACACATATGTATGCGAATATTATTACAGTGAATTCAACTGGAAAATTTTGAATTTTTCCGTATTTTAAATTACATGCATACAACATATATGTACGCATACATTATTACAGTAAATTCAACTGGAAAATTTCAAATTTTTCCGTCTAGCAATAGAATTATCCATGAATTACGTTAATGAAGCCGGCAACGAGCAAGCTCACGAGACGATTGTTGCACTTGTCGCACTTGTCTCACTTGTCGCACCTTTGTCGTGGCCCCTCTCGAGACAATAGCCTCGTGAATGACGGTCAATTACGGTTGAGCCAATTTTCCCGTCAATGAAGCGGTCGTCGGGGGTTTCGCTACGGGATAATCTTCGAGAAACGAGCGGATGTTTTAAAACGTAATTTTTGAATCTACGCGACGCAGGATTGGAAGCGTTGGAAAAGGCTCTTTACTGTTGGGAAGATGCGCTTACCGCGTTCAGTTCGACTTTGAACAACGATGTTCTCGCTTTGCCGTCGAAAGCCGACGCGGCTTTTACTCACGACGTTCAGGAGCTTCTCGATCTTGGATATCAAATTCAGAGCACCGCTGAACTTCTTTTTATCGATCAGGTAATTCACTTTTACTTTTCTTTTCTTTTTTTCTTTTTTTTTTTTTTTTTTTCTAATTAACCCGATTCAATGTTCGATTGAATCAAGCGTATCCCGGAGCTACGACTAATTGGTCTCGTTCGACGAGAAAACGAGGGGCAATGGTGCATTGAATATTGATTGGCTTGGATTAGAAGAATAATAGGATGAGATCAATAGGTCATCGGTTGTGTGTGTGTGTGTGTGTGTGTGACAGGGTGGACCTTAATAGGGGTGTTGACGAATTTCGACAAGTGCACCCCCCGGATTGGTACGAAATAAATTTAAAAAAATATGTGCGAAACCCCATAACTGTAGTCCAATGAGAAGACGTGCCTGTAAGCTCGTTTTGTTTCCCATTTGAATAACATGGGATTTTCAGACTAATTCGGTCATTATTTTTTTGGAAGTGCTCCTAAGCATTGAAAAAAAATATTATTCATATAAATCTATTCTTAATTGGTATATCTACGTGTAAAATTTTTTACAAGACCTCGCTTGTATCAATTTGCCGTCGTGTATGATAGAAGGGGGGTGGGGAGTGTAAGGGTCGTGATAACGCCTTGTAAAAAAATTTACACGTAGATATACCAATTAAGAATAGATTTATATGAATAATATTTTTTTTTCAATGCTTAGGAGCACTTCCAAAAAATAATGACTGAATTAGTCTGAAAATTCCGTGTTATTCAAATGGGAAACAAAACGAGCTTACAGGCACGTATTCGCATTGGATTACTGTGCTGGGGTTTTGCACGTATTTTTTTTTATTTATTTCGGACGTATCTGGGGGGTGCACTTGTCGAAATTCGTCAACACCCCTATTAAGGTCCACCCTAGTGTGTATAGTAGGTTCTACTAATAACAGAATAACAAATGTAATAATAAAAAGAATAATTCAATGTAATAATTAAAAAAATAAAAAATGAATCAATTCAAGCATAGTAAGAATATATATTAGGGTGACCGACCAAAAAAAAATTTCCGCTGATTTTCACTGGGCGCATCTGGATCAAAGTATCTTGCATCCGTAAGATCGCGCCATAAGATGATCTCCATCGGATCACTCTAAAGGTTGGCGCCGGGTTTTTAAAATTTTCACGATTGAAACTTTAAAAAATCAGCGCCACCCTTAAAAATTGACGATCACGGAAATAGGATTTATTTTCCGATAGAAAAATTTAGAAACAAAATATATAAATTTTTCAAATGTATGTGTAAAAGAAAAAAATCGGGACAAAAATTCCAAATTCCGAATCCCGAATCAAACATTTTTTTAAATATCTTGCTGCGGTAGAATTGTGAAGAAAGTTGAGCCCGATTCAACGATTTTTAGGGGTGGCGGTGAAATTTTACGGTTTCAACCGTGAAAACTTCAAAAATCCGGCGCCACCCCTTAATAGGGGTCCGATCGAGTTCATCTTTTAGCACGATTCTACCAACAAAAGGAACTTTGACTCCGATGTTTCCCGTGAAAATCGGCAAAATTTGTATTTTTCCACTCACCTTAATGTACATCATCTCGTATAATAACAATACCATAGTAATAATAATTGTACAGCAATAGGCTACTAAATATATATATGTATAGCTTATTATATTGCATATATGTGAGTATTTTATTCGTTTTTTTTCATATTTTCTTTTCATTCTAAACCTCCTTCATTCCAGCACTCTGTGCTATTCTGCAACGACAGCGATGGAAGCGGACCGAGCAGACAGGCATCCACCGTAGGTTCCAGGTTCACCAGGGACAAAGGCGACGCTGCCTCGTCCCCGGAATCGTTCGAGTCCGCAAAAGACGGGGTTGAGTATATAACTTCTCAAGAATTTATTTCATTTCCTTCGATCGTAAAAAAAAAAAAAAATCTTACGAATAGCTTCTTGAATTTTTCAAACTTTTTTTTATTCCCTCACCTTTCCATCGTGTAACTCAATTCGACAATTTTATTAAACAATTTCACGCGGGTTTGTTTTCGTAAGAAAAAAATTAAACACAATTTTATTAATTCGTTTCGTGGTTTTTTTTTTGCGTTCTTGGACATTTAAATTTTGTACTCGCAATTGAAGGTCGCAGATCTCCGCGAGTTTGAAGAATTCGCCGAATTGTTTCCACAATTCGAGCGACAAAAATTGTACCACGCGGCACTCAAGGAATACGAGGACTGCGGAATTCCATGCAGACGATTGCACACCGATCTCGTGAAATGCGGTTCCGACGTGGAATACGTTGCGAAGGTCCAGTGTCTGCGTCAAGCTTACACGAAATTGTTCACCTTGCCGTCCGCGGCCTCTTGGATCGCCGATATTGGACGGCAGCTCATCAGCGATCTCATAGTTTTTGCCGATCGGGTATGCCGCAAATTGAATTTTTCATTCGTTCGTCGAAACCCGCGCGATCATTTTTTTTTTCGTCGTACGATTTATTTATTTTTTCATTCGTTTATTAATTTATTAATTTATTGATTTATCAATTTATTAATTTATTAATTTATCAATTTATTAATTTATTAATTTATTAATTTATTAATTTATTAATTTATTAATTTATTAATTTATTAATTTATTAATTTATTAATTTATTAATTTATTAATTTATTAATTTATTAATTTATTAATTTATTAATTTATTAATTTATTAATTTATTAATTTATTAATTTATTAATTTATTAATTTATTAATTTATTAATTTATTAATTTATTAATTTATTAATTTATTAATTTATTAATTTATTAATTTATTAATTTATTAATTTATTAATTTATTAATTTATTAATTTATTAATTTATTAATTTATTAATTTATTAATTTATTAATTTATTAATTTATTAATTTATTAATTTATTAATTTATTAATTTATTAATTTATTAATTTATTAATTTATTAATTTATTAATTTATTAATTTATTAATTTATTAATTTATTAATTTATTAATTTATTAATTTATTAATTTATTAATTTATTAATTTATTGATTTATTAATTTATTAATTTATTAATTTATTAATTTATTAATTTATTAATTTATTAATTTATTAATTTATTAATTTATTAATTTATTAATTTATTCATTTATTCATTTATTCATTTATTCATTTATTCATTTATTCATTTATTCATTTATTCATTTATTCATTTATTCATTTATTCATTTATTCATTTATTCATTTATTCATTTATTCATTTATTCATTTATTCATTTATTCATTTATTCATTTATTCATTTATTCATTTATTCATTTATTCATTTATTCATTTATTCATTTATTCATTTATTCATTTATTCATTTATTCATTTATACATTTGTTTATTCGTTCATTCATTTGTTCTTTTTCAGGATCCAAAGGATTATCTGACTCATTACGAGCGAATGATGGAATTTCTTGGAAATCCGCACAATCACAGTATAATGCATGAAGAATTAACCGCCCGAGGCGTGCAGTGCATCAATTTTTACGACGTACTCATAGATTTCATACTTTTGGACGCCTTCGATGAAGTACAAAAACCGCCGTCGTCGATCAAAGCTATACTGCAAAATCGATGGATCTCGGCGAGTTTCCGCGAAACGGTAAATTGCAATTTTTATTCTTATCCATCAACAAATAAATCGCCACGTGTCGTATTTTTCCGATGATAAAATTTTGGTCCTGCAATTGTCTCCTTATCGTTTCTTTCCAAAATTTCTTAACTCAATCTTTCGCTTTTGCGAGGCTAATCTTGCAACCAAAAAAGGCGACAATAAAATCGAGTAATCCCGACATTATTAAATCATCGATAAAATCATAAAATCCGACACAAAATCTCCAATTTACACGATAAAAATCAATTCCCCATCAACAATCCTTCACCCTTGCAAGCCCATCTGCAATTAAAATCCAAAAACATTTTTCAATCATTCTCTCTTCATAATTCTTCAAAAAAAAGAGAAGAAAAAAAAAATTACAAAGAAAAATATAGATAAAAACCAAAACGATAAACGTAAAACGATCGACGAACAGTACGACGAAAACTTGGCGTGGCTATGCTTCCATTGTACGATAAAAATTCGTTGAATTCATTCGAAAGGCGATCGGCACAGCTGTTTGGTCGGTTCTCGTGGGAAAACGACAGATGCTAAAACACGACAAAGGTTTCTTGGCTCACTTCTATTCAATATCCGAACAAATATCGCCGGTACTCGTGTGGGGCTTTCTCGGACCCGAAGGAAGTCTCAACTCCACGTGTCAATATTTTCGTGAACAGGTCGTCGAGTTTCTCGTCGATATATTCAATTTTTTCAAAGTACGATACACGAACGTCGACGATCTCGCCGAGGATGTTTTGCGGGAGATGCGCATAAGGGTGGCGAATATAAATCAACGTCTCGTGCTCGAGGATTGTTGAGAAGGATTTGTGTAATTTTATTTTCGCGAACGAGTTTGGATGTTTAATTTTTTTTTCTTCTTTTTTTTCCCCAACGACTCGACGATCGTTCGGGAATTAAATTAGGAAGGGTTATTGGGAAGTGCGTTCGTAGTCGCGAATTACGAATCTTTCTAGTCTCGATCTACGTGGATATGGGCTATCGTGAGGAGTTGCGGAAAATTCGTGTAGTAACAATTGGTCTAAAAAACAATTTATGTAAAAACAATTCATCTGAAACAATTTGTCTAAAAACAATTCGTCTGAAACAATTTGTCTAAAACAATTCGTCTAATAACAATTCGTCTAATAACAATTCGTCTAATAACAATTCGTCTAATAACAATTCGTCTAATAACAATTCGTCTAATAACAATTCGTCTGAAGCAATTCGTCTAAGCGAAACAGAGAAAAGAAACATAATTTTGTAATAACGAAAATGAGAACTGAAAATAACCCTAAAGAAGAACCTAAAAATCCGTATAAAAACCCCAGGATTCGCTAAAATTAAACGTTCTTTCTCGGATAAATAACGAATTGCTCTTAGACGAATTGTTATTAGAAGAATTGTTTTAGACGAATTGTTTCCAGACGAATTGTTTTAGATGAATTGGTGTTAGACGAGTTTTTTTTGAACGAATTGTTTTAGACGAATTGTTATTAGACGAATTGTTTTAGATGAATCGTTGTTAGACGAATTGTTCTAGACGAATTGTCTTGGACGAATTGTTATTAGACGAATTACTGTTAGACGCATTGTTTTTTAGACGAATTGATTTAGATGAATTGTTATTAGTCGAGTTGTTTCAGACGAATTTTCCGCAATCCATCGTGAGAAGTAATCTTGCTTTAGAAGTACTCGAGGCGAATCTAGGCACACAAATCGCTAGCGTGCTATCAGGGAATCTGTAATTTTTTAATTTAGCGGGATACTAAATCTACCTTATTTAGATGACATCTAACTTATTTAGATGTCTTCATTCTACGCTATCGACCAACGACATTCGTTTGTATAATTTGAACATGGAGAAATCAATTGTTCCTAAGAATTACGTCACAAACGTACAAACGGTATAAAATTGTGCGAACGAAATCAATCTCTATCTTTTTTTTTTTTTCACTAATTTTTTGTCGTTTTTCTTCCTTGACCTTTTGTTTTTGTATTTATATACCTCGCTGTACAGTAGAAGAATGTCATTAGTTCGCTGTAGAAGTTTTAATGGGATAAGACGATATTACGATTAATCCTTCGATCGTTTTGTACGAAAATATATTGCTCGAATAATCGATACGTGAAATAACGACGTAAGTAAAAATAGATACGTTTTAGGTAAGGTTTTTTTTTGTTTAGAGATGGTTGATGTTGCGAGTAAAAATTCTGCGAGCTTCGACGATCGTTTTCGGATATTTCGCGACATTTTTGTTTGCGGAATAAGCAAAATTGTCATCTTCTGGAGGGGTTAGATTTTGTTTTTTGCGGGAAAATTAAGGGATTTTCATGATTTTTTTAAGCAATGTCAACATAATTTTATTAAAATACACTATACAATATGAATTACATTATATATTGAGGTACTTGTATGAATATTTTTATGGAAAAATGTTTAATTTTGGGGAAACAATCGCCGTTGTTGTCCCAAAACACCTTTTCTCTTTTAAAAATTATTTGCGGTGAGCACGACATCTCTGGAACGGCTCATTTGAAAGGAAGAGCCAAAAATGTTTGGTTAGTACAATATTAACTCCTATTCGTTAATAAAGAGTCCAGCGAAATTTAGATTTTTTAAATATAATGTCGATTTTTCCGAAAAATTCTATTTTTAAAACTTCGCAAATTGGGTTTTTGACCCAAAAATTATTTTAAAAATCGAAATTCCGCTGATCTCTTCTCTTCACGAACTGCGTTTGATATTGTGCTAACGAAATCATTTTGGCTGTTTTATTTCAGATGAGCCGTTCCAGAAACATACTTGCCGCAAGTGATTTAAGAAAAAAAAATTGTTTTGGTAGAACGGCAATATTTCTCCCAAAATTAAAAATTTTCCCATGAAAAAATTCATCCAAGTACCTCAATATATGTTGTAATCGACACTGTATAGTGAATTCTGATAAAATTATGTGAACATAGCCAAAAAAAATCAGGAAAATCTTCAATTTTTTTGGAAACAACTAGATATAACCCCTTAAGGCGATGTGCTACATCGACCACTTGGCTACGAGCGCGAGTGAGATAGCGCCATAAGCGCTTGCAATGAAGCAAGACAGAATATGAGAAACGGATAGCATATTACCTTAAGGCGAAGCGAAAATATCGAACAAAATCCGCATGTAGATGCATTTTTTTTTTTTTTTTAAGCTTAACGAAAAATTTGCCTCAGAAAAATAATTTGTTAGCGGATGTAAAAACGATTAGCACATCCTCCAACGTTTTATGCTTCGCTGAGATTCGTTGGAGCACTTTTGGACGATAATTTATTAGAAAATCGGTAATAATTTATCGCACCAGCTCGATTCGGTTCGGTCGGTATAAAATTTCGTCTCCAAAGCCTCCATACCAAAAAAATTGTCCTATGTTTTTCTCTCGTTCTGCCTTGAGCATCCTCAGTTCTATCTATGTCCCACTCATCCATAATTAACACCTTTTTGCGGCAAATCCAACAACTCAATCCACTAAAATGACTGCCAAATTTTTTCGAGGTAGCTTTTTCGAAATTGTTGTCGATAAAATCGACCAACAAAAATAATTCGTCTTCTATACTACAGCCTATACTTTATTTGCATGAAAATATTTCGTATCGATCTCGAATCTTAGAATTTACAACAATTAAAACATCTTTCAACAGCGCGAACGACGCGAATGATTTTTTTAAAATGAAAACTCAACGAAAAACATCATTTTTTCATAGTATAATCAACTGCGTCTCCCTCTTTAGTACAAAAAACTGTACATCATTATTTAAAAATGCGTAAAAAAATATGCAAAACCGTTGAAAAGATTTATCCCTATTTATCTGGTACGTAAAACTGCACTAACACGAAAGTTAGTCACAAAAATTAATTTTGTTGACATTAATCTTTCGTTTCTTTCGAATATTTTGTACAACAATGGATCTCACTGTACATTCCTGACTCTTATCGTGTGTAAAATGTGCTGAATACAACCAACGTATTTGTAACACGTTTGTAACGCTACGCTACGACGATAAGCGATTGCAACAATATTCCACTTACGTTGCATAAATTTTAATTCGTCAGCTTCTTTGACGATCTTCACGACAATTGAAACAAAATTATTCTACGATTTCGCAATTGCCGGAATTAAAGGAACTTCAGCAATAAAAACGTATTGAAAAAATTAATTGGATCTTTTTTCGAGTTTTTACAGATTTTTACAGAGAATATTATCAGTTTGACGAACGTTTGAATAAACTTTTTTTTTTTTTGTATAGCCAGCGAATAAATTAGTATTAATCTCTCAGGTCAGAGAAATATCCTTGGTACGAGCGGTTCGATGTAAAACATTTATAAATGTACCATAAAAATTTCATTCCTTCCAGTATTTGTTTTATCTCGTTTTTTCTTTCAACTTAATTATTATTATTTCTTTTTAATAAATCGTCGTTCGACGATGGAACTTTTGAAGGTTTTTATAAATAATTGACACGAAGAGCCAACGATACTGATGGCGATAGTGCAGCGATTGGAAAATTAAAGCTTGTAATTTCCTACCGAAGTGGAAAAAGAAAAGCGAAGGAGGAATTTTTGTCACTCGAAGAGGACATTCATCGCTTCGTCGTCGGATTCTTCCTCGTCCGATGATCGACCATCGGGTAAAATTTGCTTTATGTTGTTCATTCGCATGTACTTTCGCAGATAAACTGAAAAATATATTTATCAATTTATATTTATCCGACGTATGAATTTTTCAAATGGAAATGATAAAAATTAACCGACCTTTGTATTCATTTGTATTTGGCAAACGTTTCTCCTCGATTCGTAACCGATCGGGATCTGAAATTATTTGAGGGTTTCTGCTCTTGTCTATGGTGAGTCTTGGCCAATCGACGCCTTAAAGATATTCAATGGAACGATTAATATTTTGAGCTTTGGTTGTCGAATATGAACGGATTCTCCGAAGAGCCAAATTTTCCCCAACGTGCATCCTTTTTATTATTTTGAGGAAGTTTTCCTAATTTCTTCTTTTGTTTAAGGGATTATATGTAGTTGTTTGCGAGGAAATTGAGGGATTTTCATGGTTTCTTTTTGCCATGTTAACATAATTTTATTAGAATGCACAATGCAGTATCAATTAAAACATATCAATTGAGGTACTCATGTAAATTTGTTCATAAAATTTTTTTTTATTTTGGGGGAACCATTGCGTTTGTCTCAAAACACCATTTTGAAGATCAATTGCGGTGAGCCTATCTCCGGAACGGCTTATCTTATATCAAAATTTAAAAAAACAACAAAAGGGTTCGGCGCAATTTCGATTTTCAAAATCTCCTGAACGTCGATTATTCCGAAAAGTTAGATTTTTGAGATTTCAATAATTCGGTTTTTAACCCCAAAATTATTATAAAAATCGAAATTCCACTAAATGCTTCATTTACGAACTGCGTTTAATTTATACCAATGAAATCCTCTTTGGCCGAATAGATAAATAAACTCACCACCGTGCGCTTTTGGTAAATGCACCGTGATTTCCCGGCCTTTATTGAAGTGCACACATTTTTCTGGTATTACCGCTCCAAAATGATAGATAATGAGATAGTAATCTCGCTCTCCGATTGATGTGCTGCGAGATAAAAAAAAAATGGCAATTGAAGTTAACAATCTGCTCAACGAAACAAGACAATAAGCATTGTCAAAATAAAACATTCAGCTCCAAAGTTGTAACTCAACTAATCTTTATTCAATTATTTGTTTCACCAATGAGCCCAGTTTTTTTTTTTTCAATTGTGGAAAAAATAATTAGAAAATAATTTTCACATTTATAAATAATTTTACATAAACTATATCTACATATTGTTTACAATTTTTATGATCACAGAAAGTAATTCGTAGAATTCGCACGAACGTTATTATTCAATTTTTGTTCAAAAGCGTTCTGGCAGCTGCACAACGCTTTTTTGGAAATTTTTATTATTATTATTATTATTAATCGAGGGGGTTGTTACTAGGATAAAATTATGTGTACCAGAACAGTTTATAAGATTGAATGAAATTACTGTTTTATTGCTAATTACTTGTTAGATTACTTGTTAGATTACTTGCTGATCCTTGATAAAGTACAACGAAAGAGAAAAGATTACATAGAATTTGTGACAGTTTAGACACAATTTTTAAAGGATTACTCTATCTCCATGGAAGAATACATGAAATTTTTAGAAGATAACAAAGAGCAGTTGTCATATACCCTAAAGTTCATTTCATATGAAATTACAAGAGAACACAGGAATACATGGAAAACACACGAAGAAGACACAAACTTTTTTGTAATCTTTAACGATTACACAAGACTATCTCAAATTCTTTGAGAATACCCATAATTGCAGCATAGAAGGAATACAAAGATTACACAAAGAACACAAAAATAATTACTGATGATTACTTTTCTCATGTACACCAGATTACACTCCTCTTTATGAATAGTGAATACCTCCTCTTTACTATTATTATCATTTCACGAGCAGAACACGAAAAATGTATACCTAAATCGAACATGATCCTCGTCAACTTGCAGAAAATAATCGTCAACTCCGGGTAACATAATTCTCATAACCACACTCGTATCCGTCTGATACCAAATTACTTTCGGCATGCACAGTTTGCTCACGAGTGTCGGATTTCGAACGTCCATAATCGATGATTTATATAGTTTTTAAATTGTCAAGACCGATTGAAAAGTTGTTGCGTTTTTGAATCGAGAATAAAAAGAGAACGCGTGTGACGAAAACGCACGAGCAGCGCCAACACGTGAGTACGTGACTCAATAAAATTCAAAATGATTAAAAAGCGATGAGAAAGTTTAGTTTATTTATCTACGTTAAGGTTGTTTCAGGTCGCTGCTTTGCATTAGCTTTGACGATGTGGTTATCAGCGATGAGTTAGTGGTGAAGAAGAAAGACGCAGAGGAGAATTATATGAAGCAAAGATGTCAGATTTTCGAGGAATTCCTTGCTAAAGCCGGTTTGTTATGTCCCCTTAACCGATCATGTATACATATGGACCGATAGAGCTGTGAGAAAAAGTGTTATCGCAATGGAAAGAGAGCAGACGATGGGTGGTTATTAACCTCTCTTTTTCTAGTTGAAGCTGATTGGTAGAAATTATCTATATCTCAACCATTTTGACTAATCAGCTTCAACTAGAAAAAGAGAGGTTAAAAAGCACTTTATAGCCTTCTTTCTTTTTATTGCAATTACACTTATTCTCG
Source organism: Sussaba pulchella (assembly GCA_963971145.1). Lineage (NCBI taxonomy): Eukaryota > Metazoa > Arthropoda > Insecta > Hymenoptera > Ichneumonidae > Sussaba > Sussaba pulchella. The sequence goes on from OZ020165.1 coordinate 12,595,159, forward strand.
CAGCTGCTCGCAGCATCATCGGTCCATATGACGATGACGCAATTGCAGCTAGACGCGACAAATGGCGTCACTCTGATTCTCCGCCAATCGACTTGTCTTTGTCGGCGCGACAAAATATGAATCAAAATAAAATGAGGGAGAGGTTGGCAGACGATTTCTTTCACATGTTGAGTGGGCATCGGTCACGGTTTTATTCCTGTGATTATCTCATGTTTGAACTATTTCTCTGAGAGAAATGAGATCGTGAAAAAGGCGCATGAGAACAGTGAAAATTTTTGTTTGCACACATTTGCAACTTCCGAACTCGTAGAACAGCCTTCAATATCATTTGAAAATGGTCTACTTAGGCTTCAAATCTTCGTTTTTTTCTAGTGGTCAGCCTAAAAAGAATTTCTCTAAGAAAACTTTGAGACTTTGGGAAATAACGTTATATATTCTAACGATTTTTTTCTTCGTACTCCTCTTCTTTTCAATTTGAATTTTATCCACCCGACGCAGGAGTGAATATTTCTAATGGCCAGGAAGAAAAGGTGCTTTAATGCTGATAGATGGTGATAGATTCTTTATTAACAACCGTTCAGGCCCTATATTGATGATATAAATCCTTCGTACTTACATACTTAGAGAATAATACACGAAAATTTGACAAACGAAAGCACGCATACCAATATACGACGTACACATAGCTGCATACATAGCGTAATTAGTTCAAAACAGGTGTGGCGATATAAGATACTCGCGCCGGTATATCGGTTGACGGATAGACCATTTTTTCTAATATCGAATATCCGACAACGGTCCTGTAAGGGTGAAAAGGTAGCGGTCTTAGAAGTTTTTAGGATCGGTGGAGTCACCCGATGTCCTAGGTTGGAAGACGGGTGTTAGGTTCGAATCGAATACAATTATTGCGGTGGATAGAATAATTACCACGCTGCTCTCTCGGACACACGCAGGACCAGTAATACAAATACACTATTGATTGACTGACGAATGAAAATTCTACATATATATATATATATATTAAAATTAATTTTATATATGTATATATATTAAATTATATATGTAATTAATTATATATTTATATAATTAATTCTTCTCATAACTTAATATATATATACATATAAATTAAATTTTTGCCGAATAGAAATTATATATATATATATATATATATATAAGTTCCATTGTGATTGTATACGTTTTTAATTTATTTTTTCAAATATTTCATTTTTGTTTTTGAAATTTAATTTAAAAAAATGTTTTTTAATGAATGAAATTTAATTTAAAAAAATGTTTTTCTTTCCAGGCTCGATCGGACGTTATGTAAAACAACCAAGACAATCTATGTAGATATATACTTTGTGCATCGTCATTCGGTTCGATGTCCTGTTAGTTTCTCCCGCTGTTTTCTTCCTCCCTCACGATCATGCGTTCCGGATAACCAGCGACCGACTTTGGCTGAAATATTTTTGGCTTCCGGCGTGTCACCAAATTTTTCAATTATCACGTCTGCGAATGATCTTCGTGTCAATACGAGTTCTATCGTTATGTTGGAGAGAAGAGACGTCGACGTACCTTGAATACAAGCGAAGACTTGAGTTTTGCTGAAGTCGAGTTTTCCAACACCCTTAACTTTGCGACCGGTTCCCGAATAATGCATTTCAACATCCTTCGTCAACGTCGCCAACATCGATTTTGAAATGCAGGCCTTAGCTGTGTTTTCTCCAGCCAGTATCAAGCGATAAAGCACCATCTTAAAAACAATATAGGATAATTTTTAAGATGATAAGAGAATGTGAAAAAAAGAAATATGATTAATTTGTCATGTAATTCGACGTATACCAATGCGTTGCGTCGATTCTCATCCCCTAAAGATTCGTCGAAGACGTTGAATTCTTCCAGATTATTAATAGGCAAATTGACGTCCAATTCATTTTTGGCAACCGTGAGATTGAGCATGTGCGTTCCGCCCGCAGCCTCATTTATGAGAATTGTATTTTTAATATCGTCGATTCCATGGTCGATGTCGGAAAGAATGCTTCGTTTCATACGCTTAACTTCGGAATGAAAAAATTCCTTCAACTCTTGAACTTTCTCATTGAAATATCCCTCGGTGACGGCTGAACAGATACAATAATACTATTAATATTTTGAGAAATATCGTATTAATATAAATGTATCTATTCTAATTCAATATTTTTAGAATTATCTTATACGGTATCTTAGATTTATTTTCTCTTCCAATCGAGTAGCCCGGTATGGCAGATGGGACACTCGACAGGATATCGGACCTGAAACACAAACTCGTATCGATGGTTTAATATCTTTCATGGTTTTGGGAAAAAGAGAATACATCACCCACTCGATTTACAGGATTGATCGATAACAAGGACAAAAAACGAGCTGTTGAAAGATGGCACAATAATAACACTAGAGGCAGGTACAAAAATTATTTTTGATTATTAAACGCACAATTCACATACTTGTCAACGACTCAATACATGTGGCGCAAGATTTCACCGTAAGCAACGTAAAAACATGCGAAAAAGCAACCCAAAATCATATGAAAAAGCGGCATGCAAAATGAAGGGAGGCGAAATAAAATGACACAGAAAGCTTTATTGGATTCTGCAGAAAGAGCGACAGGAAATTATACAGAAAGCGTGACAGAAAATTTAACAGAAAGCGCAACAAAACAGCCGGCAATCTGCCTTGAGAAGTGCCGCGCACGCGGATCACCGGTAATCAGTCTTGCCAGATTGCGCGATTTTATCGCGCACGTGGGCGTGTTCGTTACCCTTTCCAGCTATATTTTTTGCCGGGCTCCTGACGAATCACTGGCTCCTGCTATGAAGCAAGCTACCCAAAACCGCCGCAACCGATAGCGTCGCTCTCACCATCCGCTTGTCGACCGTCCTAACCTACTCCGCTTGCGCGCTAATATTCAAAATATGTATTCGAGCCTCGGACTCGGACACTGTGCTCGGATTCCAAGCAAAATCAACAAGCTATCACTGCAAAATCATAATGGCTCGATGATGCACAGGGAAATTGTAATTTTGGGGAAAATTTTTTACTCGTGTTTAATACTGTTACCAGACTGGGAACTTCCCCGCATGTGGGAGCTGTACTATCCCTTTAAAAACGAGTGCAGCATGTTTCTCCAACCGCGCCCGACCCATCGACATATAGATATGGACCGATAACACTGCAAGGTAAACTGAAATCGTAATAGAAAGGGAAGAGACTAGGTGGGCTTATTTCTCTTTTCTCTTTTCCGTGAAAGAGAGAGTGAGAGAGGGATAAACCCACCTAGTCTGTTCTCTTTCTATTACGATTTCACTTTTTCTTGCAGTGTTATTGGTCCATATCTATATGTCGATGGTCCGACCAATCAGCGGATCGGCCTTACGTTTATTTGCAAACGTCTGCAACCCATATGGTATGATCATACTAGGAACGATATTTACATTTAACTGCTATTGCTAAGTACTTAGATTCATTATTAATAGATGTGCCAATTACATTCCATTTTGGCGCCGCGTACGTTGGGAAAGCCGACGAGACTTAGCCGAGTCGACAGATCTTATTCGCATACATCATGCATTCGCATGCTTATTTGCATGTTGAATGTTGGCGCGCAACGGAGCAAGTCAGTGAAGAAACTACACGGAAGTCGATAGGCAGCGCGTCGAGTAATGCTATTGACTCGATGCGTCTGGAGGCGGCGTTACCAAGCTGCCTCTCCTCAAGCGCCTTTCGAAAAAGGCGTGGTGGGGGACTCTCCAAAACGTCCCTTCCCCTCAATCTGGCAACACTGCCGGTAATATAGATGGGCAAGTGTCTATCGTTCACGACCGCGCTCGAGGCGCTCGCGGTGCATTGCGCAACTAGCCGAAGCGTCGACGCGTCGAGCAGCTCGATTGGTTCAACCGCGGGGCGACAGACGGCGCTAGGCGTCAAATGGCTGTGGCGGACTCGTCCACACACACATCGCAGAATGTACCCAGTTGGTCTAGTCAACTCTCTGGCATACCGACTGGGCCAGAAACGCCCATCTCGAGCTCGGGAGGAGAGCGACGCGCACGACGGAAACAGACACTGTTCCCACGTCGAGACTTCGACACGCCGCAGCTGTGGCTAACCAAAGAACCTGTAAATCATATCAATAATCAGCAATCGTTGTCAGTTAATAAATAAATATCGTCGTTCGCTTTATCTGCTTGTATAATTATTCGTGGTATAGGAATTACCACAAACTTGGTGTCAGAAGTGGAATAGCGACGCGCACGACGGAAACAGACACTGTTCCCACGTCGAGACTTCGACACGCCGCAGCTGTGGCTAACCAAAGAACCTGTAAATCATATCAATAATCAGCAATCGTTGTCAGTTAATAAATAAATATCGTCGTTCGCTTTATCTGCTTGTATAATTATTCGTCGTATAGGAATTACCACATGGCTACAATTTGTTTTATACAACGCAGCAATGTATTCTTACGTCGCCGACACCAATGGAAAAATGTTTCTATGTGTTTTATACTGTGTTCTCCCGGTGGTTCGTAACCCACCGTTACAAAAACTGTAGGGCCAGTGATACATTAACCATGTTAATTTCCATGTACCTTAATCAATTCATCAGGACTTCCCTTGCATGCAGTTCACGGTTTAGCGGAACGACCCACGGGGGGTAAAACTTTTTGAAGAAGTATAGAGTGGCGTTTGCTACATATAAGGTCCTATAGCGATTGTGTAATCTAAAGATCGTACGGTATTGGACGTATATTATTCGTTATCTTAGGTAATAATGATAGCGAAAATCATTTTCCACGTATCGCTATGGGATGTTTAACGTATCGAAGCGGGAAAGCTTCGACGATCGATGCTTGAACTTGGCCCTTTACATTCCTGCAGGTGACGTACGAGTCACGCAGCACGCTCGGGTATCATTCTGCAGGCCGCTGGTGGGTCGTGGACTCAGGGTCAACGTCGAGCCGCCACGAGGGTGCACTTTCACACCTTTTCCCTCGTAGGCAAGATAATCATGCCCTGGGGAGTTTAGCCACCACGTGAAGCCACGGTATTGCACGCAATCCGCAATATGCGGCACGCACGTTTTCCTATTAGATATTGAAATAGGTCATATTTATCCCACAGGGAAGAGATTATTGTTTGGCCTGAATACGGTAGAGAACAAAATTACGGTATGCCGACTGCATTTTCACCGATATTCGAATAATCTCGTCTGAGAGTCGCGTCCTTTTGTACTGCGGTCCTGATCCCGACGAATGTTCGGCGCTGCATGGCCGCTTGACAGAACAATCATTGCTCATGACGATCGGCGCGGTCGTGAAAGGGCTAGATACAACCAACAGGGTCAGGGACGAGTTGTAAGCGCCATCGAAATGATACGTCGACAATTGCACGGTAGGCGCATTCTGTCAAGCACAATTTCTCCGTTGCCTCCTGCTCGTAGATCTCCGGACGGTAAAGAGCGCTAGACCCATCAAATTAAACATCGTAAAGACTATTTGAGATATATCAAAGTCGGTAGAACTGTTCCACTCCTAACAACTCGTGAAATCGTACTGAGTGCAAAACGAAGTATGTGACTAACGGCGGAATTCCAGATCTCGTTGTTCAAGCTTGAGGATTAAGTTAGGGTCGGAAGGAATAGGTTTGTAATTGCGTGTGTACTAATAACACGAGTCCTGTGTACTTCCATCGATTCGTCGACGGTATTCTACAATTGTGAAGAACGGAACACCGTAGTCTCCGGGGACGAATTTATTTCAGAATACATGCAGCAATATACGTCCTACGTTATTTTTTCGTCTCTTTTTCGTCGTTTATTTTTATTTATTTTTTATCGGCCACCTACTGTCCAGACTCATAGTCCGAAGGCGTAGGTTTCCTTGGGGTACCGCATTTCGATGAAAATCAGTAGCCATCTGGCTTGTCGGAACAAAATTAAAATACAGTATCAAATACGTGGAATTAATTAGGTTTACACATTTTGCGCTATCCATATCGAGCCGCTGAGTCCGCATGTTTTCGTGTTCGAGTACAGTTTTACGCTGAAACTGGTTGAGCCTAGTCGTGTCCAATATGTTTATCGTCGCTTTTTCCAATCCAGGATTACGAGTTCTCCCAAAAGTTCCGGATCAGAATTGAAGGAGAATCACAAGATACGTGATGACCGCGCTGACGATCTAAACAGTGTTGAAGTTCGTCATATTAGGTGCATGGTCGTGAAAATAAGTAGATTAAGTTTAGTTGGGTCGAAGAACGATCGTTCGTAGTGACTTACCGATGTTATCAGGGTCATATCCAATGAGAAAAGACCACACGCGGTGAATCGGAGGTCTTGATGTAATAATTGAAGCAAAAATCGTTCAAGCTGAAATTTGTAAAACAGATGTATTGTAACATATGTGCAGTATGAAAAAAAAAATTATGCAGCATAAGAAAATACCGCAACATCAACATCTTGACTATTGTTTGGATCATCGAGGAGCTGTCTGACGATGTCCCTTGTTTCTTCAGACTGGAAAAATGAATCAGACAAACTTAAAATCAGAGAACAAATCGTATTTGGGTAAGTCTGTGGTTAGCTCCGCCGCCGATATTAAATAAACTAAAGAGAACACATACATTCGTGCATGCATTTTCTGGGTATATCAGCCCTCGTCGACTCTATTTGATGGTGAGTCTCGGGCAAGGCAAAAAAAACTTTTTCCATTGATAACGTGCACAAACCTGTTCGATCACGCTGCTGACACCTGCAGCCAATGGACCAAGGGACAAGATTTGCGGGATCATCCAAAACGATTCGGCCACAAGATCGGAGATCAGTTCATCGTCCGGGATCCGTACAATAGACACGGCAATGATGTATGAAGATCCAATTAATTGATGACAGGAGAGGCTAATGGAGAATAGGATTGGTAGGGAATAAAACGACGATATGCCAGACGCGATTCTGCTGAGTTTCGAGTGTTTTCGGCTGAGAGTCGCAATGTTCTGTTCAGTGGTCCCGATGCCGATCAAAATTCCATGCGAGGAAGTCGCGGTCGGTGGAACGCAACAATCGAGAAGCGATCGATTGAGTGCTTTGAAACGACTTTCGATTATCTTGAGTGCCAAAGTGTACTGAGAAACAAACCAAGCGGAGAAGATAATAGATCCGATGGGTACATAGTCCACTGCTAGATTTAACCCGTCTTCAGCTTTGGAATTGGTGAATATCAGTCCCGCTGCTGTGGCAATGTTCACGGCACATACGACAACAACGAAAAACCGAATAGAGTCCGACGGGTGACTACTGCTGCAGTGAACTGACGCACTTTCGAAGCTCGATAACCGATTGAAAAGTTTCACAATCACTTTTTGTCTGATTCCAAGGATTAACCAGATGATCAGTATCGTAGAGCAGGGTATTACAAATGCGGCCGTTCGAACCGCGCCATCCACCCCACCAAAGTCGGTAACGTCATCAGATAATTGACAATGCAATACCCAGATCGCGATGCACACTTGCACCGCCATTAGAGAAAAGTTGTACACGCGACCGAAAAGAGATGTCGAGAATTGGATAGTCGGGGTATTTATCCAAGCGCCCTTTTTCCGATGTTTTCGGCTCGCAGATCTTCCCACGGTAAAGGGTGCTAGCCCCATGAGCTTGAATACCGTGAACATAGTTCTCGTCGCTATGTAATCAAGATTCAGATTGTATGCAGTTGAATCCGTTTGAGACATGTCAGAGCGCGTGCGAGGGTTCTACCCTCAACGGCTCATCAAATTGTACTAAGAACGGAATTTAGTACGCAAACTATCGACAGAATAGCAGGAGTCATCCCCGAAGCGGAAGGGTTGCGTGGACATTGTAGTGACCACATGTGTTATTACATGTTTACTTAGAGCACGAGTCTCGTGTACTTTTATCGATTGATCGACCGTTTTCGACAGTTCCGATAAACGAGACACGATAATCTCCAGGGACATACAAGAATCAGTAATAAGGTATAGGTCAAAGGTTATGTCCCTGTTTTTTTGGTTTTTCGATTATTATTATTGAATTTATTATTAGTATTGAAATGATAACGGTCCTCTGACGTCAAGCCTCATTGCACAGGAACGATGTTCTATCCCGTCAAACTCATTCATTTCTTTTATAACAATTGCTCATGGACAAAATAATTGAGATGGTACTTTTAATACGTGTAATTTATTAGGTTAACAAATCTACCTTAAGTGCTATTGTTAAAGCGATTGTACTTCTGGTTGCCGGGGAAAGGAATTCGTTCGGAATGAAATACAGGTGTTTTATGTTCTAACGACTCGTAAATAAACATTGTTATGAATTCTCGTTGTTACGATGCTGTTCGACTTCCATAAAGATACTTACGTTCTCCAGAGTCCGGTGGCTGGCGAGAGCAGAGAAGCACGTGAGGGAGCGAGGGGGAACAACCGTCCCAGATTTTTCCACCACGCGTCTCGTTTCCGTTTTCGCGCGCAACATGGATCGTAGATTTGGCCATCGAATTTCTGAGCACGCCAAACCCAACCTTCAGAACTATGATTCCCAACCTGCTCTGTATCATTTTACTCGTACTCGAAACTATCGTTTGATTTGTACCTATTAAACTTGGACGTACCGGGTAAATTAACCGTCGTTTTTTTCCATCCGGGCTTACGAGTTCTCGTAAAAGTTCCGAAATCAAATAGAATAATAACGACGAGATACTTCATGATTGTGCTGATAATCTAAAGCGTGATGGACCGTACCATAGGTTTATGGTCGTAACAATAAGTAGATGAATTCGGTCAAATCAAAGTATAGATCGCATAACGATCGATCGTACCGATCTATTGATTGCAACAGGATCGGGCCGAGCGAGAATAAACCGTACGCGCTGGATCGAATGTATTGATATAGCATTTGCAGCAAGATTCGATCGAGCTTAAGTTCGTTACACTTCAAATTGTGTGGGATCGAACAGAAGAAAATAATCGGGTCTATGTTATGACCTCGAAATCGAGATCGTCACCGTTGTTTGGTTTATCGAGCAGACGTCTGACGCTGTCACCCGATTCATTGGACTTTTGATATCATTGACCATTCACCGCAAAACTACCGAATAATATCACGGTCGTCACACTGGGTTGATTCCCCACAGTCAGTTTTTAAAAAACGATTGGGCAAACTATCCGTCTGAAGTACTTAAAAAAATTACCGAACATGCTTTAAGCATTCTAGACGATGTACGAGAAGTTTATTTATGAGAAATAAAATTGCAACATGTTTAAAGAAATTCATAAACAGATAAAAACGGAAAAACAATATCTTTTCGCTCCAAACATAATCTTTCAGTCAATTTTTAATACTTTCCTCTAAAATTCGAAAGTATTACTCTATAGATATGCTACTCTCGAGGAAGAAACAGCAGCAAAGTGCACGTTTAAAAAAAATTATGATTATTAGTATTTTATTTATTGTTATTGTTGTTATTGCCATAATTATTATGCTTTTCTCAATTCTCGCCACCATATTCAACGAACAAATTTAGTCGATGTTTTTTTATTCGACCGTCTCATTGGTATGCTTAACTACAATTTTAGAATCTGCTAATTAAATGGAATTCCGAGGAACTTCAAAACTTCGTTGCAATGCAAGGCCTCGCTTCCCGGTCCAGGATCGAGCCCGCGCTCGGGATCATTGACTCGATCTATGAAGTTATGCAGAATAAGCAAGGTTTACAAAAAAACAATACGCCCAGAATCCTCCCGGAAGATTCCAGCCGTACCCGGACGGCTTTGCGGCAACTCTGTTTGCCAGGCAAACCCGTCTTCCCATCTCAAAAGTGTCGTAGGCCGGCCTCGAGCGCGCGACTGTGAAACGCGTGATTCCAGAAAAGTATTTTTTTCGATTTCGAATAATTCGCCACCAAAATTGCCGCAATCATCGACGGTTGCGCGTAGAATGCCCAATTTCTTCCGGTATTTGCCATTTGGCAGCGAAAAATTTCGTTATTTACATATAATTTTTATTTTATTTAGTAAATCCTGACCGTTCGATCGAATTATCACAAGTGCCAAATTAGTTACCAAAATTACTTATAGGGTCAGTTTTCTATCACAGCTTCATCGTGAGAGATGTCTCGCAAAAAGTCAGAAAATATTAGATATTTATCCCGCAAGTTGAACGATGGATGGTATCCCGGTGCGACGGTGGACGGTTAAAAAGATGTAGAATCACGGACCGATATACGAATTGTGTTGGGGTTATTCTACGGTCTGCGTAGCCTCCCTGATTTACTAATGAAATGCTCAATAATGGATTCCTGAGGGAAGGCCGAATTCTCGTATGTCTTTTGTCGATGTTCAAATGGTGACTCCATAGATCAGCGGAACAACCTCTCATGATCAACAACATGCACAAGACTGTTGACAACGTTTGTGGTGCCTGTGGTTAATGTACCGAGCGACAGGGTTCTCTGGCCAACCGACAAAAGTTCACTCAAGGTCTCAATGTCCGGCCAAACAACGAAGACTACAGTAAGGTAGTATTTACTTAGAAATAACGGCTGAATGCCAGAACTCGTTTTTCAAGCGTGAGTATGACGTTTAACTCGAAGCGATTACGTGTATACTAAGAACACGAGTCCTGTATACTTCTATCGATTCATCGATCGTATTCTACAGTTATGGAGAATGAAACACGATAGTCTCCGGGGACAAATGTATTTCGAACTGCATGCATGCATATAAGGCCTACGTTATTTTTCCGTTTCATCTTCGTCATTCATTTTTATTTATTTTGCATCGGCCGCCTACTGTCAAGACTCATAGCCCGGAAACGTAGGTTTCCTTGGGATACCCCTTTTCGATGAAGATCAGTAGCCATCTGGCTCGTCGGAACAAAATTGAAATACAGTATCAAATACGTGAAATTAATTAGGTTTACGAATTTAGCACTATCCATATTAAGCAGCTGAGTCCGCATTTTTTCGTGTTCGAGTACAGTTTTACGTTGAAACTGGTTGAGCCTAGACATGTCTAGTATGTTTACCGTCGCTTTCTCCAATCCAGGATTACGAGTATCCCCGAAAGTTCCGGATCAGAATTGAAGGAGAATCACAAGATACGTGATAACCGTGCTGACGATCTGAAAAGTGTTGAAGTGTGTCATATAAGGTGCATGGTCGCAAAAATAAGTAGACTAAGTTTAATTGGGTCAAAGAATTATCGTTTGTAGTGGCTTACTGATGTTATCAGGGTCATATCCGATGAGAAAAGACCACACGCGGTAAATCGGAGGTCTTGATGTAATAATTGCAGCAAAAATCGCTCGAGCTGAAATTTGTAAAACATCAAAATATGTGCAGCCTTTAAAAAAAAATTATGCAGCATAAGGCAATACCGCAACATCAACATCTTGGCTGTTGTTTGGATCATCGAGGAGCTGTCTGACGATGACTCTTGTTTCTTCAGACTGGAAAAGTCAATCAGACAAACTAAGAATCAGGAAACAAATCGTATTCGGGTACGTCTGTGGTTGGCTCAGCCACCGATATTAAATAAACTAAAGAGAGCACACATTCTCGCATGGATTTCCTGCGTATCTCAGCCCTCATCGACTTTCTTTAATGGTGAGTCTCGGGCAAGGCGAAATAGTATATTAAGCAACGAGTGCGGAAAGCCGGTCATTACATATGGGTGATTCCGGCTGTACGCACGAGTAGCTTATACTATTTTTTTTTACAATTGCGTTAAGTATCGAGATCAAATCGGCTTTCGATGACCAGATCAATTGTTGTAGGAGAGAAGAACCTTCGAGGGCGGCGAAGCCGCCCGAGTTCGCGCGTGTATGGCGGTCGGGGGGTCCAGGGGCGAAGCCCCGGGAGGGGGTTGGGGGGGGGGCGAAGCCCCCCCCATCAACAATGCATAAAACAAATTTGAATGAACATTATTAAAACTATCAATTTTTAATTTTTTTATTGCACAACACAAACTCTTATCAACTTCCAATTTTACATTTCTTTAGGAACCGTCCCCCCTGGGTTCGTCCCACGTATCTCCCACATTACTTGCGCAGCTTCTTCAAGCATTTTAATTCAATTTTTACTGATCATCACAATATGTTGACGGGAGATGAACGTATATCACTTGGTATGTTATATCACTTGGAAACGAAATTGCATCAAATATGAAGATCGCGCCAGGCAATTGCCTATCTTCACTATTGTAAACCGCACACTCAGGCGTGGGTTAAAACTGACAAGCGTGCGCTTTTGCTCACATTACTCACGGAGTGAAGTTAGGTATAGTGGGTAATGAAAAACAGTGGGAATTCACGTATTTTCCAAACGGAAAAGGGACAAGTAATGTAGCAACTTTCACGCACGTGTAAAGAAAAAAACTCTTATGACACGCCGTGTGTAAGATGCGATTTTTCCGCTCACTTCGTTCGCGTCGAATCGCATTTACACACCTCGTGCAATAAAAAAGTATACTATACTCGTGCGAAAAACCTTTTCTTGACTCGTGTGATTGCAGCACTACAAACTCACATTCGTCAGAAAAAATATTTTCGCCCTTGTATCGTAATATACTATTCCCATTAATTATGTGCGCAAACCTGTTCGACCACGCTGCTGACACCTGCAGCCAATGGACCGAGCGACACGATTTGCTGGATGATCCAAAAAGATTGAGCCACAAGCTCGGAGATCATTACATCGCCCGTGTCCCAGACAATAATCTGGGCAACGCAGTAGGAATATCCAATTAATTGATAACAGGAGAAGCTAATGGAGAATAGGATCGGTAGGGAATAAAACGACGATATGCCAGACGCGATTCTGCTAAGCTTCAAGTGTGCCCGGCTTAGAGTCGCAATGTTCTGTTCAGTGGTCCCGATGCCGATCAAAATTCGATGCGATGTAGTCGCGGTCGGTCGAACGCAATAATCGAGAAGCGATCGATTGAGTGCTTGGAAACGACTTTCGATTATCTTGAGTGCCAAAGTGTACTGAGAAACAAACCAAGCGGAGAAGATAACAGATCCGATGGGTACACAGGACACTGCTAGAATTAACCAGTTTCCGGCCCCGAAATTGGTGAATATCAGTCCCGCTGCTGTGGCAATGTTCACGGCACATACGACAACAACGAAAAGCCGAATAGAGTCTGACGGGTGACTACTGCTGCAGTGAACTGACGCACTTTCGAAGCTCGATAACCGATTGAAAAGTTTCACAATCACTTTTTGTCTGATTCCAAGTATCAACCAGATGATCATCGTCGTAGAACAGGGCATCACAAATGCGGCCATTCGCACCGCGCCATCCACCCCACTGAAGTCAATAACGTCATCGGAAAATTGACAATGCAATACCCAGATCGCGACGCACACTTGCACCGCGATCAGAGAAAAGTTGTAAACGCAACCGAAACGAGACGTCGAGAACTGGAAAGTCGGGGTACTCTGCCAAGCGCACTTTTTCCGATGTTTTCGGCTTGCGGCTCTTTGTACGGTAAAGGGTGCTAGGCCCATGAGCTTGAATACGGTGAACATAGTTCTTGTAGCTATATAATCGAGATTTGGATTGTATGCACTTGAATCCGTTTGAGACATGTCAGACCGCGTGCGAGGGTTCTACCCTCAACGCCTCGTCAAATGGTACTAAGGACGGAATGGGACGGAATTTAGTACTGTTAAGTATGGGTTTTGCGCGTGCGTGAGGTGAGAGAGAAAGAGATGGAGCGGGAGTAGTGTTGAGAGCAGCCGTTAGGTCTGGGCGGCGTCGGCTAGAATAGTCAGTTCCAGTCAGTTCGAAGACCACACGTATTCGAGTAGGTTCGCTGTAAATTACGATTATAAGAAAGCATTACGTCTTCACATATATATATATTTCGGTTCGCTACAAGTACGGTGTTGCATTATTGTAGCTAGTCCTTCTCTCCTTTCCTTTTACATGAACAGCATCAACAAGTACGTAAACTATCGACAGAATAGCAAAAGTCGTCCCCGAAGGGTAAGGGTTGCGTGGAAATAGTAGTGACCACATGTGTTATTACACGTTTATTCAGAGCACGAGTCTCGTGTACTTTTATCGATCGATCGACCGTTTTCGACAGTTCCGATAAACGAGACACGATCATCTCCAGGGACATACAAGAATCAATAATAAGGTATACGTCAAAGGTTATGTCTCCGTTTTTTTGGTTTTTTGATTATTGTTATTGAATTTATTATTAGTATTGAAATGATAACGGTCCTCTGACGTCAAGCCTCATTGCACAGAAACGATGTTCTATCCCGGCTAACTCATTCATTTCTTGTATGAAAATTACTCATGGACAAAATAATCGAGATGCTACTTTCAATACGTGTAATTTATTAGGTTCACAAATTTACCACAAGTGCTATTGTTAAAGCGATTGTACTTCTGGTTGCCGGGAAAAGGAGTTTGTTCGGAATGAAATACAGGTGTTTCATGTTCTAACGACTCGTAAATGAACATTGTTATGAATTCTCGTTGTGGCGATGCTGTTTGACTTCCATAAAGTGTTACGTCTGGGGTAACAATATCTTAGAATTGCCCTGTTTTTGACCTTAGCAAATGCTAATTGGTCAGGGATACGGGCTGACGATTTGATAAAGTGTTATTTTTATTAAAATGTATTAAAATATTTATTGAGAGAGAAATATAAAATGTATGTGTGGGTTAGTGTGTGTGATAAAGATCCGCGTTACCTTTATATCTAAAACTAATGTTAATTTAATGAGTAAAAGAATGGGAGTCCGCGTGGGTACGCGTTACTCCCGTGATTTAGGATGAGAGTCCGCGTGGGTACGCGTTACTCTCGGATTTGGATTTTATGAAGGTCCGCGTGGGTACGCGTTACCTTCGGGTTAAGGAGATGAGAGTCCGCGTGGGTACGCGTTACTCTCGGAGTTGGAAGGATGTGAGTCCGCGTGGGTACGCGTTACTCACAAGGGGTAGTTTGGTAGTTGGAAAGAGGATTGAGAGGAAACTTACAAAAGTTAGAGTCCTTTTTCTTCGAATTGTACTTGAAAAATATTTATTAGTTGGGACTGGGCCCGAAATGATTTTAAGAGATGTTGAGACGTCGGAGGTTGAATAATAACTGAATAAAAGACGCGTGTGTGGCCCTTTTATACAATTTCGGGACCACACAAAATATTGAACAAGGTTGGAGAGGGTAGTTTTCCTTATTTATAATTGGTTGAAAACACCGTCTCCCACCTTCTTATTCTCTAAGACGCGTTTCGCTTTTAAACTACGAAGCTAGTGGTAAGGGTGGGAAAGGGCAAATTTTCTTTGTATCTCATTGGTTAAAATTTCCCGTTTCCCACTTCTTAGTTTTATGCAATAAGGTGGGAAGAATCTTATCTTTTCGAGCTGAAGGCCCAAGAGTCCCCTCCCTTATATCCTTGTATGCCCCTTGAAGAAGGCCATACACTCGCGCGTGTGTTTCGAGGGTTGCAGCCCTTCAGGCGTCTGTGTGGTGGCGTTACGGGGACGTAACAAAAGAGACTTACGTTCTCCAGAGCCCGGTGGCCGGCAAGAGCAGAGACGCACGTGAGGGAGCGAGGGGGAACAACCGTTCCAGATGTTTCCAACACGCGTCTCGTTTCCGTTTGCGCACGTAACATCGATCGTAGATTTGGCCATCGAATTTCTGAGCACGCCAAACCCAACTTTAACAGCTATGATTTCCAACCGGCTCTGTATCATTTTACTCGTACTTGAATCTATCGTTTGATTGGTACCTATTAAACTTGGACGTACCGGGTATATTAACCGTTGTTTTTTTCCATCCAGGCTCACGAGTTGTGACAAAAGTTTCGAAATGAAATGGAATAATAACGACGAGATACTTCGTAATTGTGCTGATAATCTGAAGCGGGACGGACCGTATCATACGTTTATGGTCGTAACAATAAGTAGATGAATTCGGTTAAATCAAAGTATAGATTGCATAACGATCGATCGCACCGATATATCGATTGCAACAGCTACAGCAACAGGCCGAGCGAGAATAAACCGTACGCGTTGGATCGAATGTATTGATAAAGCATTTGCAGCAAGACTCGATCGAGCTTAAGTTCGTTACACTTCAAATTGTGTGGAATCGAACAGAAGAAAATAATCTGGTCTATGTTAAGACCTCGACATCGAGACCGTCACCGTTGTTTGGCTTATCGAGGAGACGCCTGACGCTGTCACCCGGTTCATTGGACTTTTGATATCATAAACCCTTCACCGCCAAACTACCGAATAATATCACCCGTCAGTTTTTAAAGAAGGATTGTTAGGAAACTATCCATCTGAAGTACTTAAAAAAATTACCCAACATGCTTCAAGCATTCTACATGATGTACGAGAAGTTTATTCATGAGAAATAAAATTGCAACATGTATAAAGAAATTCATAAACAGATAAAAACGGAAAAACAATATCTTTTCGCTCCAAACATAATCTTTCAGTCAATTTTTAATACTTTCCTCTAAAATTCGAAAGTATTACTCTATAGATGCTACTCTCGAGGAAGAAACAGCAGCAAAGTGCACGTTTAAAAAAAATTATGATTATTAGTATTTTATTTATTGTTATTGTTATTGCCATAATTATTATGCTTTTCTCAATTCTCGCCACCATATTCAACGAACAAATTTAGTCGATGTTTTTTTCTTTGACCGTCTCATTGGTATGCTTAACTATAATTTTAGAATCTACTAGTTAAATGGAATTCCGAGGAACTTCAAAATTTCGTTGCAATGCAAGGCCTCGCTTCCCGGTCCAGGATCGAGCACGCGCTCGGGATCATTGACTCGATCTATGAAGTTATGCAGAATAAGCAAGGTTTACAAAAAAACAATACGCCCAGAATCCTCCCGGAAGATTCCAGCCGTACCCGGACGGCTTTGCGGCAACTTTGTTTGCTAAGCAAACCCGTCTTCCCATCTTAAAACTGACGTGGGCCGGCCTCGAGCGCGCGACTGTGAAACGCGTGATTCCAGATAAGTATTTTATTCGCTTTCGAATAATGCGCCACCAAAATTGCCGCAATCATCGACGGTTGCGCGTAGAATGCCCAATTTCTTCCGGTATTTGCCATTTGGGAGCAAAAAATTTCGTTATTTACATATAATTTTTATTTTATTTAGTAAATCCTGACCGTTCGATCGAATTATCACAAGTGCCAACTTCGTTACCAAAATTACTTATAGGGTTAGTTTTCTATCACAGCTTTATCGTGAGAGATGTCTCGCTAAAAGTCAGAAAATATTAGATATTTATTCCGCAAGTTGAACGATGGATGGTATCCCAGTGCGACGGTGGACGGTTAAAAAGATGTAGAATCACGGAACGATATACGAATTGTGTTGGGGTTATTCTACGGTCTGCGTAGCCTCCCTGATTTACTAATGAAATGCTTAATGGATTCCTGAGGGAAGGCCGAATTCTCGTATGTCTTTTGTCGATGTTCAAATGGTGACTCCATAGATCAGCGGAACAACCTCTCATGATCAACAACATGCACAAGACTGTTGACAACGTTGGTGGTGCCTGTGGTTAATGTACCGAGCGACAGGGTTCTCTGGCCAACCGACAAAAGTTCACTCAAGGTCTCAATGTCCGGCCAAACAACGAAGATTACAGTAAGGTAGTATTTACTTAGAAATAACGGCTGAATGCCAGAACTCGTTTTTCAAGCGTGAGTATGACGTTTAACTCGAAGCGATTACGTGTATACTAAGAACACGAGTCCTGTATACTTCTATCGATTCATCGATCGTATTCTACAGTTATGGAGAACGAAACACGATAGTCTCCGGGGACAAATGTATTTCGAACTGCATGCATGAATATAAGGCCTACGTTATTTTTCCGTTTCATCTTCGTCATTCATTTTTATTTATTTTGCATCGGCTGCCTACTGTCAAGACTCATAGCCCGGAAACGTAGGTTTCCTTGGGATACCGCATTTCGATGAAGATCAGTAGCCATCTGGCTCGTCGGAACAAAATTGAAATACAGTATCAAATACGTGAAATTAATTAAGTTTACGAATTTAGCACTATCCATATTAAGCAGCTGAGTCCGCATTTTTTCGTGTTCGAGTACAGTTTTACGTTGAAACTGGTTGAGCCTAGACGTGTCTAGTATGTTTACCGTCGCTTTCTCCAATCCAGGATTACGAGTATCCCCGAAAGTTCCGGATCAGAATTGAAGGAGAATCACAAGATACGTGATGACCGTGCTGACGATCTGAAAAGTGTTGAAGTGTGTCATATAAGGTGCATGGTCGCAAAAATAAGTAGACTAAGTTTAATTGGGTCAAAGAACTATCGTTTGTAGTGGCTTACTGATGTTATCAGGGTCATATCCAATGAGAAAAGACCACACGCGGTAAATCGGAGGTCTTGATGTAATAATTGCAGCAAAAATCGCTCGAGCTGAAATTTGTAAAACATCAAAATATGTGCAGCCTTTAAAAAAAAATTATGCAGCATAAGGCAATACCGCAACATCAACATCTTGGCTGTTGTTTGGATCATCGAGGAGCTGTCTGACGATGTCTCTTGTTTCTTCAGACTGGAAAAGTCAATCAGACAAACTAAGAATCAGGAAACAAATCGTATTCGGGTACGTCTGTGGTTGGCTCAGCCACCGATATTAAATAAACTAAAGAGAGCACACATTCTCGCATGGATTTCCTGCGTATCTCAGCCCTCATCGACTTTCTTTAATGGTGAGTCTCGGGCAAGGCGAAATAGTATATTAAGCAACGAGTGCGGAAAGCCGGTCATTACATATGGGTGATTCCGGCTGTACGCACGAGTAGCTTATACTATTTTTTTTTACAATTGCGTTAAGTATCGAGATCAAATCGGCTTTCGATGACCAGATCAATTGTTGTAGGAGAGAAGAACCTTCGAGGGCGGCGAAGCCGCCCGAGTTCGCGCGTGTATGGCGGTCGGGGGGTCCAGGGGCGAAGCCCCGGGAGGGGGTTGGGGGGGGGGGCGAAGCCCCCCCCATCAACAATGCATAAAACAAATTTGAATGAACATTATTAAAACTATCAATTTTTAATTTTTTTATTGCACAACACAAACTCTTATCAACTTCCAATTTTACATTTCTTTAGGAACCGTCCCCCCTGGGTTCGTCCCACGTATCTCCCACATTACTTGTGCAGGCTTCTTCAAGCATTTTAATTCAATTTTTACTGATCATCACAATATGTTGACGGGAGATGAACGTATATCACTTGGTATGTTATATCACTTGGAAACGAAATTGCATCAAATATGAAGATCGCGCCAGGCAATTGCCTATCTTCACTATTGTAAACCGCACACTCAGGCGTGGGTTAAAACTGACAAGCGTGCGCTTTTGCTCACATTACTCACGGAGTGAAGTTAGGTATAGTGGGTAATGAAAAACAGTGGGAATTCACGTATTTTCCAAACGGAAAAGGGACAAGTAATGTAGCAACTTTCACGCACGTGTAGAGAAATAGTATATTACGATACAAGGGCGAAAATATTTTTTCTGACGAATGTGAATTTGTAGCACGAGCCGAAGGCGAGTGCTGCAATCACACGAGTCAAGAAAAGGTTTTTCGCACGAGTATAGTATACATTTTTATTGCACGAGGTGCGTAAATGCGATTTGACGCGAGCGAAGTGAGCGGAAAAATCGCATCTTACGCACGGCGTGTCATAAAAAACTCTTTCTTTACGGGTGCGTGAAGACGCTCACATTACTTGTCTCTTTTCCGTCCGGAAAATACGAGATCTCCCACGGTTTTCGATTACCCATGGTAACTAACTTCACGGCGTGAGTAATGGGTCAGAATCGCACGCAAGCGTGCGATTTTGACTACATTACCCACGCTGTGAAGCTAGTCACCGTAGATAATCAAAAAACCGTGGAAGACCACGTATCTTCCAAACGGTAAAGGGACAACTAGTGCGAGCATCGTCATGCACTCGTGAAGAAAAATAGTATAAGCTACTCGTGCGGGCAGCCGGAATCAACCACTCGGGCGGCTTCACCGCCCTCGTGGGTAATGACCGGCTTTCCGCACTCATTGCTTAATATACTAATTCCCATTAATTATGTGCGCAAACCTGTTCGACCACGCTGCTGACACCTGCAGCCAATGGACCGAGCGACACGATTTGCTGGATGATCCAAAAAGATTGAGCCACAAGCTCGGAGATCATTACATCGCCCGTGTCCCAGACAATAATATGGGCAATGCAGTAGGAATATCCAATTAATTGATAACAGGAGAAGCTAATGGAGAATAGGATCGGTAGGGAATAAAACGACGATATGCCAGACGCGATTCTGCTAAGCTTCAAGTGTGCCCGGCTTAGAGTCGCAATGTTCTGTTCAGTGGTCCCGATGCCGATCAAAATTCGATGCGATGTAGTCGCGGTCGGTGGAACGCAATAATCGAGAAGCGATCGATTGAGTGCTTGGAAACGACTTTCGATTATCTTGAGTGCCAAAGTGTACTGAGAAACAAACCAAGCGGAGAAGATAACAGATCCGATGGGTACACAGGACACTGCTAGAATTAACCAGTTTCCGGCCCCGAAATTGGTGAATATCAGTCCCGCTGCTGTGGCAATGTTCACGGCACATACGACAACAACGAAAAGCCGAATAGAGTCTGACGGGTGACTACTGCTGCAGTGAACTGACGCACTTTCGAACCTCGATAACCGATTGAAAAGTTTCACAATCACTTTTTGTCTGATTCCAAGTATCAACCAGATGATCATCGTCGTAGAACAGGGCATCACAAATGCGGCCATTCGCACCGCGCCATCCACCCCACTGAAGTCAATAACGTCATCGGAAAATTGACAATGCAATACCCAGATCGCGACGCACACTTGCACCGCAATCAGAGAAAAGTTGTAAACGCAACCGAAACGAGACGTCGAGAACTGGAAATTCGGGGTACTCTGCCAAGCGCACTTTTTCCGATGTTTTCGGCGTGCGGCTCTTTGTACGGTAAAGGGTGCTAGGCCCATGAGCTTGAATACCGTGAACATAGTTCTTGTAGCTATATAATCGAGATTTGGATTGTATGCACTTGAATCCGTTTGAGACATGTCAGACCGCGTGCGAGGGTTCTACCCTCAACGCCTCGTCAAATGGTACTAAGGACGGAATGGGACGGAATTTAGTACTGTTAAGTATGGGTTTTGCGCGTGCGTGAGGTGAGAGAGAAAGAGATGGAGCGGGAGTAGTGTTGAGAGCAGCCGTTAGGTCTGGGCGGCGTCGGCTAGAATAGTCAGTTCGAAGACCACACGTATGCGAGTAGGTTCGCTGTAAATTACGATTATAATAAAGCATTACGTCTTCACATATATATATATTTCGGTTCGCTACAAGTACGGTGTTGCATTATTGTAGCTAGTCCTTCTCTCCTTTCCTTTTACATGAACAGCATCAACAAGTACGTAAACTATCGACAGAATAGCAAAAGTCGTCCCCGAAGGGTAAGGGTTGCGTGGAAATAGTAGTGACCACATGTGTTATTACACGTTTACTCAGAGCACGAGTCTCGTGTACTTTTATCGATCGATCGACCGTTTTCGACAGTTCCGATAAACGAGACACGATCATCTCCAGGGACATACAAGAATCAATAATAAGGTATACGTCAAAGGTTATGTCTCCGTTTTTTTGGTTTTTTGATTATTGTTATTGAATTTATTATTAGTATTGAAATGATAACGGTCCTCTGACGTCAAGCCTCATTGCACAGAAACGATGTTCTATCCCGGCTAACTCATTCATTTCTTGTATGAAAATTACTCATGGACAAAATAATCGAGATGCTACTTTCAATACGTGTAATTTATTAGGTTCACAAATTTACCACAAGTGCTATTGTTAAAGCGATTGTACTTCTGGTTGCCGGGGAAAGGAGTTTGTTCGGAATGAAATACAGGTGTTTCATGTTGTAACGACTCGTAAATGAACATTGTTATGAATTCTCGTTGTGGCGATGCTGTTTGACTTCCATAAAGAGACTTACGTTCTCCAGAGCCCGGTGGCCGGCAAGAGCAGAGACGCACGTGAGGGAGCGAGGGGGAACAACCGTTCCAGATGTTTCCAACACGCGTCTCGTTTCCGTTTGCGCACGTAACATCGATCGTAGATTTGGCCATCGAATTTCTGAGCACGCCAAACTCAACTTTAACAGCTATGATTTCCAACCGGCTCTGTATCATTTTACTCGTACTTGAATCTATCGTTTGATTGGTACCTATTAAACTTGGACGTACCGGGTATATTAACCGTTGTTTTTTTCCATCCAGGCTCACGAGTTGTGACAAAAGTTTCGAAATGAAATGGAATAATAACGACGAGATACTTCGTAATTGTGCTGATAATCTGAAGCGGGACGGACCGTATCATACGTTTATGGTCGTAACAATAAGTAGATGAGTTCGGTTAAATCAAAGTATAGATTGCATAACGATCGATCGCACCGATATATCGATTGCAACAGCTACAGCAACAGGCCGAGCGAGAATAAACCGTACGCGTTGGATCGAATGTATTGATAAAGCATTTGCAGCAAGACTCGATCGAGCTTAAGTTCGTTACACTTCAAATTGTGTGGAATCGAACAGAAGAAAATAATCTGGTCTATGTTATGACCTCGACATCGAGACCGTCACCGTTGTTTGGCTTATCGAGGAGACGCCTGACGCTGTCACCCGGTTCATTGGACTTTTGATATCATAAACCCTTCACCGCCAAACTACCGAATAATATCACCCGTCAGTTTTTAAAGAAGGATTGTTAGAAAACTATCCATCTGAAGTACTTAAAAAAATTACCCAACATGCTTCAAGCATTCT
This sequence comes from Sussaba pulchella, assembly GCA_963971145.1. Taxonomy (NCBI): domain Eukaryota; kingdom Metazoa; phylum Arthropoda; class Insecta; order Hymenoptera; family Ichneumonidae; genus Sussaba; species Sussaba pulchella. Next base: position 12,618,094 of record OZ020165.1, read on the forward strand.
ACATGATGTACGAGAAGTTTATTCATGAGAAATAAAATTGCAACATGTATAAAGAAATTCATAAACAGATAAAAACGGAAAAACAATATCTTTTCGCTCCAAACATAATCTTTCAGTCAATTTTTAATACTTTCCTCTAAAATTCGAAAGTACTCTATAGATGCTACTCTCGAGGAAGAAACAGCAGCAAAGTGCACGTTTAAAAAAAATTATGATTATTAGTATTTTATTTATTGTTATTGTTGTTATTGCCATAATTATTATGCTTTTCTCAATTCTCGCCACCATATTCAACGAACAAATTTAGTCGATGTTTTTTTCTTCGACCGTCTCATTGGTATGCTTAACTATAATTTTAGAATCTACTAGTTAAATGGAATTCCGAGGAACTTCAAAATTTCGTTGCAATGCAAGGCCTCGCTTCCCGGTCCACGATCGAGCACGCGCTCGGGATCATTGACTCGATCTATGAAGTTATGCAGAATAAGCAAGGTTTACAAAAAAACAATACGCCCAGAATCCTCCCGGAAGATTCCAGCCGTACCCGGACGGCTTTGCGGCAACTTTGTTTGCTAAGCAAACCCGTCTTCCCATCTTAAAACTGACGTGGGCCGGCCTCGAGCGCGCGACTGTGAAACGCGTGATTCCAGAAAAGTATTTTATTCGCTTTCGAATAATGCGCCACAAAAATTGCCGCAATCATCGACGGTTGCGCGTAGAATGCCCAATTTTTTCCGGTATTTGCCATTTGGCAGCAAAAAATTTCGTTATTTACATATAATTTTTATTTTATTTAGTAAATCCTGACCGTTCGATCGAATTATCACAAGTGCCAACTTCGTTACCAAAATTACTTATAGGGTTAGTTTTCTATCACAGCTTTATCGTGAGAGATGTCTCCCTAAAAGTCAGAAAATATTAGATATTTATCCCGCAAGTTGAACGATGGATGGTATCCCAGTGCGACGGTGGACGGTTAAAAAGATGTAGAATCACGGAACGATATACGAATTGTGTTGGGGTTATTCTACGGTCTGCGTAGCCTCCCTGATTTACTAATGAAATGCTTAATAATGGATTCCTGAGGGAAGGCCGAATTCTCGTATGTCTTTTGTCGATGTTCAAATGGTGACTCCATAGATCAGCGGAACAACCTCTCATGATCAACAACATGCACAAGACTGTTGACAGCGTTGGTGGTGCCTGTGGTTAATGTACCGAGCGACAGGGTTCTCTGGCCAACCGACAAAAGTTCACTCAAGGTCTCAATGTCCGGCCAAACAACGAAGACTACAGTAAGGTAGTATTTACTTAGAAATAACGGCTGAATGCCAGAACTCGTTTTTCAAGCGTGAGTATGACGTTTAACTCGAAGCGATTACGTGTATACTAAGAACACGAGTCCTGTATACTTCTATCGATTCATCGATCGTATTCTACAGTTATGGAGAACGAAACACGATAGTCTCCGGGGACCAATGTATTTCGAACTGCATGCATGAATATAAGGCCTACGTTATTTTTCCGTTTCATCTTCGTCATTCATTTTTATTTATTTTGCATCGGCTGCCTACTGTCAAGACTCATAGCCCGGAAACGTAGGTTTCCTTGGGATACCGCATTTCGATGAAGATCAGTAGCCATCTGGCTCGTCGGAACAAAATTGAAATACAGTATCAAATACGTGAAATTAATTAAGTTTACGAATTTAGCACTATCCATATTAAGCAGGTGAGTCCGTATTTTTTCGTGTTCGAGTACAGTTTTACGTTGAAACTGGTTGAGCCTAGACGTGTCTAGTATGTTTACCGTCGCTTTCTCCAATCCAGGATTACGAGTATCCCCGAAAGTTCCGGATCAGAATTGAAGGAGAATCACAAGATACGTGATGACCGTGCTGACGATCTGAAAAGTGTTGAAGTGTGTCATATAAGGTGCATGGTCGCAAAAATAAGTAGACTAAGTTTAATTGGGTCAAAGAACTATCGTTTGTAGTGGCTTACTGATGTTATCAGGGTCATATCCAATGAGAAAAGACCACACGCGGTAAATCGGAGGTCTTGATGTAATAATTGCAGCAAAAATCGCTCGAGCTGAAATTTGTAAAACATCAAAATATGTGCAGCCTTTAAAAAAATAATTATGCAGCATAAGGCAATACCGCAACATCAACATCTTGGCTGTTGTTTGGATCATCAAGGAGCTGTCTGACGATGTCTCTTGTTTCTTCAGACTGGAAAAGTCAATCAGACAAACTAAGAATCAGGAAACGAATCGTATTCGGGTACGTCTGTGGTTGGCTTAGCCACCGATGTTGAAGAAACTAAAGAGAACACACATTCGCGCATGGATTTTCTGGGTATCTCAGCCCTCGTCGACTCTATTTGATGGTGAGTCTGGGGCAAGGCGAAAAAAACTTTTTTTTATTAATTATGTGCGCAAACCTGTTCGACCACGCTGCTGACACCTGCAGCCAATGGACCAAGGGACACAATGTGCTGGATTATCCGAAACGAATCGGGCATAAGCTCGGAGATGGGTAGATGGACCGTGTCCGTGACGATAAACATGGCAATGTTGTATGAAGATCCAATTAATTGATAACAGGAGAGGCTAACAAAGAATAGGATGGGCAAGGAATAAAATGACGATATGCCAGACGCGATCTCGCTAAGCTTCGAGTGTGCCCGGCTGAGAGTCGCAATGTTCTGTTCGGTGGTCCCAATGCCGATTAAAATTCGATGCGAGGAAGTCGCGGATGGTTCAACGCAACAATCGAGAAGCGATCGATTGAGAGCTTTGAAACGACTTTCGATCGTCTTAAGTGCCAAAGTGTACTGAGAAACGAACCAAGCGGAGACGATAATAGGTCCGACGGACACACAGGACATGGCTCGAGTTGACCAGCTTTCAGCCTCGAAATCGGTGAATATCAGTCCCGCTGTTGTGCCGATGTTTACGGCACATACGACAGCAACGAAAAGGCGAATAGAGTTTGACGGGCGACTACTGCTGCAGTGAACTAACGCACTTTCGAAGCTCGATAACCGATTGAAAAGTCTCACTATCACTTTTTGCCTGATTCCAAGGATTAACCAGATGATCAGTGTCGTAGAACAGGGCATCACAAATGCGGTCACTCGCGACGCGGCATCCACTCCGTAAAAGTTAGTAACGTCTTTGGACAAAACACAATGCAATATCCAGATTGTGATGCACACTTGCAACGCGACCAGGATAAAGTTGTATACACAACCGAAACGTGATGTCGAGAATTGGATTACCGGGCTACTCTGCCAAGCGTACTTTTTCCGATGTTTTCGGCTTGCAGATCTTCGTACGGTAAAGGGTGCTAGGCCCATGAGCTTGAATACCCCGAACATAATTCTCGTAGATATATAATTGAAATCTAGATCATATGCAGTTGAATCCGTTTGAGACATGTCAGAGCGCGTGCGAGGGTTCTACCCTCAACGACTCGTCAAATTGTACTAAGGACGGAATTGAGTACGTAAATTATCGACAGAAAAAGAGAAGTCGTCCCTGGAGCGTAAGGGTTGCGTGGAAATTGTTGTGACCACATGTGCGTATCACATGTTTACTCAGAGCACGACTCTTGTGTACTTTTATCGATCGATCGACCGTTTTCGATAGTTCCGATAAACGAGACACGATCATCTCCAGGGACATACAAAAATCAATAATAGGGTATACGTCAAAGGTTATGTCTCCGTTTGTTTGGTTTTGCTTCCTCATAGAGGAAGCTTTCTTTTCGTGAAAATTTTTTTTTTCGAGATGTTCATGAACACGTGATCAGAATGTCCCAAAACATCTAAAAATCACATTTAGCAAAAATGTCCGGATGTGTGTGTGTGTGTGTGTGTGTGTGTGTGTGTGTGTGTGTGTGTGTGTGTGTGTGTGTGTGTGTGTGTGTGTGTGTGTGTGTGTGTGTGTGTGTGTGTGTGTGTGTGTGTGTGTGTGTGTGTGTGTGTGTGTGTGTGTGTGTGTGTGTGTGTGTGTGTGTGTGTGTGTGTGTGTGTGTGTGTGTGTGTGTGTGTGTGTGTGTGTGCGCGCGCGCGTGCGTGCGTGTGTGTGCGTGTGTGCGTGTGTGTGTGTGTGTGTGTGTGTAACATTGGTTGAGCGTTCATAACTTGAGAACGGCTCGAGCTGAAATTTGTCACACATGTAGAGGGTTCACGGCGCATAGCATGATTCAATTTTTAGAAAAATCCATACAGTTTTTTCGTTTTGACGCGATTTTAAAAAAATTCAAAAATTTATTTTTGGTCTCTAGCTTCCACAATTTTAGAGATATCGAGCTCGAATTCAGTATAATGTTAAACGACTACAGGGTGTTGCTCGTTACTGAATTATAAAAAAATCCATGCAGTGCTTTTGTTTTAAGAAATTTTAAAAGGTGGAAAAAAATGGTGTACGCACTCTAGCTGGCAAAATTTTCTAGATATCGGACTAAAATTTGGTACGAAGCTGCACTATTATCAAGAGACGTTTCCGATTGAATTTGGGCGAAATCCATCTTGGCGTTTAACTTTAATGCGACTCTCAATTTTTCAAATTTGACATGGAATTTACCATATGTTCATTCTGGACTAGATCGATTTACGAACGAATTTTATATAAGAACTAGGGTGCAAAGTCGAACCTTGCACATTGCTTCCTCATAATTTTTTACATTTGCCAAAGCTTCATAGAGGAAACTCTGGCAGATGTAAAAAATTATGAGGAAGCAATGTGCAAGGTTCGACTTTGCACCCTTGTTTTAATTATTATTATTGAATTTATTATTAGTATTGGAATTATAACGGTCCCCTGACGTCAAGCCTCATTGCACAGAAACGATGTTCTATCCCGGCTAACTCATTCATTTCTTGGATCAGAATTGCTTCTGATCCAGCTCACGAGAGAAATAATGGAGATGCTATTTCCAATGCGTGCAATTCATTAGCTTCACACATTCACCACGATTACTATGATTTGTAAGCTGTACCGTTATCGTTTGTAAATGGTACCGTTTTATCGGTATCTATTAAACTTGGACGTAACGAGTATATTAACCGTCTTTTTTTTCATCTAAGCTTACGAGTTATATTTGGGGTTTCAACTTTACGTACGATAAGTATAAAAAATTACAAAAATCCGATGCCCATGTGGTCCCCTTGTCAGAAATAACGGCCGTAAGCCAGAGCTCGTATTTCAAGCGTGAGGATGACGTTTAATGCGAAGCGATTACGGGTGTAATTACGTGTGTACTGAGAACACAAGTCCTATGTAGTTCGATCGATTCATCGATCGTGTTCTACAGTTCTGGAGAACGAAACACGATACTCTCCGGGGACAAATATATTTCAGGCTGCATGCATGAACGTCCTACGTTATTTTTCTGCTTCTTTTCCGTCATTCATTTTTGTTTATTTTGTATCGGCCGTTTACCATCCAGACTCATTGTCCGAAAACGCAGGTTTCCTTAGGTTGCCGCATTTCGATGAAAATCAGTAGCCACCTGGCTCGTCAGAAGAAAATTAAGTATTACATACAGATAGTTAATTAGGTCTATCTATATCTATATACATTTAGTAATATCCATATAATTTACAAGCCGCTGAGTTCAAATTTTATTGTGTTCTAGTATAGTTTTACGCCGAAAGTTGTTAAGCTCAGACGCCGCGTATATTGACCGTTGTCTTCCTCTATCCGAGTTTACACGTTGTCGCGAAAGTTCCGGATCAGAACTGAAGAAGAATGACAAGATACGTGAAGACCGCGCTGACGATCTGAGGAGTGATAAAGTGTGTCGTAGGTGCATTATCGTAACGATAAGTAGATTAAGTTCAGTTGGATCGGAGAACAATCTTTCGCTTCGACTTACCGATTGTATTAGGGTCAGATCCAGTGAGAAGAGACCACACGCGGTGAATCGGATGTTTTGATGTAATGATTGAAGCAAAAATCGCTCGAGCTGAAATTAGAAGAAAATTTTAATATTTGCAGTCTGAGAAGAAATATGAAGTTAAAAGGAATACCTCAACATCGACACCGTGGGTGTTGTTCGGATCATCAAGGAGCTGCCTAACGATTTCACCCGTTTCCTTAGACTGAAAAAGTAAATCATATGAACTTGGGATCAGAAAACGACATACGAATTGTATTCGGGCAGGTCTGTGTTCAATATCGGCTCAGGGACCGATATTGAATAAACTGAAGATAGCGCAAATTCTTGCTCGGCTTTTTGGATATATCCGCACTCAAAATAATATTGATTCTATGGTGAGGCGAAGGTATGGTGAGGGAATAACTTTATGTCATCCTCACCTGAAAATGACGCATTCTCGGACAAATTTTAGTGCGCAATGTGCCTGATTCTCAAATTTCTGAAGCGATGCGGGAATGTTTTATTCTCGCACTGTTAAATGACCTCAAGTAAAGCAGGGATCATCCGATCTGTCAATTGTTCAGGCAATCGCATTCTAAATTGTGCATACTAAAACGCATAGGTACTAAAATTGGTACAAGAATGTGTCATTCTCATGTGAGGATGACAAAAATAGTATGTGTTGGGCGGGCGCCATTGGTGATTCCCTTATAAATGCAATACCAGCTCTTGGCTCGACGCCGACACCGCCTCAAAGTCGTATGTGCCTGCGCCTCGTGCTAACCTCGCATTCATGCAGGAATCACAAGCTTCACACCCTTCCAACACAACATACTACTGTTAATTAATCATGTGCGCAAACCTGTTCGACGACGCTGCTGACACCTATGGCCAGTGGACCGATCGACATGATTTGTTGGATGACCCAAAAAAGTTCGGCCACAAGCTCGGAGATCTCTACTTCGTCTCCTTTCGTGACGATAATCTTCGCAAGGATGTATGCAGATCCAAGTAAGTGATAACAGGCGAGGCTGACGGAGAACAGAATCGGTAAGGAATAAAATGACGATATGCCAGATGCGATCCCGCCAAGCTTCGAGTGTGTCCGGCTTAGGGTCGCAATGTTCTGTTCGGTGGTCCCGATGCCGATTAAAATTCGTTGCGCGGAAGTCGTGGGTGGTTGAACGCAACAATCGAGAAGCGATCGATTGAGAGCTTTGAAACGACTTTCGATAATCTTGAGTACCAAAGTGTACTGGGTAGCGAACCAAGTGGAGACAATAACAGATCCGATGGACATAGAAAATATTGCTAGCCGGAACCAGTTTTCGGCCGCGAAATTGGTGATTAGCAGTCTTGCTGCTGTGCCCGTGTTTATGGCACATACGGCGAGAACGAAAAGCCGAATAGACTCTGGCGGGTGACTACTACTGCAATGAACTGACGTACCGTCGAAGTTCGATAACCGATTGAAAAGTCTCACGATCACTTTTTGTCTGATTCCAAAGACTAACCAGATAATTAGCATCGTAAAACAGTTGATTATCAATGCGGCCATCCGCATTTTGCCAATGAGTCCGTCAAGTTCAGGAACGACGTTGGAGTATATAAAATTCAATGTCCAGATCATGATGCACACTTGCAACGCGACCAGGATAAAGTTGTATACACAACCGAAACGAGATGTCGAGAATTGTAGGGTCGAAACACTCTGCCATGCATAATTTCCCCGGTGTTTGCGGTTTGCGGATCTCCGTACGGTGAAGGGGGCCAGGCCCACTACTTTGAATACCGTGAACATAATTTTCGTAGCTATGTAATCGAAATCTAGATCGTGTGCAGTTGAATCCGTTCGAGACATGTCGGAACGCGTGCGAGTGTTCTACCGTGAACGACTCGTCGAATTGTACTAAGGACGGAATTTAGTACGTAAGCTATCGACAGAGTAGCAAAAGTCGTCCCCGGAGCGTGAGGGTTGCGTGGAAATTGTGGTGACCACATGTGTAATTACATGTTTACTCAGACCACCAGGCTCATGTACCTTTATCGATTCATTGGCGGTATTCTACAGTTCTGAAAAACGAGACACGATAATCTCCAGGGACATACCCTAGCAGATTCGAACACCGACGAAAGCACTGAAAAAACGTTCGAAAAGCACCGAGGGCTTTTCAAACATCAAAGCACCAGAATTTCGAGCGAAAGCCCCAAGCAAGCACAAAATTGTTTTCCGGTGCTTTTCGAACATTAAAATCACAGGAATTTTGGTCCAAATCGCCAAAAAAGTACGGAAAAAATGTATTCGGTGCTTTTTCGGCGCTTGCAACCAAAATTTCGGTGCTTTCAATGTTCGAAAAGCACTCAGTGCTCATCGGTGCTTTTTCAGTGGCCGCTTTTGTTGTTTCCGTGTTTTTTTTCGGTGCGTGAACCTGCTAGGGTACCTCTCTTCTGTCTCCGTGAACAGTTGTGGTGGCCACTTGTGTAATTACATGTTTACTCAGAGCACGATCCTCATGTACATTTATCGATTAATTGGCGGTATTCTACACTTCTGAAAAACGAGACACGACAATCTCCAGGGACCTACCTCTCTCCTGTCCCGTCTTTTAGTTTTTTTGTCGTCATTGAAATCGTAACGGTGCCCCACCTGAACGATTTTTCAATCATATCGATCTATCGATTGCATCAGACTCAGGCTGAGCAAGAAGAGACCGTACGGGTCAGATCGAACCTTTTGAGATATGTAGCAATTGCAGCAAGAGTTGCTCAATCTTAAGTTCGTTGAACTTCAAATTGTGCGCGATCGAACAAAAAAAAATAATGGGGTGGCTGTCATTATCTGGATATCGTCGCAGTGATTTGGATTATCGAGGAGCCTTTCGCCCTTGTCGCCAGTTTGTTTTGACGTTGAAAATCAATAAAAAAAATTAGAATGACAGAACGATGCACGAATTGTGTTGGGGTAGTCTGCACATCCGATCCGGCGCCGGCCGGCAAAGTAACACCCCTGCTCGCATAGGAGATAGATGGGAAATACGAGTTTTGTTAGAGAGAAAGAGGAGCGTAAAAGACAGAATGAAAAAAAAACCGACGGTACTCAAAGTTCTAGGAGTACACGGATGCAATGGAAGAATGTTGAACGGAACAATCGAGACGCGTTCGGCTCACAACTTTGAACCGATTTTTAATCAGACTAATTGCAGAAGCGTACTGAGCGAGGAACCAAGCGAAGCTGGTGGCTGGTACGTCGAACATGACGTAATGGAGCAGAAGAAGAAAAATCAACTGGACCCCGGCAGATAAAGATCGACGATACAGAGCGTTGCACCACCAAGGCTTCAAAACTGATTTAACAGTCTGATAGTCGCCTTGACATTCAACGATGATAACGACCGTATGAGTTATCCCCGCTAAAGCCCCGAGAAGAAATGCCATCGCAATGGAGAAAGAGAGAGAGAGAGAGAGAGAGAGAGAGAGAGAGAGAGAGAGAGAGAGAGAGAGAGAGAGAGAGAGAGAAAGAGAGCGAGAGAGAGAGAGACTAGGGTGGTTCTCTCTCGCTCAAAGCTAAAGCTGATCGGCCAAAATCATTAACATATAGCTAATTTCGATCAATCAGTTTCAACTGCAATCAAGACAGGTTCTGAACAACCCTAATCTTCTCTCTTTCTATTGCGATTCCACTTTTTCTCGCGGCATTAGCCGTCCATATCTACATATCGATGAGTCTGTCCCACGAATCTGGTCGAACGCTGCTGGGTCGGTAAGGGAAATTGCCTGTCTCGCCGATAATCGATAGGTCTTAGCAGCTGCGTTTACCGAACAGAAGTATCGTATGCGCCAATGAACGTAAAAACGTTATGTATACATATACGAAATCATGCAAATGGGATTTATCTACGATCTACTTTCTCGGTCGCCAGCACTCGCAGCTGCCGCTATCGAAACTTGCTATTTTTCGGATTTTTGTCCCAGATTTCAAAGTCCAAATCCACGCGAGTTCGATCATCTGTTCTCTAGATTGGCTGGTTTAGGCTTCATGATACAATTCTTCCTCCTCTGACTGCCTCTGACAGGGCTCAGAAGTGTTGTTTTCCGAACGCTTTTCCAACCAACCGGGCCGGGCGTGATCCCGGGTGTGACGTTCGACGAAACGTTGAGCCAGTACAACAAAATTACAAACAAAATAGCAAAGAATGTCACGATTCGAGGATCGGAAGGACGTGACGGGTACGGCGTTTCGTAAAATTGACATAGACGAGTACAGTGAAAATCGTTTTCAAGAGGAAGAGACGGACGGCGGAGCTGCAGGACCTCTCGGCCCCGACGAGAACGAAATTCTTCAATTACTCAGCCAATATCCTTTTTTTTTTTTTACCCATAACTAGCATGTGTCATATCATCGTCACTCGCATTCATTCCCGCCGATGTTAGTGGAAATTCATTCAAGGCTATTCGATTCCTTAACCTATGTTCAAAGGTAAAAATGCAGAAGCGTTGATATCGGTTCTCAAATCTGCACCTTTGAATTCTAAAAATCAACAACTCAAGGTAATGTAAATAATCATTTTTGATGTGCTTTTGAGGGGGTCGAGTTTGGTGAAAATTGTCAATCCTTACTTGTCAATACTTGTGGTTATGGACATCGCTTGTCAACTGTGACTGGCTTACAATAAAAAAACAATTTTGCTTGATTTTGAATCGAAGATCTCATCGCTTCGTACGAATGGCTGGATAACGATTATCAGGCATGCGAAGTTGGGTGATGGTTAAGGGGTTATGTCTCTGTCTTTGCAGGAAAATTGATAGATTTTCATGGGTTTTTTTAGCCTCGTTAACATAATTCTATTACAATACACTCAGTATCAATTACAACATATATTGTGGAACTTATATGAATTTTTCCATGAAAACATTTTCAATTTTGGGAGAGCTATCGCCGTTGTCCCAAAACAATTTTTGTTTCAAGATTACTTGCAGTGTGCGTGACATGTCCGGAACGACTCATCTGAAATAGAAAAACCAGAAATATTCCATTGGTACAATATAGAACGCAGTTCTTGAACGAAAGGTTTAGCAAAATTTTTATTTTCAACATAATGTTGATTTTTCTAAGAAGTTTAATTATTGATATTTTAAAGATTCGGTTATTGACCCAAAAATTATTTAAAAATCGAAATTTTGCTAAATCATTCGCCCACTGCATTTAATATTATACTAATGAAATCTGTTTTGTCTTTTAAAATTGAAAATTTAGTCACAAAGTAATTCATATAAATATGCGTTGTTAACATGGCTAAAAAAAATCATAATTCTCAATTGTTCCGCAGCAACTCGATTATAACCCCTTAATACAGTCGTCTTAGATTTTCAATGCTCCCGACCGCTGATACAATTCAATACGTAAAAAAAAAAATTTGAGTTAAATTGCAGACTCGTGGAACATCATCACCCCGTCTCATTAATCAATGAAAAATTTCCATTTGAATAACATCACATTCTCGATTACTTCAATTCAATTCTGTTTCGAAGGTTTTTCTCCGTTCATTAAAAATTATCACCCCTTCCAAACATTAAAAATTGTATGAACCGCTTGGAAACCTCGATCTCCTCAAAGAAGCCATTGTCGTATTTGAAAAAAATGTTTTTCCATCGTTTCGCAATAAAATTTATCCGTCGCTCGCAGGACAATGCGCGAAATTTAGCCCAGAAGGTGTTGCTGTGCATAAAATCCAATCAGATGGACGAATGTCTGGCACAATTGGATCAAGATCTGGTGGACGTGCTCATGAAGTACATCTACAGAGGTTTCGAAATTCCCACCAAAGACAGCAGCGCGCATTTGTTAACCTGGCACGAAAAAGTATACAACGGCTATGGAATAGGAAGCATCATGAGAGTCTTGGCGGACAGTAAACGAGCTTGAAACTTGTCGTTCCCTCGCCTTCGTTCTCACTCTCTCTCGTTACTTCCAGTCGAACAAAGCCGACTCGCACGATTTTTCAACTGCGAAGAAAAATAAAAAATAAAAGCGACGCATGTACTTTTTTCAGAACTGTTTTCCAATAAAATGGATTTTTATTTGTTTCATACTGTGATAAGAACGGCAGGTTGTGAATAAATCTTCCGCAATAACAACAACAACGGCAACAACAACGACGACGAGATAAAAATCATCATTTTGCGTATTAAAAAAAGAAACACCTTTTTTTTTTTTTCATTTTCTTTTTCTTTTTTTTTTTCATTCGTTTCGACGAATTGATTGCTTTGAAAAACGGTGAAAAAAATTGAGCCAGGCGACGATTGATCGATTGTTGATTCATCAATAAAAATTGTTGACCCATTTTGTAACATTTTTCGTTTGTCGAGAAGTTTCATGTGTTATGTAGAACTTTTATCATTAATATTATTAATTATTACGGATACGAACGATCACCGTCGTTTCGATACTATGATAGCAGTTATAACGCGGATTCGAATCCTAGGATTATTCTTAAATATTTATTATCGGTGAAAACGACGAACGTTGCGACGAGCGACGAAATGTCTTTTTTTTTTTTATCGTTTATTTTCCTGCTCGCGATTCGATTCTTGCTTGGGTTTTTTTTCTTCTTCATTCGCACTTGTTCTTTACCGTTACCATTATCATGTTCGTCTGACGAATCAAGAAGAGCGCACTCACGAATACCGCTTTTGCTCTGAAAATTTAAAGTTTTAGAAAAATTAAAGTTAATTAAAAATTTAAAGATAAAACGTCGTCGCTCATTTATTGTCATCATTTTTTTTTTTGTTTATGCTTTCTTGTGAAGGAAGCTACGTGACGGTGGGAAAAATTAGATGCCGAGGATTTTATATCAATACGTTGATGATGTGCTAAAATTTATGGAGAATACTTTTTTGGAAAATGGATGGTTATTTGTGCGGGTGATGGTTCAGCAAAATTAAAACGTTGATAACTCGAGAAATGTTGAAGCTTAAGGGCTCGAGCTTTGAACACACGTGAAGTAATTTAAGGATAAACATCCGAGTGGACAGCGGTAAAAAGATAGATGAATTTGAGGAATTCGGTCGAAGAGATTATGTTCCAGAAGAATTGGAATTTTTTAAACTTTTTCTCAACCTTGATAGAAGAGCAAGCTGCATAGAAAAGCAAGAACAAACTGCAAGCTTCAAAACTACAAACTACTTCCTCCGAATTCGAAAGACTGCACAAACTTTTCCATCAAGAAATCAGAACAAATAAAAATAATTTCTGCTCGAATTCGTGCATTTCCTCAAATGCAATTGAAACGATTTGCAAGTATCAACTCACAGCTTTTCTATTTCCCGTGAATATTATGGCAAGACGAATTAATGAAAACAATAGGATTGAAAAATTCAGCTCGAAAAATTGCCCTTGCCGAATTGGGAGATAAAAAAAACGTCACGAAGAACAAAATTATTCAACGATACTCACTGTCCCTCCTTGAAGTATTCCTTGAGCGTGTTACTAAATCTCTTGCTGTACTTGACGAACTCTCTTTTGCGTTGATCCAAAGCCTGTTTTCCAGCAGAACCCGGTATAAATCCTGTCACTTCGTTCACCGCATCAAGCAGTTTTTTTATTGCGCTCGCAATTTCTCTGAATAACAAAAAAAAAAAACAAAAAAAATAGTCAAGTAGCGTGTCGGGCACGCACATGATAGGGTTCCGTAGTGTAAAAGCTACATTCTGGAATTTTTTCCGATTTTTTGCATCGACAGTTTGAAAGTTAGAGGGAAAGGACACTGATAACGACTTTGAAAGCTAATATCTCGTAAGTGAAGGGTTAAAATGAAAAAGTCTTGAAACATTATTTGTTGCATTTGAGGAGACCAATCTAAGGACACCTCACTCAATGGCGTGAGCAAAAAAAAATTTCGAGTACACGTTTTAATCCGCGTGAGAATTGTAAAAAAAATTTTTTATGACCCGCTGTGCGTAAAAGTACGGTTTTACGCTCACTTCGTTCGCGTCTTTCACATTTCTCTCATTTACACACATTGTGACATAAAAATGTATACGCTACTCGTACGAAAAACGTTTTCTGGGCTCGTGTGATTGCAACACTCGCTTTCGGCTCGTTCTGCAAACTCACACTCGTCAGAAACATTTTTTTTTCGTACTAGTGTCATAATGTACTATTTTCCGGAAATATATTTTTTTTTTTTTTTAGGTCGACGATCTTCGTCTGTGTACCAAAATTTCATCTCAATCGGTACATAACTGAGAAAATGGGAGGGCATACAGACGGACGGACGGACTTGGGGAAACCATAAGGGTTTCTAGATTTCTACGGAACCCTAAAAATGATTCGTGCGTTCATCGATCGCTGCTTTTGAATTGCTTCGAGCTGTGTCGAGCAGCCCTTAAGTAAATTTTCTCAAAGTACCCTCGAGAACGCAAGTTGCTTCGAGTAGAGTATTACTAAATAAATACCAAGTACAAAATTATTTTTCTCCGGATTCGAAATTATTATTGTACTGGAAGTACGGTATTTATATTAATTGTTAATTTTCACCATCTAGCTTGTTGGAAATTCTCAAGGGGAAGTTTGTAAACCAATATTATTTTTCAATTCATCCAATTTTTGATTATACCGTATACAGCAAAATGAAATTTGCTGGGAAGTTTACAAAACGCTGGTTACAAAACAAGCGATTCAAATTTTCTCAACCGAGGCTCGTTTAACGAAGAATTTAATAATCTTGCCAACGGTGTTCGTAAAAAAAATCAGTAGCTTCATTGTTGACGGAGCTACCATGGTTCAAAGTTGCGACTGCTGTTTGGTCGAGCGCGCTATAAGTCAGCCGATACATTCTGGCCCAAGTGCACCAAATACTTTTCAAATTTGTACTCAGGGCCTAGTTAATTACCAAATTCTATTTTAATTTGTACTTTGGTAAGTCTCGAGAACATATTTGCCCAACACTGGCCTCAAGGCTTTGTTGGTCAGCGATAACAATCGTAATAATAATTCCGGCAAGCCAAGCCTGCGTATAAGCTTACTTGATAGTTTCCAAGAATGTTTTACGATCCGTTATCTCGTCCGGAATTCTGCTCAGTATTCTCTTGAGAGCGGTGGACTTTCTATTGAGTTCTTGGAACGCATCTTCCGAGCGCGCAGAACGGTATTCCACCACTAAAAAACAAAAAACAGACGAAAGAAATAAATCAGTACCGCGAGTTGATTTATGTGGTAAATCTGGATGTAACGTTCTATTGCCAACCGTCGCAGTCCGATGCGGTGCCTTGCAAGCGCAAAACGCTTGCATTCATGTCCAGATTGAGTTCGGCCCTTCGAACTATTCCCAGTACCAGATCGTGAGTGATACCGGGATGGCTGCTCTCCGCTTTCGAGAGAGCTGTGCGCAACGTTTGGGCAGCCACGACATTTTGTGCTTCAAGCTATGAGAGAATGACACAGAAACGAACGAGCGTTTTTAATTTTTTATTCCAATCTCTTGCAACAATGCAAACTCGCTACCATCATTATTGTTGTTTTATTATTGTTACGAATTTGTTACATTCAATTATTGTCCACAAAGGTATAGTGCGAAGAAAAAAATTAAATTTTAATCATAAAATACTTAAAGATCAGAACAAAGGAAATTCTAATTCAATTAGAAGAGCACAGCGCATTCGGTAGAAATCTGGGTGCGGCTGCAAAATTTTCAACAATTTGAGTCTCAAGTCGGAGGTTAAAATATATTTCTAACAATAATAATAATAATAATTTTAAAAAAGTAAATTTGTAAGAAAAAAATATCTTAAGGCTTCTTTGCAAAAATAAAAAACAATCAGCTCAATGTACAATTGAAAACGAGAAAAAAATTCCCCCCCACCCTAATAATATTTTATCTGAGAAAGAAGAAAATTTTAAAACGGCGATATCGTCATTTTAGAGGACGATGATTAACGGGTTTGGATGGAAATACCGAAAACTGTTACCTTGGCCAATATAGGTCGTAATATAACAGGCAGCACGAGTGATGTAACTGGAGTCTCATCTCCCATTGTCATCCTTCAAACGGATTTGTGACTTTTTCCAGTCGATTTTAAAGAATCACCCGTGAACGAGTACACCAGCCGCGTAACGACTTTGTATCAACGAAATTTTACGATAAATCGATTATCTCGATACGTCACGGACGATGTTCCGATCGACGATCGTCACTCGGTCATTCTTTATATTTGTTATTATCTGACAGCTGTCACTGATGGCTCATTGCAAGTGGCAAAGAGGTTAGATTCGACTGCCCGCACCTAATCGACATGATACGTGTTTATGTGTAGCCTAAATGGACTATAAACCCTGATGTGTGTGTGCTAGTACATACATGTAGATATCGGTCACCCCACTGATAGATATACATATATATATAGTGAGGCTAGATAACAGACGACTGATCCATGAAACCTCGAACACCTAGACAGAAGCACGGTCTTATTCTCGATGTCCAAAAGTTGTGGCGCCGCTCGTGGCTTATAGCAGAAGCTCTACTTGTACGGTGCATGCATCGACAACCGCGATGGTGTTTACGTTGGAGAACATTTGGGCTGCATTCCGAAACATTACTCGAGTCAACTCGAAGCGAGTGCAAGTGCGATTGCGCCATCGAAGATTGCGGTCGAGCGAGAGAGATATTGAAGGAGCGAGTTGAACTCGAGTTACGTTTCAGAACCGCCCATATTACAATACGTTGCGCCATCTCTAGAATGTGAACATCGCGAATATACAGGTATATAAACTCCTCTATATTTCCGGTGGTGGGAGGTCGGCTGAATAAATTTTTTTGTTTCTCGGAGCGACCGTAAGAAGGGAGCCACTAAAACTAAAGTAACACGTGTGCAGATAATAGACATGACCTGTTATTTCTATGATTAGCTCGTACTTAAGCTATTAACTGCGTTTTATCAATTCCGTAGTTTTTTCACGGTCCTGATATGTGGTATGATATGGTATGTGGATGGCGTGTAGTTTTGACGATAGATTAACTATATAACATGTGTGCTTTGATATTGCTTGGAAGTGGTTAATCGTATTGATTCTTACAATGCACTTAGGTTATTGGAAAGAGATCGACAATCTGCTTCCATCCCTTTTCCACGTTACTTTAGTTCTGGTGGCGCCCTACTTGTGGCAGCTACGAGAAACAAATAAGTTTATTTACAATCCGTACTAGCTAAATCGTCGGAGTTTCAAGACTCGTATATAAGACCATGGACTTTTGTCCATGGTCAGAGTAGGGCAAACTCCACACTCAAAACATTTGCAAATGTTGAATTCTAAATTCGAAAATTGAGAAGACGTTGTTTAGAGAAAAAAAAAAGATGTTGATATAGATGGCCTAAGACCTACTCGCATGCGAAACAATCCCAAGTGCCTTGACCAAGGTTTGTCAGAAAATGACGTATTTCAGAGCCGATAATTTCGATAATTTCTTACGAAACAACAAAATTATTGATGGAAGTTGCAATGGGATCATAAAGGACCGCACGCCATTTCAAGTGGTTTTTCAAGAGCTTTCGAATGAAACTAACCGGATCGATGTACCTATAAAATTGGCGGAGCTACGATTTTTTGAATGGAAACTTTTCGTTCTTCTCAAGTTAATCAAATGGGAAAACTAGAAAAATCTTGCGCGACCGCTAAAAATGGTCCGATTGGGCTCCTTTTTGGACACGATTTTCTTGATGGAAGATACGTGAATTTGGCGTGAATGTATTTTGATTGAAAGAAAAGAAAAAGTTTTTTTTTCAAGCCGTCCTAATATATATACAGTGTATCAGAGTGTATCAATGTATTTGCAAAGTGAATAAAGAATCAACAATTTAATTTTTTTTCACTGTATAAACTAGAATAATTTGTTTACTTCACTCGATTTCCAGAAGGGCCCAAGGGTGTGAGGCCTTAAAAAACCGAAATATAAGGCAAATTGAAAAATTTGAGAAAACTCCTGACTGTGGAAGTTGTGTTGCATAATCAATTATCTGAATGAAAAACGTAAAAAGGATAAAATTATTCTCGACATCATTTTATTTAATTAATAGTTCGAATTATGACCGGTCATGTTTATGAATTCTTTGTGATTTTTATAAGGCCAACATAATTTAGTCGAGAGGAGCCATTAATTGAACAGTGAGATGATCCATGAAAATAATGCAGAATTCATAAAGATTAACGGTCATTATTCAGACTAATGATATCAATTTCATCCTTTTCCCATTTTTTAATTAAATAATTTATTATGCAAAACAACTTTTGTAGTCGAGTTTTTTCAAATTTTTCAATTCTCTTAATTTCACACTTTTCAGAAGAGAAGTTATTCGCATGAGCCCAAGTGTATATAGCCAAGCTAAGTGTATGTGGAATCGAGACCAGGCCTGATGAAGTCTGGAAATGAAAATCAATACAACGTAAGAAGAAAAACATCGCAAGCGTTATATTAGAATCGAGACTGGGTCTGATGAATTCTGACAATGAAAATAAATACAGCCAAAAAAAAATCATCGCAAGTGTGAGATGCCAACTCCAGATGGTGTCTAATAAATACTGAGAATGATTACAAATGAAGCAAAAAAAAATCATCGCAAGGGTAATAAGTGGAATCAAGACTGAGTTCAATGAATTCTGAAAATAAATACAGCAAAAAAAGAAAATCATTGGAAGCTCAAGATGGGGAATCAACACCGGGTCTAATGAATTGAAAGAATTAGAATAAATACAGCAAAAAAAAAAGAAAATTATTCCAAGTGTAAGCAGAGAAAACGCTCCTGATGGAACTACAGCCATGAAGAACAGAGGCTCCGCTGGATCGTAGGACTCGCAGAATATTTCAAAGAAACAAGCCATATCGACGAACTTTTCACTTCGGTGAAGAGAGCACATATGTATGAATTGGAGACACAGATTCGAAGCAAAAGAATGAATCGTATACTCCAAAAGAGACGTAAATCTATTTAAATAAAAAAATATTATCGTTTATGGTTATCATACCCATCTGTCTAATAATATACTTATAATAATAATATTTTAAATCAAAGGCAAATAAAATCGTTCAATTTTCGTTTCGCAATAAATTCTAATCCTTCCACTGATAAAAACCAAAGAAGAAAAATACATGCGCCTTGCGAAACCTCTAAGTGGCCGCGATGTCACTCGCGATTGAACCATAAACACTCGTTTACCGTACACGCGGACGAGCAGACGATTTTTACGACGATCGCCAAGGCTCTGAAGTCGAATGCTTCAACCATCGATTGTGCGATATCCTGTTTTCATGAAATCGTTCAACGTTCGGTAAATCAAAAATCTCTCCGTGTTTTTATCCGACGACATTAAAAATGACGAACGAGCGCGGAGATTAACTCCCGTCATAAACTTCCGTCTTTCGTCCTACGAGCAGTCGGAAATTAAGAGAAAAAAACAAACGATAATCAATACACGATCAAGGCCAATCACGAAACGGAGCTTGGCAATTGGCTGGGCAACTCCTTGCCGAATATTGAACGTCGATTTTTTTCCAAAACAGTCAACGCACATAAACCTACGAGGACACTTCTCTACGCGTAACACCTAGCAACTCGAAACATACGAATTTCTCCAACCATCGGTCTTCGTTATTGTTCTTACCGCTATTATCAGTCTCGTTAATTGTTATTTATCGATCGTTGCTTCGTTACGTTTCATCGTTTTTGATATTTACTATTGTGTAATTTGTTATTGGTGTGTGTTGCGTACGTGTTTACTCGACAATTGTGTTAATGGAGCGTCGCGCCTTAAGGCGTGGGGTCAATCGCCCTATGAATCGTTCGGATCGCATAAAAGATGGAAGAGCCTTTCATAAAAGCCGGGTTTCCGACGACGGCCGCGTTACGTGAGTCGATTGATGATTGGTATAATTTTTTTTTTCTTTGTAATTCCTTATGTCTGATCTCCGAAACTTTAACGGTAATTCGAGTCCAAAAAGTATGGAAAATATTTACGGATTATTGAGTTATCATAAAAATGGTGCAGGCGTGCGTGGATCGAGCGTGGACCATTGATTGACCGACTCGCGAGTCGCGACAGTTACGCTCGTTTATTTTCTGGTGAAGCAGACCGTGAACCACTGCAATGAATGTAGAACTGAAACTCTTACGGCCGCGCTGGGGGCGGCGAATACGCACGTCGAGAAAGAGAGAGTGCAAATACAGGTGGCTCTGGCTTTTTTTATACAGTCGCGCGTTGGAGTTGTACATTAATTTCAGTGTCGTAGACACTTATTGTCAATGGTTTTGGCGTGAAGTAGTACACTCGACTCTCCCTATAACGAAGTTCTCTATAGCGAACGTTCCCGGTAACGAACGCTGGATCGTTCTCCGCAACGAACAGAATGCCTTCCCCGTTGCCCCCACTATTTTCTCGACAGAGCGCGCGTAAATTTGAATCAGTAATTTACATCTGTCGATTTGAATGATAAAATTCGTTCAAAATTTTGCTGACAGCATGGAAAATAAATGTAAATGGTCGTTCTCAAGTCGTGATGAAATTCGAAACATCATGGAGTGTAGAAATTGGAAAGATAATTGAGAATTTCTTATCAAATCATGAAAATTGAACTAGGAAAATCAGTAATATTGCACGTTTTGAAGATTGAATGAAACTCTGAAAGTTCCAAAGAGCATAACAAAATGAGTTTCTTTATTCGCTGTATTTACTTTTAGAATTCATTAGACTTGGTGTCGCGCTTATTTATTGACATGTATAATGTTACATTGTACACGTGTAAATTAGTAATTTTTCAGTAGTCTGAAACAATAATAAATTTAGATTTTTTGGGTTGAACACAGCTTGGGATATACGTCTTGATTCGTTAAGGATCTTTCATTTTTCCTCATCGTGATCCCAGTAGGTAAAAAAACGGAGTTTGCTGAAATTTCAAAGTGAGATTTTGGTTGCAACTATTTTTCTAGAAAAATGTGAATAAAAAAAATTAATATCGCGATTCGCTTCACTCGAAGGACAGGCGAAACCGTACAGCAAAAGCGTCTATTAAGCGTAAAAAAAGGCAATAAGTGCATACGATGATCTGATACCGTCAAGAAACTTGCTGGTCCGTAGCATCTGCAATTACACATACACGAATGTCGGAATCCACACATTCTCGACAATCGAAAGAACAGGATCGACAAAATTCGATGCGACCATTTTTCTTTGGCCCACGCTGTTTTGTTTTTGTACCAGGCTCGGACGAAAATGCTGCACTTCTTTTCAAATGCTCGTACCTTCGGTGACGATGGTTTAATTTGAATCATTTTTCCGAAATAAAAAAAAAGAAAAAAAACAAAACTCGAAAATTGGATTCGTAAAATAAAAGTTCTGGAGAATATTTTTTTTCGAGAACAATCGAACTATTTCGTTAGTTCATTACATCGTAACATTCGTTTTGTAGTTATTTGCGCTGCGGTACTCACCTGTGTTGTGGTACCGCCAAATCGGTTGACAATGGCGAAATAATTCCGATCCGTGGGCACTCCGGACATTGTTATGCGACCGAAAATCTCGAAGAGATGGCGAGGTTTCGCGAAGACCTCAAATCGTTATTGAGTCGCAATTTTTTACCGTTAAAAGAAGCGTACGATACGGTTGCAGAAACGTGAGTAAAGGTCCCATGGATGATGAATGTTTTCATCGCTGTCGTGTGACTCTTAAAAGTATCGATGTGACATCAAATGTGCGCAGGTATCCACGGGAAATTGTCGAACAAGTACCTTTCGCATCGTTGGTCCAAACGCTCAAGCGATGGCGCAGATCGGAGTTTCTACCGAATCCGAGGACGCCGGAAGAAATAGCGGCTATGCTTGAGAGGTCGGACAGTCCGTTGAATGCGGAGGATTCGGATACGGAGATGGATGTTCAGTATGGAGACCACCTAATCGTCGCCGGGGACTCGATGGCGTCGGCCGTTGAGAACACCGTCGCTGGCAAGTTGACTTAATTACGAATATTGCGCATTTAGGTAGAATGTCAAGGGATAACAAGAATCTTTTCCCTTATACAGGCCCCGACCTAGCGGTTTTAGAGATACTTATTTTATACCAAAACGCAACGGTGTATTTGTGAATTTTTTATACCGAATAACTACCGTGAATATGCGTTGCAAGTATCCGTAGTAGCTACTGTCGTATTTGGATTTGAATTGGGTACTATTCTGGTATACTCACGGAATCAATTGAGTACTATTTTTTTGCAGAAAATATACCGAAAAATGACGGCGTAGAGTGAGTTCTTTTCTAGTAAATTTACGGAAAACATACGGAAATTATGTCCTTAAATTGCGGTATAAAATGCGTAATGTCTTGGTACATTTACGGAAAACATATGCTAATTACACTGTAATTTTACGGCACACTTTGGGTATCTCTTTTGTCCGAAAAATTCACAAATACACCGTTTATTTTTAGTATAATTACCGAATAACACCCTAAACATTACTGATATTATACCATTCGAAAATCATACCGAAAATATACCAAAATAATCGGTATAATCGAATCCGCCAGGGCGATGCCGTTAAGAAGTCTGGTTCGGCCAGGGATAGGTCATGCATCCGTTTTTATCAACTCGAGCCTTATCGAACTCGTGTAAATCACCGGAGATGCAATTGAATGATAATTTATCTCGTTCTTTTGTGTCCTCAGGTACAGCAGAAAGATGCCCTTTCGCCAACGGCGTAAATGGTAAGAAAATTTATATTTACCAAGGAATCGAAGGTTTGATCATTTCTGATGATCAAGTTACGGTTTGATCTATTTTATTGTAGAAGTCAAACCAGCACCATCCGATCGGAAAGAAACATCGAAGGATTGTGGACCGCTTGGACAAGAAGGGACGACTTCCGCGCCAACGCAAGGTAATATCGCAACTTGCACGTTGATTAATTGACGTCCAACAATTAAAAGTAGCATAAATCAAAAAATACATTTTCTATTTTTTCGATTTATTTTTTTCAGAACTTGTCGAACAAAAACGAAACCTTTGAGACAACAAACAGAGTGGACCGAGGTTTCGTTAGGAAGTTATAGCTCTTTTTCTCATTAAAAATACGTTTAATGTGTTACAAAAGCTATAACTTTGGAACGAAACGTTGTTCAACCCTGTCCAGAGTCTCAACATTTTCATTTTTGTTCGAGGAATTCAGAAAAAAATGAATTAAAAAACTACAATGTAGCCGAACCTTCAGAACTGAATCGAACTTGTGTACGTCACCGACGTTGAAATCGTATTATTATTTCTCTCGTTCTTCATGTCCTCAGATACAGAAGCGAAATGCCCTCTCGCCAACGGAGGAAATGGTGAAAAAAAATTATATTTTCCAAGAAT
The DNA here is from genome assembly GCA_963971145.1 of Sussaba pulchella. Classification (NCBI taxonomy): domain Eukaryota; kingdom Metazoa; phylum Arthropoda; class Insecta; order Hymenoptera; family Ichneumonidae; genus Sussaba; species Sussaba pulchella. The sequence continues at coordinate 12,641,367 of OZ020165.1, forward strand.
TCGTGAGGTTCCGTCATTTCTCATGATCATGTCACCGTTTTATCTGTTTCATTGTAGAAGTCCAATCAGCACCATCCGGCCAGAAAGAAACACCCGGGGCTTCTGGACCGCTGAGACAGGACGAGCCGTCATCCAAACAAACGAGAGGTAATATCGCAACTTGAATGTTGATTAATCGCCGTTTTTTTGACATTTTTAAAAACCCATACATTTTTGTAACTTACTTTCTAACGAAACTTTCAACAATCTCAGCGTCTCGAAGCCGTAAGAAAAATTTGCGTCGGAAGAAAGCCTTCCAAGCCCATCTAGCAGCATGGTCCAAAAGTATGGCAAGAGGTCCAAAAAAAAGAGACGTAAGATTTCTAAATTGTAACAGACTTACGCATTAAGAGTTATTGTCTGCGTTAATTCGAGGAGTACATTGAATGATGTCCTCACAATTGTTTATTTTTGCAGAATAACCAGCACGCTTCAACAACTTGCATCGGGTGAAGATTTTCATAGTGACTGCAACCCCCCCCCCCCCCCTCCCTTTCATACACACGTAGACACACGCGGAGACGGACACAGACACGTGTTATTATTGACGTAAAAGTGAGAATGAACAATTGAATAAAAAAATATCCCAAACATTGTTGTTCAGTATGGTAGAACGGTTTTTTAATACACACATTGATTATAATTATGTTGAAACTTGCAATGTTCTGCCCCTAAATCGTAGGAAGTGAAAGAAGCTACGGAGCTGAGGACAGGGCGGGCGGATTGGGATCCGCGAGGAAGCCAAAATAGTTAGAACGAAATGAAAATGCTTCCTTATAAAACGACTTCGTATTAGCTGTATATCGATTCGAATGACCAAATACGGTTAATGGTTGAAAAACTTCATTTGACTGTATCTCAAAAGCGGGTCCCCAAAATGAAAACCCCGGAATACAAAGTAAAAAATTAGGAGGCAAAAATTTTGACCCAAGGTTCAAAGCTGTCTGAGTTGACGTGAAATACCCCATATAGAGATTAAGTGACATAGCGGCTGATCCTCGCCCATGCGCCCAGGCGGGCACGAGGCCCCGCATGGGATGAGAGTACACTACGTTTTGGCGCGGGCATTTCCGCGCCAGCCGTTTCGGCGCCGAAATGTTTAGGCGCCAGGACATTTTGGCGCGGCCGTTTCGGCGCGGAGAGGTTTGGGTACGAGGCCGCTTCGGCGCGGGGACGCTTCGTCGCCAGGATGCTTAGGTTTGTTTATTGCATTCGCTCATTAATTTTTATTGAAAAAAAAATTAAAAGGTACAACATTTTTTTTGGTCGATGAACAGTCGAGACAATTATCTATTTTTCTTCTGCAGTTTCATTCTATATTGTTTTATAGCTTGATGAGTCAAGCAAGACTGAGCAGTGAATCCAGGATTCTTTCCTTTAAGAAAATGGTTCATTAACCTGCACCAGCACAAAACGTATTCTGTGGTAATCGTCGTTACCAAGAGGTCAGCCACGTGCTCTGAATGAGCTTCACAGTCGATGAAGCTCAAATCCAACACCACTCTAAGTGGCAATTATAGATTTTCAACAATGTCCTTTTTAAAACAAAAAAGAGGAATGTTTCCCTCCAAACAGGAATGAGCCTCTTTTAGAAGAGTGCTGAAAGCATCCCCTTTAAAAACAACTTCTAGGTTTTTCATGCACATGCAACAATTGCGACACTGTAGTTTGCGAACGAATTTATCGAAGACTGGGCTGTTCTCAATTTGCGTACCCGTGCGAGTCTCCTCCGTAGCAGGAAATAAAACGTAATCCTGTTCTTCATTGGTTGTTTCTGTTTCTTTTTCTGCGTTTTCCTTGTCTCCCGCCTCTTGAACCAGTGTAGCGAATTGCCGAAGAGAAAATAAAACGTCTGCGCCATCATCTTTGCAATTTCCTTTCACCGTCTTGGCCGATGTTAAGTGGTTGATTAACAATGATTTGTACGAGCCTTCGAACTGCGTGCATGTTGGATTGATATTACGGTTTCCGTGGCTTCTAATCATTCCAAAAAAAATTTCAATCCAATCCTGGCTGACAAAACGTGGTGAAAAATCTTTGAATCCGTGTTTCAGTAGCAGGCTCTTTAATTCCCTGAATCCTTTCCGCGTGAAAGACCAGAACAGCGCATCTCCAATAGACTTTATTTTTGACCTCTAATAAAAATGAGAAATTGTGTTAAAAAAAATTATAGAATTATACACCATCATGATTTGAATACTAAAGTAATTCTACCAGAAAAGTGTCTAAATTATCGAAGATTTACGGACTGCAGTTGATTATTCATAATAATTGGATGAAAAGGCAAAAAATACATTTCAAAAAACAAATTTCTTCCAATTATTTAGCATCAAAGTAACGAACATAACCTCAAACTTTACATCTGAACTTTGCTTACCCTCTGCTTCCTTCTCAGCAATATCTTTTTTAACTACTTCCATTTCTTCTCCGATTACGGGATACGAAATTGTTTCTATATATATTCACTTCACCCAACTTTATCAATTCGAACAAAATATTACAAAAACAATAACAAACGCATTCGTCACGTGCTTCAGCGAATGCTTTCGTTGTGTGCGACTAACAGCTTGTGTATGACGCACACTAACACAACGACGCTGCCGCCAACAGCGCCACCACTATATGAAACCGTTCGAAGCGTAGCATATCCTAACCTTTGCTCGCGAGACGCAGTGGCCGAGTGGTTACGTGCCCGGGTTCCCACCCGGAAGGTAGCAGGTTCGAATCCCAGCGCCGACACCAATGGAAAACATTTTTCTGTGTTTTTTCTGTGTTCTCCCGGTGGTTCAGAACCCACCGTTACAAAAACTGTCGGGCCAGTGATATATTAACCATGTTAATGTATCACTATAGGGATGTTTTCGAATTTTCTATATATACGTTTTAGTCCATGGCCGTATGGTCAAAGCTGCTGCAGAGCAGCGACCGTAGCCAGCCCCAACCAAACAACAACATAACCTTTGCTCGTTCTAAGCGTTGCACTTTCTAATTTTCGACGCCGACCCTCGCCCCAGTGGAGCGTCGATGCGCTGCTCGGTCGAAGTATCGGCGTTTGATTTTCTAACCTTTGCTGAAGGGCAATACATTCCTTCCATTTCTCAATGTAAACTAGTGCAACACGTATAGATCAATTAGAAGTACTACTATGCATAATGTCAAGCTTGTACGTCTTATGGGTTCTGATGAAAATCGACTGTGACAGACGGACGGACGGGCAGCCACGCAAGTGATCTTATGAGGATCGCGTTTTACGGTACAAAACCCGGAGGGCAGAAAGATTGAAGATAGATATCAGAATTCAGCGAATAAACGACAAGGAATTTGATGGTCTAAATTAATTTCAACGACCCTCGCTAATTATTTTTGTTTATTCGGAACAAAGAATTTTGCCTACAGACAAGTTTATTTTTCGGCAAATTTGAGCTACGAACAGACTCAACGCAACTGACAATGAGAATATTCCAGTTTCCGGACTTTAGACCGCCATTGTTTGACACCGTCTGACGATTCGTTGGTTACATGTTTTTGAAGTGGTAAATAGCCTGTACTTCAGTTCTTTAGTCCTTTTTTTCATAGTTCCGGGTCGTACACGCACTTACCGTCAAGACAGATCTGAAACCATAATAATAATAATTACAATATTTATAACAATGAAAATTCCATGTTGAATAGTTTTCTCCTGAATAAATTCGCTTAACTTGCCTTTCTGAAACGACAGACGGTTCCATCAGCCGCGGGAAAACGCACTTGCTCTCTAAGATCGGTCAAAGGCTCATTCATGCACCGCAGCCTCGCGCACATGTCTTGATTATGGGACTACGAAATAATGCATCGTATCAGCAAAGCCACAGTCAACTTAATTACTTTTCTTGGATACTCAGACAAACTCGGACAAGGTCGGGATTCTTACCTGATCCGCTTTCGATCCTATGGTCTTCGTGCACTGTTCGTCCGCCGTCAATAGACGTCCCGGCAATAAGCGGGGCAACGGATATCGCGTTAGGGGTTCCCAGAAAAGATATCTTGCGTCCTCCGAGCTGTTAAAACAACAAGCCATTACGATTAAACGAGACTTTTTAGACGTGCGCTGAAAGCCATAGACAAAGATCCGCTTAGCCCTTACTGAAAAAATTTGTCAAACGCCTGCAGACTACAATCGGACCAGAAAAGCTTCTCGTTCATGGTTTGGGATATGATGTTACGTGAGTCGGAGCAAAAGAGTTCATTCCGATCGAACCCGACGCCGAATCTGCAACGATCAAAGTAATTTGAACTGTATATTCGTGGATATCGGTTGTCAGCCGATGAATGAATCAATTGGTTCGGATTACTCACAAGCGGCCCAATTGACGAGCAGCATTTATAATTCCGTGGAAACCTCCTTTATCCTGAATTATAGCTACCGGAGCACTATCCGAAGTCCGCGGATCCCATTTGCCCCTGGCTCCCCCAAAGTCGGCGGTGCCTGCCAATAGACAATAAATGAATTTCGCTTTTGCATGGAGAGAGATATGTGACGGTGAAAAAACGTTATCAGGATTGTGATGTCAACGAAATATCTTAAAACGACCATGAAACACATTTGGAAAAAATTTCCAGTTTCAAGCGAGTGTGTGAATGTGTGTAATGGCCCTGTAGAATCGAACCATCTAGAATCTAAGAATACTTCGAGCTACAAGGGTCCAATTTTGCACACATATGAAACACTATAATCTCTCTGTCGATTGTAATTCCCATAATAATTGGCTCAGCAACTCGGATTTCACAGCGTTTGAAAATTTCCGAAAATTGGTGGTTAGGACTCTAGCGTCCGGAAATATTTAGTTATCGGTCTGAATTGTGCTTTCCAGCTAAAAGGGGGTTCGCGGATGTTTGGTATTGAATTTTGACCAACTTCTGTGAGATGTTTGAATTTTAGAAGAATTTGAATATTTCGAATAATTTGCGTCATCGCTCTAAATTACATAGGTATGAAACATCCCTTAACCGTACTATATTTTTAATTTGGTGAAGGTAGCTCGAGAAGATCAGAATTTAGAGGAATTCGAATTTTTCAATGCTAAACCTTGACGAAGGGGAAACAAGTTACAAATTAGAACTTGCAATCTGCTTCCTCCGAATTCGAGGTAATGCACGAACTCTTCAATGAGGAAGCCAGATTTAATTAAAATCGATCGTTATGAAACAGTTCGTGCACTAGAACATACGAAAAGAAAGCAGTTTGAATGTTTTGAAATGCAGCTTTGTATTTTTGATGCCAATCTTCAGCGTGTATATTGTTTTTATTATTTATTTCAATAATTTTGTAATATATTTACCATAAGGAATAATTTTCCAGGAGCCTTCAACTTGCCCGCGCATCGTGTATCTGAAGAAAAAGAAAATTCTTTCTAAGTTCCAACGCCGAACGTTTAGTGGCGGAATTACAAAGAGGTTTGATTACGGATGCATGGCCATGGCAATGTCGTATCTTATAGACCGGAAACGAGTTCGCAACATTTTCATAAATCCAGCGAACGATTTGAGAGCTGCCTCTCCGTCTACTACATCACTGGAATTTTTGTTCTTCGAAATAAACGAAAGGGAGTCGTTATGCTGCGAGACAATTAGACAATTTATTCCATGGAATTAACACTATTTGCATATCGATTTATTTATTCACCCGTTGCATTCATTTTCTATCCCTTCGACGGATCAAAATTTTATTTACCCTAGCTATAAGTATCCCGGCGATGTTTAGTCTAACTTTTGGAGAAACTAAACCCCTGAATTTCAGGTCGACACCGTTCCAAAAGGCTAGCAAGTATTGTACCATTCGGTCGACATTCTGCCCGTGAAGCCTGAAACAAAACGGTATTGTTGGTGTAGTTCTATCCCCATAAACATTGTTCATTGAACAACAAAGCTTATTGTTTATTATTGTTCATTAGGCCTTTGTGTAAAAATTGGTAGCTTTTGTTTTTTTTTTGACTGACTTAAAAGTTTCGTAATCGACGACGACTAAGATCTTCGGATGGACGGTGCTGTCGTCTCTGCCCGTTGGGCAGATGTTTGAGCTTTTGTTTCGACCATCTGAAACAACAAATCGAACTCATCATTCGTGAAATCGGTTGGGACAGTCTCTTCAACAAATGTCACTCACGCAGGCTTAGGCGGATGTTTTTTCCCCGTACTGGAACGTTGAACGTCGTCTGGAATTTAAAAAAAAAATAAGAATTCGCATTCCAGGCAAATTTATTCTCTACAATTCCAGGAAAATTTTTTTTCTTCACAATGTCGAGCCTCGAAAGCTTACATTCCTGATCGTCCTCACACAAGTTCTAGCACGCTCGGGGGACGGCTCACGACTCTCGATGAAATGGATAGGAGTATCACTTCCAGCCAAAATCCCTTCTTCCGGGTTCAACCAGAGGTTTTCTCCGTCCTTATCTAGGCCGAACCAGTGGGTCTTCGAACGGACAATTCCCGCAATTACCGCAATTATCAGACATTGCGATATCAAGCCCGACATTGTAATCAAAACTGCAAAAAAAAAAAAAAATAATAAAAATAATAATGTTTTCTGTAATTAACCAAAACCTAACCAGTATATAGGGTCACAGAGGGTCTCGATGCCAACTTGACCACCTTCTACAGCTGATTTTTTTTACGATTAAGAAAGGAATGCTGTGATTTTCGTGAGAGAGTGAACGCTCTTATTTCCGTTGAGCATTATTCTGAGGTCATTCTTTTTAAGGTTTCAAAGTCGTCGATGTTTTCTCAAATGGGACTAGAAACTATTTTGGTGATCGCGTGGTAATCGGGTCAAAGATTGTTCCAACAATCTATAACCCAATGACCTTCACGTAAAATTCAGCGTAAAAGTATGAAAATGAAATCGCTCTATCTATCGCACTTCTGTTTCAACGAAAAAATACATGTCATTCATCAATTGGTTGGTAAACAAGTCGTGCATAAGACGTAAAAGAAAATATAATACCATAAATGTTATTAAAAATAACGAAAAGCACTGGATTTTTCAGCCGTCGAAAGAATGTCTACTGTCTCTAAATAGATCGTTTAATCTTCAAATCAATGCTTGGTCCTTATTTGCCACGCTTCCAACGATATGGATTTTAGTGAATCCTTCACTATTGGTCAAGATACTCTCATAAATGTTTAATCGGGTTAAGATTTGAGAATGCGAACAATGAACGTATCATCTTGGGGGTCGGATACAGCAACCATTCTTGTACAGAATGATTCGGGTCATTGTTTTGTTGGAAGATCCATACGCATTTTCGCAACGCTGGCGTGCAAACGTCGTCTAAAAATGTTAAGGTAATCTGTTTCGTTTAACAAGGAATAACAAAATACACGAAGCAAAACAGGAAGATAAGCACAAGATCACCTTACATTGTCACAGCAACGGACACGGCAGTATTTCATAGGATATAGTGCGCGCCTCGAAACTAAGTGTCCGATATTTCACGTTCTTAATTCAATTGCTCTTTGCAACATGCTTTTATTTTAATAAAGAAAATACGTATCATCGATTAACTTATTGCTGAACAAGTGGTTCATAACACTCGAAAAAAATGAGAAATCCATTGAAAAAATTACGGAAAATACTGCAATTTTAGGCATAAAAAAGTGTAGAACCTAGAAACAACGGCGTTGTCCGTTGTTTCGATCGCGGGTGGTGATTTAATGTTTATTTTCCTCTTTTCTTTCGTGTATTTTGAATATATGTTCCTGGTTGAACAAGACAGAATACCTTGACATTTTGAGGCAGATTTTGCACTTCAGCGTTGCGAAAATGGGTACGGATCTTCCAACAAGACAATGTCCAAAGCATAATGTAAATATTGTACAAGAATAGTTGCCCCTGTCATTTTGGTCAACCGGTTGAAAAAGACAGTTGAATCAACGTAAAAGTTCAACGGTTGAATTTCGACAGCTTCTCAACTGTTCATCTTCGAAAGTCAACCATCCTGCGTTGGAACAACCGTTGAATCAACCATTAGGATTATTTTTTACGGTTGACTTCATAGTTGTAAAGCTGTCGAAATTCAACCGTTGATATTTTCGGTTGACTTTGCAGTAGCCAAAATTGCTAGGGGCTGTATCAGACCCCAAAGATGTTAGATCATAGTTCAGAATACCCAGATCTTAACTCGACCAAACATTTATGAAAATATCTTGACCAACAGTGAAGGATTCACTAAAATCCATATTGTTGGAAGAGTGGGAAAAATTTCTTCCAAAAGAAACAAAAAAATGATCGAGTCCATACCAAGAAGTTTCGAGGTAACTTTTACGGCGAAATGAAACCAGACCAAGGATTGGATTTAAGATTAACCGATCTATTTAGAGACTGTATACTTTTTTTACGGCTGAATAATGCGGTATTTTTTGTTATTTTTTTATAGAATTTTTGGTGTTATATTTTGTTTTGAGTTTTATGGACCACTCGTTGAACAACCAATTGATGAATGATATACGCTACCGTCGGAAATTATCAGGCCACTAACGACGCGCGCTCGCGAAAATCACTTCTTTCAATAAACGTCGACAACTTCACGACAAAAAAAGCCAAAAAAATGGAGCACCATTGCAAAGCTTATAAGTATTCCAATCCATAAACATTTTTTAATAATATTCCCATCACTAAGAACCGAGAAAGCGTGTAAAATACATTAACCAAAAAAATCGGATTTTTATGAAATTTTCTATCTTGAATTCAACCTATAGCCAAAGTTAGGAAAATTCGTTCAGAAAGCTGAAATTTTCCACGCTTAATCTCTGAAACTTTATCTATAATTCGAGCCCAAAAACCGTGCGAAATGTTTGCTGGTTATTGAGCTATCATAGAAATTGTGCAGACGTGTGCGAATCTAGCGCGGGCCATCTCTTGCCTGTTTTCATTTCAAGGCAGGGCCGCAGTAAGTCATGTGTTGAGCGAAGAGGACCCCATACGACCGCGAGCCCTACGCATAACTCGTGGTCGTCAACTCGTGCAATCCGTAGCCCGCACTTGATTCACGCACGTCTGCACAATTTTTCTGATAACTCAAAAACCAGTAAATATTTCTCATCGTTCTTGGGCTCGAATGAAAATTAAAGATTCAGAGATCAGCCGTGAAAATTTCAAATTTATGAAAGAATTTTCCTAACTTTGGCTATAAGTTAAAGTGAAGATATAAAATTTTGGAAATATGTTGTTGGCAAGATAGAAAATCTTTGAAAATTTTTGGGCTCGAATTAAAAAGCGTTTCAGAGATTAGGCGTGAAAATGTTTAAATTGTTGAAAATTTTTTCCTAACTTTCCGATCTTTTTTCAATCTGTTTCACCCGCTATCTCCGTGCTTAGATATGGGAATATTATTGAAATAATATTAGTGGATTCAAATATTCATAATTTTTCCAATGGTGGTTGGGAAAAGTTTTTAGCTTTCTTTTTCGCGGACTTGTCGACGGTCAAAGACAGAAATGATTTTAGCGAGAGCGCGTCGTTAATGGCCTGATAATTTCCGCCGCGATTGTATATGAGTTTTTTCATGAAAAAATGATTAATTTTAGGGTATTAACGGGAAGTATGCAAAGTCTTAGTCAAACGCAGTAAGTTATTGCTTTGTCGATTCGATTAGCGTTACTATTAACACGCCGAGTAATGCCGAACACATTTTGTTTTCTCATTAAAATTAGTGAATTTCTTAGAAATCTCTGTTATACCAAGCCTCCTACAATAACCAGACATCTATATCGGAAGTAATTGAAATAACGAACATGTAAGCGACAATACGTCTTCAAAATATTTCCAGCTTAGATTCAAGTTCTTTTCAATATTGTGTGTTTTTCGACGTTTTCGTAGTTCGTAGTTCTATTATTTTCCGTTTCAGTACGAGATAAGTGATAATAATGGGTTTTCCATATTGCAAGCATTAAAATGGTTTATGTTAAAAAGGTGAATTGTTTTACCTCCCGAAATTACCTGATGGTGCTGTCTTGTACGATGTTCAACGGTGAGGCCGGTTAGAGTCTATGTCGCACTAGTTACGAAGAGTTTAATACAAAATTACGGTGGCGCAGCGTTTTTATACCGAACGCTGGTCGAATTCACATATGCAAAATGGAGGGGGACATTTTTCCAAATGACGCACGATGGCCCGACGGCGAACATCATTACTCTTCTCATTTTAGAGTGTTGAATTTATCGTCTGAAAAAACAAATTTGACGCCAGTACCCGACATTTTTTTGAAATTTATTTTAAAGCTTTTGAAATTTGGCTTGTCGATCTCCGAAAGCTCCAGCCGATGCTTCTAGTTTACCCCTGCGTGAAACGCATTACACCCCGTAACAGCGCCTGGTGAAAGCTTTGACCCGCCAATGGTTAAATATTCGGAACTTTGATCCGTCCGAACTTTGACCAATCGATGCAATGCTGATCGGGACATTGGCGAGTCGGAGCCAAGGTATTCGGAGCATTGCATTTTCGGAATTAAACTGTCGATTCATTGATCAGTCGAGATTGCCATTCTTATTCGTTTTGCCTTAAAAATTGTCGTGCATACCGAGTTCTCGCACGATACGTAGAGGTCTCGATGAGACCCTTGGTTCTGTGGTAGAAAGTCAAGACAGTTAAGGGATCTTAAAAAAATTCAAAACACGATTATACTCGTCATACAGAGTTTCCTACCCTGGTGGCTGGTTTTGATAAAATCTTATTACGAAGTACCAGCGCCAATCATGGCGATGGACTGCTTAATTTTTTTCGGCGCCTTGAGAAAAGGGTCTTAATCGTTTCAGCTCTTCCTGAAAACGGATTAGAAGAGATAGAATTGAGGAGAATCAGGCCACCGGTCCTTCCTTCCTCTCGCCGACATTTGGGTGACGTATAATAATATTTCCTGAACGCACAAATAAATGAAGGCCTTCGCAGCATGAGCGGCGATAATAACCCACTGCGGCAATAAAAAATAAATAAAAAATAAGCTAGCGGTTAGCCATAAAAAATTCTCGTGCATAGCTAATTCCTGTACGGTACGTATCGTTTTCGAATAGACTCTAAGCTTCTATTGCAGAAAGTCATGCGGAGCTTCGTACACTGGTGACTCGTTTTGATAAAATCTTATCACGAAATATCAGGGCGAATCGTCGTGGACGACTATTTAGTATTTTTTGTTTCCCTTGGGCAAACGGTATTGATCGTTTCAGCTCTTGCTGGACACAATCAAAGTTTAATGAGCATAGATTTTCGAAGAACCAAGTTAGCATCCGGATTAGAAGTGATAGAATTGTAGAGAATCATGACACCGGTATTTTTTTCTATTCGCAGATATCAAGGTGAAGAATAATGATAATTTTTTAATGCAAAAGAATAAAATGAAGGCCTTTGCAGCTTGAGCGGCGATAATGACCCACTGCGGCGGTAAAAAAAAACGAAAAAAAAATAAGCTAACGGTTCGCCAAAAAAAATTCTCGTGCTTTGCTAATTCCCGAACGATACGTTATCGTTCCCGTGGCAGAAAGTCACGACGGTAGACGAAGCTCGGGAAATGTACTAACACAAAGATACTCTTCGCCCAAATAATCACAAAATGGTGGCTCTCTTGAAAGAAGCCCCATGACAAAATACCTTTAATAATCGGAATAACGGACAATCCAGTTTTTTTCATTTTTTTCGCGTAGAAGTCTCATTTATCTTTGAAGTTCTGGTACCTGGTAAGATTATGAACTTTCGAGAAGAATAATAATACGGAAGAATACGCTGATTTGAAAATAGCTCATGCGGACGGTCACAATCCAAGAATTTCAGAGAAAATCAGGTGGGAACATTGAAGTTGTTGCTTTATCATCAATGCTTTATTTGATTTTTACAACAGCACTTCGATGTTCATCCATGTATGGTTCGGTTCCATCCGTCTGTGCGTGATTCTTAAATTTCCCTCTATAATTATAGTCAGATCGGGGGAATATTTTTGTTTTTGCTTCCGTATAGAGATAGGTTTCTGAAGGCGATAAAAATGGTTGTTGGGGTTTTTCCTTCAATAGGTTCACAATATGTCAAAACCTCCTGGAATGACATTAGGGGAAAATGTCTGGATGTAGACGTGTATGTGTGTATATAAGCCGACGCGTGCAACTCGCATTAGAACGGGTTTCTTTAATTACGTTCGCACGATCGGCAAACTATAATTCCGAGCGGCGAGTCATCGACGAATCGAAAATTCGAACAGGCAAAAATCGCGATATCCAACCAACTATTTTCCCTCTTTTTGGATGAATTTAGCCAATTTGTATGATGTTAACTGCTTTGTGAGCGCTTGCATGACAAGAGTTAGGTCAAATATAGTACTATGGGCATTCAATTGTCGGGTGATTCTCAAAAAAAGTGAGGTGCCGACATTGCATGAGTCAGTTTATGGAATTGATGTGACACGTCTAATCATTAACATGATAAATATATAAGTACATCGAATGACGCCACGCACATGTGCCGTATTTCGAGAGTCCTTCAAGGCAAAAACGTCACTGTGGTCTAGTAGAGATATTTCTCGCAACTATTCGGCAACGGATGGGAGAGTAAGAAAGGCCGTACTGCAGGGTAACGGAGGGTCTGTTTCGCTCTCAGTTAGCTTTCTATAGTCCAATCGTTCCCATGCCGCTAATTGCGGCGTAAAAGTAGGCTGTAGCTCGTATCAAATTCACCCCGCGATACCCTCCTTCGGTCTCCCGTACTCCGCCGACGAAACGTAAGCAAAAAGGGCTAATCGCGGCCGAGGGGAGGGTGAAAGATGTTGACTCGAGAGTGGCTATAGCACCATATGGCGAACGATTTTCAACTCAAGTACGATGGAATGGCGCAACATCAAAACGTTTTCTTTCAGTCAAACGTTTTTCAAGGTCTTTTACTATGGATAAAAACTGGAAGGAGCGTTATAAAAGCAAAATTCGATATAGTGCTATGCAAACGGGTTTCCTTATCAAAATCAGACTTCCATTATATTAATCATATCCATAGATTCTTGGATTTACTTGATTCAATATAATTTTAAATGCTATCTTGAGAGAAACGCGTTTGATGTTTTTGGGCGACTCGGACGCAACAGAAATAGACAATTCGCATGTCACTTTGTAACGTAATAACAATCCGAATTTTCGTGGACGGACAAATATTTTATCTCTATGAGCGAGTCAAAGTCCATCGGTAGCAAAAAAAATCGGAGGTTTTTGCCGCATGTTACATAGAGTTCAACGATTCGGGTCATACATCGTAACTGATCCACTTCTATGAATCCAACTGAGTTGTAACTCATCTGATTCTATGAATTTCTCTGTGAACATTTCAGAGAACGTTTCGGATAAATGTATTTTCCGAAATTTCTGAGAAAAAATATCGATTTTTCCAAAATTTCGGGTGGCTATCTTGATACGCTTTCATGTATGTAATTGCAATTGTGTGATCGCGGACCGAAATCTAGGCGCTGGATATTCATCACCCGCTATTTCTGGTTACATACGTCGTGTTTTTATTATAAAAACGATGTACTGGCACATTTTTTCATGTTAAATTTATTATTAAGCATTTCCAATAAAACTATTTCATCTCTGGTGGTGACATTTTTTCGTTCTGAATTGATGATCCTTCCGTAATAACGCTTGTGAATATTCTAGTAACAATTAGTAATTTCAGCGGCACCACGATTTTTGCGCTCCAATTTGATGACACGATTTTAATGCTTGCTTATCGATGACCATAGCACGAACACGTTGGATAATCGGCGGTTCGTGCTTTGCGCAGGTGACAGATTTGAGGCGGAAACACGACCGTCTTATCGTCGTGTGACTTTGTGCCAGAACGTAACTGCATAGACGAACATAAAAGTTAAACGACTTTTTATTACTCACGTTTCTACATCAATATTCTGATTCGATGTTGGTTATCTTGTTAGTGCTGTTACATTTGTCTGCGGGTATGTGTAGACAAGCCTCCATGCAATTGGATACTCACCCCAATCGCCCGAAGGGGCAAGTTGAAGGGGGAACTCAAAAAGGTGTTTTTTTATTTCATTCCGACTAATAATCGGGGGACGGGTGGCACGTCAGCGGTCAGAATGATGCGATTGGCTGCCTAATCCCGGTGTAAGCTGGAGAGAGGATGTGATTTATTTCAAGCGCTATGAGAAACATTGGCAATTCTCAAGGCGGGGAAATTTCGAGCTTGGAAAGTGGCGCGACCTACGTTAGTGGGTCTTCGGTGTATAAATAAAAAGGATTGCCCGGGACCGAATCGATCCGCCGCTTCGCTTCCACTTTGGCTAAGAGAGAGACCCGCAAATAGCTCCCAACACGAGTCGAAGTAGGACCGAAGAGAGACAGAGTGCTAGCATAGGAGGATAGCACGAGACAGAGTCGGTTCTGCCGCTTAGCTTCCACTCCAGCAGGTCCGGCTAAGAGAGAGACCCGCAAATAGCTACCAACGTCGGTGGGAGCAGGACGGAGATTGGTGGAAGCAAAGCTAGATATCGAGAAGAGAGAGAGTGAACGCATGAGAGGTCCACAATTAAGAGTGGGTCCGCCGGGTCCGCCGATAGCTCTCGGCCCGTAAGAGCAAGACCCGCAAATAAATTTCAATGCGAGTTAAAGCAGGACGAAAATGGCCGAAACGAAGCTAAATATCGGTTTATGCGTGCACACAGATAGGCGAAACAGCGCCACAATCCGTCGGTGGCTGGAAGCACAATCCTCCGTGGAAGCGAAAAATCGTGCAAACGGCCTGTTCTTCTATGTAAATCTTTCTTCCTTGCCTGTATGTAAGTGTAACGGATTCTGATACGCGGTTCGCGAACGCGCCGCGAGAACAGCACCGAGTATAGCCAAGCGCGGGCTTATTTAAAAGAGAGAGAGACCAATTTATCACAAAGGCGCGCTGACTATACCTTAACCTAATCATAAGTATACAGATTGAATGAATAAATGTTAGAATAATATACCTACGCTATTGACATATTAACGAACCATGTACCATGACGCTGGGCACATGCAGCGTGTTCCAAGAAATATATTTCGTCTTGTAATTTATGATTGTACTCTCTGGACTGGTCCGTTATCTCACTTAAAATGTATCCCATAGCTTAAATTCAAAAGGACCACGCAGTAAAATTCGAAAGAAACCAGAGCTCTCTTCCAGACGCTCAGCTAACAAAAGAGAACCCTTCAAGAGAAGAATTTATTTAAAGTAACTTCTCGGAAAAGTCGATCAGCGACATGTCGTCGCCAGGCGCACTTTAAAAGGGTCACCCATATCGCGGGTGGCCTACGAGCCTCAACTCCTAAGGGCTGGCGCGTTGCAACGCATAAATTACGCGTACCCATAGAGCCTCACTCTTATAGAAAGGCGGGGGCGACGTAACGTGATGCAGCGGGCTGGACTAGGGATTGATTGGCTAATTTTGGGTCTTAGGGGCGTAACCTCGATGACCACCCTATTTACAATCAGTAAAGATTTTTCCAAGCGTAAAGATATCAACCAGATCCTTGAGACGAGTCGCGCGGAGTGGTTCTAGACTTCATTTTTGCTCTCAAACATTTAACATTTTTGTACGATAGAATAAAGCATCCAAATTTCTTAATTCATATCTGCGTTACGTCTTGTAATTTTATTTCAAATAACCTTTTCTCGCACGAGGTGAGCTTTGCTCTTTACAGCGGAACGTCCGTAACAATCGCAATTGAATTTTCCCGCGCGCAAACAGGGTTTGTGCGTCACATAAGACCGTTGGACCCGCCCTCTATCAGTGATGCGCGAATTTCATTTACTCGGCTGGCTTGACAGGTTTCTTCCTTACCTACGAAAAATTTAAAACCCAATCGCGAATGTTTACCACTCGTCCGCGCGCCAAAGCGATACCGGGTGTCCGAGTGCATCGCGTTGCCATGGATTCGAAGCGAAGAAATTATTTTATCGAACTACGAGCAGAATTCCAGCCTAACGGATTGCTTTTGACGATCAGTGAAACTTTAAAGCCTGGATGAAACGCGTTTCGTAAGTTTATTGTTTTTTATGAATCGCGAGTTTCCGGATCTAATTTGGAAAGATGAGTGTCTCTGTGGACGAAGTTCTCGATGATCTGGGATGGAAGGATGGATTTCACATTCCAGTTGCGAACGAGGAAAACAAACGTCTTGAAATAGAAGTAAGGACAAATTTTCTATTATCGTGAAATACGAGTAGCCTGACATTTATTTCACTGTATAGTGTCGAAGTAGTTACAAGCATATGTAAGATTTCTGACCAATGGGATATTTATATTTTCTTTCAAATATATATTCAACAACGATGTTTCATTGAATTTGAAAGATATTTGATTTCTTCCGATTAAAATAATTTCAATGTCATCGAGTATGCAGAAAGGATATGCGACAAAAATCAATGAAATAATTTTCACATTGGGTAAACGCTTTTTTCATATATTAGGTTGTGTAATAAATTCCCATGCTTTTTGTATTTTATTTTATCCTGCAGTTTTTATGATTTGTTAGGTAAAGTATGCATATGTATTCGCAAGTCCTTTGCTTGGTCTCCAAACCTATCAGCTTAATTTTTTTAAATTAATTTATTTCAATCAATTTCCAGGCTTTTGAAATGAAAGTTCTCGGATGGAAGAGAATTCAGACAAAAAATGCAGGAAAAGAGCAAAAAACTTTTACCAATGAAAACATTGTAATGTAATGATAATGAACACAGTTACTAGTTTACTACTCCAATCGTTTTATTTTTTTTTTAATTGGATTTAAATATTCTTATTGAACTATGACTCGTTTTTAAATTGAATTTGATTCATATTTTTATTAAATCAAATACCTATGTATTAATCTTTTACTGATTTTTCAATTCCATTTTATTCAAATTTGAATAGAGTGAATTACCTCAATATATGTTGTAAATGATACCGCATGGTGTATTCCAATAAAATTATGTTAACGTGGCTAACAGAAACCATGAAAAACTCTTAATTTTACCACAAACAACTAAATATAACCCAGTAAAAGCCATTTAATTTATTACGGCTTATCCCCGATTACAGAATCTTATTGTGCGGACGATATTTAATCGATCATTGACATTCGATACCATACATCTAGTGAACAATACAAATTCGACTTGAAACCAGTAATCGTAGCGCATCGATAATGTTTGCGTCACTACCAAATTTCTCCTTGCACCGCCACAAAATTAAATTCTAAAATACTTCTGCAGCTGGCGAAGAAACGCGAGCGAAAGGCTCGACTCTTGTCGGAAGTAGATGGAAACGAAGAGCGTATCAAGGCGATCGACAAACATGCAGCGAACATTCGAATCGAACGAGATTACAATCAGAAGCTCATTACCGCTCACGCAGCGCAGCTCGAGGCCGAGGATCACTTGGTCAGAGTGCGCGCCAGTGCAGAATCCGCTATCGCGCAGGAGATACGTGATATCGAGAAAGAAAAGAGCGATGTTAAAGAACGAAATAGTTTTTTGGAAAAAGAAATCGCCAAACTCGCTGACAAAATTGAAGAATCCAAAAAATCGCTCCAGTTTGATAAACTGAAACTCGTCGATCTGGAAAAGACGCTCAATCGCGAGGAGGGCAAAAGCCAATACCTAGAAGTTTGTATCAAACTCGACGCCGAAGACTTCAAGGCAAGTAAGTCACGATTCATAAGCAAAGCCTACAATTTATCCAATAAAAAATATTAATAATAATAATAATAATCATATCAATTATATGAGGTATAAATGAGGTGAAATAATAACTATATTACTAATTTCGTTACGAGTTGAACAAAATTAGTAATAAAATTATTATTTCACATATTATTATAATTATAATTATTGATATAATCACTTTTTCGATCAATCAAAGAGGAATAATAATAAACAGAAGGAACATTTTTTTTCTAGAAATTAAAAAAATTGATTTTTCATATGTTGACCAAAGAAAAAAAAATAGTTGCAATATAGGTGCCACTCTGAATCTTTGAAAAACATTTTTCTTCAAACTACCGAAATTAAAAAAAAACAAAATTAAATTTTTTTTAATATCAAAATACGCGTTTACTCTTGGTTCGGGGGTAGTTTTCAATTTTTCACGAGCTTAAGGGTGGTCCAAAGATTCTGATGAATATCAAGTGTGCTTTGAGGGTTGAACGAAAGCCAAGAAAAAAAAATTTTTTTTTTTAACTAAATCGTCTTAAATTCCTGACTTCTGGCGACTCGATTTAGGGGTAGTTTTAATTTGTTCACGAGCTCCAGGTCGATCCGAAAATTCTACAAAAAATCAAGGGTGTTCCAAGGGTCGTATGAAAGCCATAAAAAAATCATAAACTGAATCGGGCGACCTCGGGTCTCATACTGGCCGATTTTATTTGTAATACCTCATATTCTGATGCAGAAACTTGAATTGGAACGGACGAGGCTGACGGCGGAATTGGAACCTCATCGTCGTGCCGTTATTCGAGCGGTGGACGAAGTAAACGAGATGGAAGTAATGCTCGACAGAACTGCGAAGATGTACGTCGAAACGCTGAGAGAACAGCATCACTTGATAAATCGGTGGAAACAGAGCGTCTGCGTTCTGAATCAGCGCGATAATGGAATTCAACAAACTCTCCGGGTATTTACTACGGAATCTTCAGCCAAACCTCAATTAATTTTCAAAAAACTGCGTCATAAATTTTATTTCAGCCTCAATTCAAATTAAAATTAATTTAACCAATGGTTTGAAATTAATTTTTAATTAAATCATTATTCACATAATTATTTTTCGTTATTTTCATCGATGAGACGATTGAAAAATATTTATTTGCAATATTATTATTGTTTAGAATACTGAATAATAATATTTTATTATTTATTTTTTAATTTATAATATTTTTTAATTATATATATTTATTAATAATATTATTTCCGATATTATTTAAATCGTTACTTAGAGAAATTATATATAATTTCATTTTTGTTTATAATTATTATTTAGAATATTACCGATAGCCAAAAAAATAATGCATTAACAAAATACATGATTTTATTTGGCAATAATCTGATTCTCAAGAAACAAAAAATTAAATTTTTTTGTGATAGTACCACGTATTTTTAATTTTTCGTAACAATAATCCGTTGTTTATTCCCTTTTTTTGAATGAAACTGTCGCAGGAAATTGAAACGCTTCGAGAGATCACTACCGAAAAGACGCAAGTACTTCGCGAGTCCGAGCAATTTCTCAAAATTCAGATAAACAGCAACGGCCAATTGGAGGAGATGATAAGAAAGCTGGAGAGAAAGCTCGTTTGCACCAAGGACGAGCGATTGCGAATAAATCGCGAGTTCGAGGCTGACCAACTGGAACTGAAGAGCCAAACGAGAATTCTCGAAAATCTTGGCAAACAAATTCGTCAAATGCGAATTGACACAAAACGAAAATATCAGGAAATGGAAAAGAAACGAAAAAAAGTCGAGGATGCGAAGGTTGAAATCTCACGGGTGCGAATGAGTTTGGAAACCATTGAAACGCAGAGTCTAGACGTAGGAGGCAGACTCAAGCAACTGGAAGAAATGATTGAGGTACGTTTTCTCTATATTCTCTTTCTTCAACCGGAAATTTATCATTTAATTTTTTTTTAATTCAATTTTCAAGTTGTGGCAGTCTTCTTGTGTGTATGGCAATTTTCGAGGTGATTTTTAGGGAATTAATCCTAAGAAAACGGTCAAATGTACAGTGTTAATATTTTACAGTAACATTTACACATTTTTGAAGCAACATCTGCAATTTTTTCAAAGCGTTTTATTCGAAACTTTAAAAGATATTTAATGTTGCGCAGGTCATGTCGCAAAAATTTTTTATCGACGGGCGATGACATTTTGGCCGTTCTGGTCATCCAAAATAAAACTTTTTGTTCATTCTATTCTTTACAAATGTGCTTATCGTTCGGCCTTACAATAAAAAATTCCAAGAAAAATTAACAAAATGGCGGAGCTTCAAAAAACAGTCCTCTGATTTTTGCAATAAAACGTTGACTTCTCGTCCCGAAAAAATACTAATTATGAAGCAATAAAAAAAAAATAGATGGTCGAACGATAGTTCGACATGTACTCTACATGTGTGCAAAATTGCAAGTCGATCGGCCAAGTAGTTTCCGAGAAAAATGCCCGACCGATTTGAAAAACTTCATTTTAAGAAAAACGCGTTTAAAGTTTTTCTACCTGTCGACGCATTCTATAGAGTCTCATCCGCTAAATAATCACTTCAAACCTTTTCAAACAAATTCTTATGCACCCGAACTATAATAAGACAAACAAAAAATGTTTTCTTTTAACCAAACACATGAGAAAACTGCTTTAAAATAATTCAACAAGAGTAAAAACTTTTTCTTATAATTCACAAAATTAAAAAAAAAAAATTAACCAATTTCCGTCTCATTGATTTCAACGAATTCGCCACAAATCAATTCGCAAAAATTTCAGAAAGAGGAAAAACGAAAAACGATGATAACGAAGGAAACAAGACGTTTTCAAGATCTGATACTTCGAATGACCAAACGAATAAACGATCTGGAAACCGTTAAGAAGACGTTGGAACTGCGTAAGCACAGCGAGCACAAAAAATTCGAACTTCTCGGGGCTTACGAGACGCGCGAGGAAAAACGTTTGGGCGAGAAGAAAAAATTGATTTACCATCTGGACATTGACATCGAAAAGTGCGAGATGCGACTCGAGTTTACATCCGGAACCGGCGGTATAGACAAAACGGAAATAGATAAAAAGCTCAAGACCATAGATGATCTCGAAAAGCTGCTGACCAGAAAGAAACAAGACAACAAATTGCTTCACACGGAAATCGCGAATTTGGAAGTAATTCGTTGGTGTTACATTTTTGTGTTCTTTATTTATTTTTTTCAAAATACATTGTATACAACATATTTATATATATGGGGTATTCCTGGGAATTTCAGCAACTTCGGACAGTTGGATCAACATTTTTGCCCCCCAATTTTTCTCATTAATATGTGTTGAAAATAAAGAAACACGTATTTCGGCGTTTTTTATTTTGAGCCCCCGCTTTTGAGATACAGTCAAATGAAGTTTTTGAAGTATCGACCGCATTCGGTCATTCAAATCGATATATCTCAGCAACGGTTAGTGATAACTCGAAAAACCACGGGTCTTTTTTTTCGTTTTTGAACGCTCCATACAATGAAAACATTAACGATTATGTTGCACAGATTCAACAATTATTTATAAACAATTCAAAATAAAAAATGAAATAAAACAAAAAATGTACCTTTAATTTTTGAAATGTATTTTTTTTTTTAAATTCCTTGAACAAAAACGAAAATTTAGCCACCTTGAACTTTTTGGGCCGACGCTTCGTTCGGAAGTTATAGCTTTTTTTATCATAAAAAGCCGGTAAATGTTTTCCTGATTGTTAAGAAAAGAAGCTATAACTTTCGACGAAGCGTCGGCCCAAGTCGGGCAGTCTCAAAATTTTCGTTTTCGTTCAAGGAATGTGAAAAAAAAAAAATAGATTTCAATAATTAAGGGTACTTTTTCTTCATGCAAATTTTTACGAATAAAATACGTGAATTTACGGGTTTTTTGTGACAAAAAAATCTATAACTCCCGAACGAAACGTCGGCCCAAAAAGTTCAAGGTGGCTAAATTTTCGTTTTTGTTCAAGGAATTAAAAAAAAAAAATACATTTCAAAAATTAAGGGTACATTTTTTGTTTTATTTCATTTTCAATTTTGAATTGTTTATAAATAATTGTTAAATTTGTGCAACATAATCGTAAATGTTTTCATTGTATAGAGCGTTTAAAAACGAAAAAAAAGACCCGTGATTTTTCGAGTTATCACTAACCGTTGCTGAGATATATCGATTTGAATGACCGAATGTGGTCAATACTTCAAAAACTTCATTTGACTGTATTTCAAAAGTGGGGGCTCAAAATAAAAAACGCCGAAATACGTGTTTCTTTATTTTCAACACATATTAATGAGAAAAATTGGGGGGGCAAAAATGTTGACCCAACTGTCCGAAGTTGCCGAAATTCCCAGGAATTCCCCTATATATATTTTTTATTTTATTTATTTTATTATTTTTTTTAAATTCATTTTTTCGTTTTAATTACGTCTTGTGTTCGACAATCGTTGGGCGATGGTTGATTTAAAATTCTTTTTACAGTACGATATGCGAAAATTGTCCAATAGTCTGTCGAACGACAGCGAGGAACTCGACAGGCTGCGAAATAAGAAGCAAGACTTGAGTCTGTTGATGGACGGCGGCGAGAAGCAACGAAAAACGATGCAGTCGCAGAACGAAGAGCGCCAGGTCGAGGAAAGCATCCTCGGTCTTCGGGTTTCCCAGACCGAGAGACTTGTCTCCAGCGTCGGCGACAAAGTTTACAATCTCGACAAGTATCGGCTGCACATCGAAGCCGTGAGTTCAAATTTCGGTGGAGATTTCCTCAAAATCATTTCTCAGCCCATGGATCCGACACATTTGAATACGATTATACTAGAAATTAAGTTTTTTTAAAAATTGATTTATTTATAATTATATTTTTTTTAAATTAAATTATTTGAAATTGAATTTTTTTTTAATTATGTTTGGAAAAATTTGATTATTCAATATTCTATCTGAAAAAATGAAATTATTGAAAATTCTATTTGTAATGTTAAGTTATTTTGTACAAAAAAAATTTAATTTCACTATTTTTTGTTTAAATTCTTCAAAAATCATATTTGGAAAAAATTAAATTATTTGAAATTCTGTCTGTAACAAATAAAATTATTGAAAATTCTATTTGTAAAATATTAAGCTATTTTATTCAAATTTTTTCAATTTGAAAATATTGTTTAAAATCCGATTTTGATTATTCCGAATTCCGATATAAATTAAATTCTCCAAAAATTTTATTCGGAAAAAATTAAATTGTTTGAAATTCTATCTGTAAAAAATAAAATTATTGAAAATTCCATTTGTAAAATATTAAGCTATTTTATAAAAATTTTTTCAATTTCAATATCTTGTTTAAAAGCCGATTTTGATCATTCCGAATTCTTATTTAAATTAAATTCTTCAAAAATTATATTTGTCAAAAATTAAATTATTCAAAATTCTATCTATAAAAAACTAAATTATCGAATATCCTATTGGTAAAAAATTAAGCTATTTTATACAACATTTGTTAAATTTCGATATGTCGTTTAATCTACGGTTGTGATCGAATAAAATTTTTTATTTTCAAACTTATTTCATTTTTTCACTCGATTTCTAAATTTTTATTTTCAATTTTCAACACTTTCGCAGGCGATGAAAGAACGCAAAGTGGAAATCAGGGTTCACAAAGAGGCGTTGAATTTGCAAAAACGTTTGGCTATGAAAGAATGCGGGGAATTGCGTTGCGCGATTGCCGAGAGAAAATTTAGAATACAAAATTTGCAAGCTCGTTACGACATCGGCATCGCGGCGATTGGTTCGAGCGGTGTCGAGGACGGTACTCCGATTACGACGACGTATTTGAAAATTCAAAGCGCTCAGGAAAGATATTTGCTTCGCGAAGAGGGCGACAAACTCGACGCGACGATACGAAGAACCGAGCACGAGATAAGAAGCATGGAAAACACTTTGAGGGTCGTAAACGCTTGTAACGAAAAATACAAGATGAGTTTGGGACCCGTCGAGGACGACGGATTCGAGCAAATCGAGCGCAGACAGCTCGACGAAGAAATGTACAAAGCCATCGACGCTTCGAGATGCAAT
>OZ020165.1:12665394-12960064 GCA_963971145.1 Sussaba pulchella
TTATTATTATTATTATTATTATTATTATTATTATTATTATTATTATTATTATTATTATTATTATTATTATTATTATTATTATTATTATTATTAATATTATTATTATTATTATTATTATTATTATTATTATTATTATTATTATTATTATTATTATTATTATTATTATTATTATTATTATTATTATTATTATTATTATTATTATTATTATTAATATTATTATTATTATTAATATTATTATTATTATTATTATTATTAATATTATTATTATTATTATTATTATTATTATCATTATTACTATCATATCATTTATTAATTATTCCATTATTATTATTATTATTATTATTATTATTATTATTATTATTATTATTATTATTATTATTAATATTATTATTATTATTATTATTATTATCATTATTACTATCATATCATTTATTAATTATTCCATTATTCCTCAAATAGGTGGGGAATTAACTTCTTCTTTGTTCTCAAATAAATCCGGGAACAATTAATTCACGACGCTTCAAATTCTGTAGTTCAATGTTTCAAAAGTGATAAAATAATGGTTAAAAAATTTTTTTTTTTTTTTCAAGTAACATTACCAATATTATTATAATTCGAATATTCGTCTATAAATTATCTAATTATTCAATTCAATAATTCACTAATAATTAATCATCAATATATCTGTGAATAAATATAAATCAACTATCGAACTAACGAATAACAATCTTCCTGAGTAAAAAAAACCCTTCGCCGGATGAAAAATTGCATGCGTTTCTCTCGTTCTTCCATCGAAGTACAATTTTCAGGGCAAATATTGATGTATCGTTGAAATTACAGAAAGATATCGCAACTCGAGAACTTCAAGAGCAAAATTTCGCGTCGCTTCAACGCGTAACGGAATTCACGATTCGTCACGTCGAGGCCGAGGCTTACGTGAAAAAGCTGTTGAGCTTCAGAAACATAACTCTACCGTGCGCTCAGCATTTGAAACCTTCACCCGTTTCCAGCAGATGCGACACGACGAGCCAGATATCGGAACGTACGCGCAGTCGAATCAGTCAATTATCCGCGGTTCGAGAGAGCGTCGGACGAATATCCAACTTCGAGGCTCAATTCGCGATCGACGGATCGAACTCGACGAGGAAAAACGTCAGCCCGGCCGTGCAATCGACGAGATCAACCGCCAAGAGTCAAAAAACAGTATCAAAAAATGATTATCAAACAATTGTCAAACGTTGATAAATGAAAAGAAATAAATAAATTAACGAATGAATAACTGATAAATGATAACTGAACAATGAAAAATTGAAATAACAACGATAATTGAAAACAGCAGAACAAACAGTAATAAATAAACGAGTCTTGATGAAATGAAATTTGAAAAATTGTGACAAATTATAACACAGCGGAATAACTATAAAAGAAAAATTGAACAATTTTGGGAAAAAACTAATGAATGGATGAATAATCGTAATTGTAATATTTATTTTAATAAACCTTCATGAAAAATTAGATTGGATCCAGTTGTTTGTGAGAAAATTAAGGGATTATTATGATTTTCTTCAGCAATGTTGATATAATTTCATTAGAATTAGAACTATAGAGTATCAATTACAACATATATTCAGCTTGTATGAATTTTTTAATGAAAAAATTTCAATTTTTGGGGAAATTATTGCCAGTGTGCCCAACACCTTTTCTTTAAGGTCTGAAATAGAATAACCAACAAAATTTTATTAGTATAATATTAAACGCAGGTCGTGTACGAAGGGTTTGACAAATTATCATTTTTTGAATAATGTCGATTTTTTTTTTTAAAGTTCAATTTTTGAGATTTTACAAATTAGGTTTTTGACCCAAAAAAAGAGAAAAAGATCATACAAATACCTCAATATATGTTGTAATTGATCCTGTATAGTAAATTCTTACAAAATCGTGTGTAAAATCGTGTTAAATAGCTGAAAAAAATCAAGAAAATCCCTTTATTTTCCCGAAAACAACCACATACAACCCCTTAAACGAGCAAGTTTACATCTGATCGACCTCTCCCCCTCCCGCTTACCGTTCAAAAACTCCAAGGCTTAAAAAGACGAATTAAAAAACGACTACAGCAGTCTTCTACGGCATCTCAGCTAAATAAATTCGAATGAACAATCTAATACGCAAATCGCATTTCACATTTCTCTCCATCGCACGGCCTCTGAACTTGAAACGCAACTTTTATTCAAGCTCCGACGGCTTATCGCACGTTATCGAGTCTCATTCGCCGCTGTTGCAGCGTCAGAATCGGCGAATCGGGGTAAGACGAACTCATACGAACGCGTAAATTACCGGCGACGACGATAAATTCGTCAACATTAAGGTGCAATATTTCCTTTTTCTTTTTTTTTTTTCAAATATTGTTTTTGATCAGTTAGATCTTAAAATCAAGTTTTCAGTGGAATTGCATTTATCGTGCTTGGTACAATCTTTCAATTTATATTACTAGAGTCTAAAAACGTTGTATAAAATTTGCTCTATCGCAAAATACTCGAAATTAAATTATTTAAAAAAAACAATCATTTCACCTCGTTCATGAATATTTTGAATGGGGCAACAACGCTGCTTTGTTACACAAAATCGTCGAAATCGTATTGTCAAACTGTATCACCGGATTATTCGTTTTTTCCGTGATTAAAGATGCAAACGTCAGTAACATAACCTCTTGCTAGGATTCTGTGCATCACATTTTTTTTAAATAAATTTTTGCAGATGTCGGAGATAACGGAAGTTTCGAGTAACAAAATCTTCGGAGGATGGCAGAAAGTCTACTCTCACGAGAGGTAAAATATTTTTTTTCCAATATTTTTCATCTTCGGATTGTTGATGACAATTCCATTCATTTGTTCATCTTCTTCCATTCAATTAATTCACATATATTATTTTATTCATGTTGGGATTTTATTTTATTTATTCTGTTTTAATTTTAGTCAAGAGCTCAAGTGCAAAATGAACTTTGGGATATTTTTGCCGCCGCAAGCCGAAGAAAGTAGCGTTCCGGTTATTTACTGGCTTTCCGGACTGACCTGCACGGAAGCGAATTTTGTGCAGAAAGCCGGAGCTCAGAAGTACGCCGCCAAGCACGGCGTTATCATCGTAGCGCCCGATACGAGTCCCAGAGGTCTGAATATACCTGGCGAGGATGACAATTGGGATTTTGGCACGGGAGCGGGTTTTTACGTCGACGCCGCCAAGGATCCGTGGAAGACTAATTACAGAATGTACAGTTACGTCACCGGCGAGTTGCGAGAGCTGATAAACGCCAAATTTCCAGTCATTCCGGACCAACAGTCCGTCATGGGACACAGGTGAATAATTTTTTGACAAAATTGAAATTCTTCGATACACGGGGCGTCCCAAAATTACCTCCTGAAACGAAAGATCAAGGACCAAACTACATCTCGTGCTTTTCTCAAAATCGCAAAAAAATTTCGCGAATTTCTTTACAATAAAAAAAAATAATCTGAATTTTTTTTTTGGAAAAACATGAGATATAGGTTGATCTTCGATCGATTCTACATAGATCTACAAAATTTAATCGAATTCCGTTTAGCCGTTTAGGCGTGAAGTACCGCACAATATTTGGCAATTTACACGTAATTCTTTGAAAATCTACTCACCGACAGCGATGTTATCACTTCACCTTAAGATTTGTACAATATTCATCCTCGACTGTTTATCATTTTGAAAAATATCGTTAATATTTACGTTAAATATTCGCTAATTTCACACGTAATCGCGTGTTTTTACACGTAATTCTTGGTAGATCTACTCAACGACGTCGATGTATCACTTCACCTTAAATAAAGAAACTTACCATTACTATTTTTGTTTTTTTTTTTTTACTAGCATGGGCGGTCACGGAGCTCTTATATGCGCGATGAAAAATCCTTACATCTACAAATCAGTCTCCGCCTTTGCGCCCATTTGCAATCCTACTCAGTGTGCTTGGGGCAAAAAAGCATTTACCGGATACTTGGGCGACGACGAGACTTCCTGGGTCGATTGGGACGCCACGCTTTTAGCGAAAAAATACAACGGACCGCCCCTGGCGATCCTGATCGATCAGGTAATTCATTCGTTACGCGACAATCACTCCAGTGATGTAAAGGACGATTCAAAATGACCGCAGTTTTTTTTTTTTTTCTTCAATTTAAACTCACAAGAATTGTTTGAAATATTTTCCTTTTAAATTATTTTACCGTGTTCTTAATCTTGTGGCGATCATGGATGAAACGAGATATCCGTCAAATGCGCGCCGTGATACGGTCTGGCAACGCGGAATGCGCGTATGAAATTTTTTAACGACTTTTCAAGCATAGTTTTGGCTTTACCGCGTTGATAACGCGTACGATCTCGTCCTCCAGCTTCACAATCGTCTTGGGCTCGTTGGAACAGATCTTACTTTTCCGTCTACGGAAAATTCGACTCAAACAAATCGACTAGAAAGAATTCGACTAAAACAATTCGACTAAAAACAATTCGATTAAAACGATTCGACTAAAAACAATTCGACTAGAAACAATTCGACTAAAAACAATTCGACTAAAAACAATTCGACTAAAGACAATTCGACTGATAACTGATTTTTTGTCCTCTGCAAAAAATTCCTCAAATCGTCATGGTGAAGCTGAAATCGCTGAAGGTTATTTGGGTACTCGGGGATTTAGGGTTATTGGTTATTTATTTTTTTTATTTCGGTTATTTCGGGTTATTTTTGAAGTTATTTATTTATTTAGGATACTGGGGATTTTAGTCGAATTGTTTTTTAGTCGAATTGTCTTTAGTCGAATTGTTTTTAGTCGAATTGTTTCAGTCGAATTCTTCGCAAATCTACTTTTCACGTAGTCCTGGAGAAAAAAGTCCAATGGTGTTAAATAGCACGATCTTGACAATCATTTGACCTCGTTATTCCGTGAGATAACGCGTCCGGGAAATTTCCTTCGCAATATGGACGATTGTTTCCCGCGCTGTGCGAAAAGTGGCGCCATCTTGTTAAAACCACATATCCCGCAAGTTAAATATCATCCGATTCACTCCATAAGAAGTTTGTCAACATTTTCAACGCTCTACAGTCGTAACCGTGCCAAAAAGTCATCGAAAATTTTGTTACGCGCATCCTGTGTTGCCACAGTCGTCATGAGGCGCATTTCTCAGATATCTTTCGTCATACATAAATGCCACAAGATCTCCGGAACACCGTTTAAAATTGAGAAAAAAAATATATTTCGACGAATTATCGTATGTTTTATTTAATAAAGAAAACCTGCGTTTGTGTTGGATAAAATTGGATTTAAAATTTTGTAAAATTCGTTTTAAAGAGATTTTTTTTTCGTGGAACAGGGCGAGGACGATAATTTTTTGGAACAATTGATGCCGGAAAATTTCGTTTCAGCGACCCGGGAAGCCGATCTCACCGTCATTCTGCGATCCCAGAAAGGCTACGATCACAGCTATTTTTTCATATCCACCTTCATCGAGGATCACATAAAACATCACGTTAAATATCTGAAATCTTGATTTTCCTTCGACGAATTAAACTCAATGATTATCAATCTCTCGGCGTAATTTAGACACTCGAACGTGCGTTGTATTTTTTTTCTTTCTTACAATTACATCAAAATAATCTGACGAAAATAAAGAAACGATCAAGATTTTTGAAACTTTTTGTCGAAACATTGGATAAATCTGTGCGGGCTTTCGTCAAATGAAGAAATAACGCCCTTAATTTTCCGATCTCGGTGGTTGTCGTAAACTGTGCCAAAATTTAACGATTGGTTCTCGATTTTGCCATATATTTGCGTTTCCCCACGATTGCCACAATCTGAAAACAAGCGACAGAACATTTTATAGTTCGAGAAATCTTTCTAATAATTCAATTTAAAAAATGATAATTATTATTATTATCGAATGAAAATTCGATGTAAATAAAAACATTTTTTTACCATTCGATCATACGTACTGCAAACAATTGTACGAAATAAATATATTGCATTACTACGCCGACGCCTTTCTTTTTATGGCAAAAGATAAATGAATAAATAAATAAAAAAAGGTTGCAAAGTCGAACCTTGCACATTGCTTCCTCATCATTTTCCACATTCGCCAGAACTTCCTTTATGAGAAGCAATGTACAAGGTTCGACTTTGCACCCTTGTTTTCATATAAAATCCGCTCGTAAATCTATCTAGTCCTTAATAATTATATAGCGAATTCCAAGTCAAATCTAAAAAATTGAAAATCACATTAAATCGAAACGTCTGAATGGATTTTGCCCAAATTCAATACGAAACATCTTTCGATAATAGTGCAACTTTGTACCAAATTTTAGTCCGATACCTTGAAAATTGCGCGAGCCAGAGAGCGCACGACGATTTTTGAAAAATTTCAAAATTCTCTAAAAACTAAAGAACTACATCGATTTTGCTCAAATTCGGTACCGAGCATCTTCCTGTAATACTGCAACATTCTACTGAATTTGAGCTCGATGTCTCGAAAATTGGGCGAGTTAGAGAGCGCAAATCGATTTTTGAAGAATTTCAAAATCGCGTAAAAACAAAAGAACCGCATGGATTTTTCGAAAAAATTGAATCAAGCAACGCGATTCAAACCCTTCACATGTGTGATAAATTTCAGCTTGATATCTCAAGCCGTTCTCAAGTTGTGAACGTTAAACAAATGTTACACACACACACACACATGCGAACATTTTTTCTAAATGAGATTTCTCGGCGTTTTAGGACATTCTGAACACGTCTACATGAAAAGATGGGGAAAAAAAATTTTCTCACGAAAACAAAGCTTCCATAACGAAGCAAAATATTTGAAAACTTACATTCCATAAAGAGCACCGCCCAAATGCGCCGCATGATCTATAAACCTCCACCTCATGAGGCAGCCTACTGTTTCAAAAGCCAGGAGACCCTTTATCGCCTGTAATTAACGAATCACGAATGTGAAAAATAACTAAAACCATATAAATCAATAAATTAAAAAAAAAAAAAAAATGTTAAACTCAATTGTCGAAGAGAGCCTTAATACAAAAAAAAAGAACATAGACATCTGTGAGTAGAAAATTACTCACGGTACCCGCGGCGAAGGTCCACATGGGTAAAAAAGCGATGCTGAGTCTCGTATCCGGATATTGCGAGCACACGAAAGTTATGATACCCATAATAGCTCCGGACTGCGATAGAACGAGACACTCAAATGATATTTCTCTTTCTCTCGGAGATAAAATATCCTTGCAACAACATTTTACGGATATTTCGGCGTTAAAAGACTTACAGCTCCGAGAGAAATTCCCGGCATGGCGAAAACCGTTTTGTAGATGTGACTGGCGAAACTCGAAACAACACCGCTCGTCAAGTAAAGAGCGACGAATTGCTCGCGTCCGAGAGACGCCACAGCTGCGGTACTGAAGCTGTGCAGCACGTACATATTTACGGCCAAGTGAATCACGGAATAATGTGAGAACGTCGAGAGCAGCATGGGCCAACACGTAGCACCTTGGTTTGGAACGAAAACACGTTTGGATACAAGAAAAAAATTCGTGTCCAGAAGAAAATCATCGTAAAGACGAACGCAAAATTAATTTTAGGATTTAGGCCACTCTAGAATTTTCGAAAGATCTATTTTTTTTTTTAAATGGTGCCTTGGGACCTCAAAAATGGTGTCAAGGAAGATTATGGCCGGGATAAATCTGTAAGTACTCGGTTTTCGAATTTTAGTGCAAGGCCGTCTGGTCCGCAGCGGCCGCAGTTCAAAACTTCAAACGGGGTTCATCTCAAAATTGCATTTTTCAAGATGGCCGGAAACATAACTCAGACAATTTTTAACCGATTAACTTGAAATTTTGAATATATCCTTGAAAATGGATTGTCTATGGAAGTACGTAGGATTTTTTTTTTTTTTTTTATGTTGCATAGTTCATTTGTTATTAACAATTTTGTGACGATTTTTTAGGCCAGTTTTTCACTTTACACTCTAGAAGTGCGCCATTTGGCCAAAAATCAATCGATAGAAATACTCCTACGTACTTCTATAGCTGTTTTATATATGATTGAAACAGATTCATTGGCTCATCATAATTCCAGAATTACGGAAGCTGTTTGTCCGGCCATGGACCCTGGAAAAACGGAGACGTCGCCGCAAAAACGCTGCACAGCCGACATTTTGAAACTAATCGCTTCAAAAAAATCATTATATACAGTCAGTGATATGTACGATAAATTCCTTTCTTCGTAATCACGATTTATTAAGTAGTTTTTCTGAAAAAAAAATCTCCAAAAAAGCCTATTTTTTCGGCCTCTAGAGTGGCCTAACCCCTTAAAAAAAAGTGAATAAATGAATAGACGAAATTTAATCAAAAATCAGCAGAGAGAGTTGGGCGAAGGTGAATAACTCACTCGACGAGGGATTAGCGCAAAAATATCGAAGCATTGTGTTTTTCAAAGCCGGTATTCTCCAGCCTAGGAACACGAGGACATTGACAAAACATATAGGGGCGAAAGCTCGTTGTCCATCTGTCAGACTTCTCCACCATTTTCCAACTTCGCCGCGCCATCCAGAACGCTAAATAAATCATTTAAAAAAATAAATTATTCTATTATAGTTACATATTATCCAAATAATAATATGTATAATAGAATACAACAGAATATATTAAAAAATATGATCTTTATATATATGAAATATCATTATTTTATACATATAATACATAAATATAATATATATATTTCTTTTTTTTTTCTATTTTTTAAATTATTTTTTTAATGATTGTGTCAATTATTTAATGAATATTGAATTCGAGTCATGAAATTAATCTTTCACCAAGGAATCCTGGTATTTCTTCCACCATGACGCTGGGATTCGAGATGAAATAATTCCATATTGTATATTGTTCATTATTAGATCCTATGTGGATTTATAAGCATCAATATTTTACTCAGTGGCTCTTACACACAATCCGAATTTTTATAATTTACAATTTATCCTCTTCAATTCTAGCTACATGCTCAGCCAGAAAACGTTATGAAAGAGAGTCTGTGAGATGCTTGAACTTAAAAAAGTAAATAAATAACTAAAATAAATAAATAAAAGTTGCTAACAAAACAAAATACATACGCTAACTCTCCGCTGAGTAGCCGAATGATACTGATTGATTACCCAATGAGCGTGATTCCTGATTCTCTCGTACTCCCAGATGGACGCACCCACAACGGAAGCTCCGCCAAACTGCAATGGTACAAACCGCACGTCGATGAATTTTTTTTTTTTCTGCACGGACGAGAGTTAAGTTATATATTTCACTCACAGCGACGGTGAATCCCAAAGGTTTCCACAGTTTGACGGCGCTCAGCTTGCCCGTGCCCAAGGCTACGGCGGAAAAAGCGCTTTCTCCCTGATCAGCGGCGTCTCTGTGTCTCTTGAAGCCTCGGGCCTGTCTTCCGGCGGTCTGCAACCGCAGCTTAGTGTTTTGATACTGCACAGTCGTGAAAATACTGTAAGGACATTGGAGAAAAATCACCTTCCATTTATTGAATATTCGAACTAACGATTACGGATCGGTCGAGAGCACATCTAAACCGAACTGGTTGGAAACAAAAAAAATATTTTTATTTTCCTCCGTGCTTCACTCTTAAATGTTAGTTTGGGTTCCCAAAAGTGCCCAACTAAAATTTGAGCAACCTAGCTCGTGCGTAAAAGGTTTTTCGATTTTAGCTTTTTTTTTTCCCGTAATATCTCCTGAACTGTGATATTTACAAGAAAATGTTAGAGTTGTTTTATGCAAGTTTTTCCGTATTATCCGAACATACACCTCAATTGATGCGAAAGGTTTGGATAAGTTTGCTGCATTGGAGAATGCAGAAACTAGGTTGATCGAAGGCCGGATAACAAAGGTTTTACAGTAATGCATTTTTGTTTTTCTTCACAAAATTGGCATTTAAAATCATTGGCGTTGATATCTATGCGTTGTTTTAGAAAGAAATCATTAGGGATGGAAATGTTTTTATGAGGGCTTTTTTGGAATGGGAATTTTTTCAAACCGAGTTTTTTGGACGATGTTGTTTTGACATGGTTTTTCTTGACGGCGTCGTTTCTGACGAAGTTATTTAGACAAATATACCCCCGACCGGTCGTATAACCTCAAAATATTTTCATCGCACTAAGAACACCCGAAAAATAATAACTACACGATAAAATGATTTTTCAATTACCACTTGTTGGACGTTTCGCCGAGATACAACAATGCCCTGGCTGCCATCGCCGATTTATCATTCAATTACGCCGAAATAATTTACTTCTCGAACGTATACGTCTAACCTATCGTGGTTTCACATTTGTGCCCTTCGTTTTGCTTCGTTCGGATGGCTGATGTAAATCATTGAATAATTTTGTACATCGTTGGTTTACCAGTCAACAGGCTCAAATGCCTGGTTAGCGGATTGGTCGATCGTTGGATTTTGTCGGATCTGTCACGCGGGAAACAACATTCAACCGGGATTCAACTGCATTCAAGTGCGATTGAGCTGCACGAAGTTGCACGATGACACACAACAATGCGGAGTTGCGTCCCTGTAACGGAATCGCGAAGCGCCTGTGGGTTGGCAACCCGTCAAGCGCGGGTGTATGACTTTTCGCAGGGGCGCGCTAGTGAGTAGGGGAAGGGGGCAGAAAATCCCGGGAAAGCGCGGGAAAATTAACGGGGTATTGCCGTCTAGAAGCTTGTTTTAAAGTCATCTTTAGGAATTAATTTTGTGAAAACTATCAAGTCTACAGGGCTGAAGTTTTTTACGCATAATAAGTCATGTTTCAACTAACAACACAAATTTTTATAAAAAATTTTATCCAAATTTACACAAGTTATGCGCTGTTACGCAGATCGCGGCGTGAGATGCTCGTCCAAACGGGCGCACGGATTGTGGCGGTTCTATTCGAATTTTACGAATTTCAACTTAATATTTATTTGACACATTCTCGAAACCCTACAATATAGAAAATGCAAAAAAAATAAAATCGATTTTTTGAGATTTCTGGACAACAATATCCCGTTAAGAATGTTAGTTATTGTGCTTCGGCCGCGTTGATGACTTTGATCGTGAGAGCTTTAATTAACGATGGTCGACCTTGTATTTTTGAACAAAACCCTATTTTTTTTTATTTAACGTTTGGCCCCTATGGTTCGAAGCCACCTCAGAAACTTCTTCATTAACTGTCTCATGTGTTCTTCGTGATAGTCCTGACGAACAAAATTTTTAAACAATTGGACAAACATCGATACAAGAAATTACAACTACAATGGGCACAAGAAAGTTTTTAACATTTGACAAATTAACCATAACCTAGAAGCTAAGAAATGTTTTGAAATAAACGTCGAATAAAATAAGTACCGGAAACCGGAGAGTCACCCATACAGGACTATCATGAAGAACACGTGAGACAGGTGATAAAGAAATTTCTGAGGAGGCCCCGAATCATAGGGGCGAAACGTTGAATTAAAAGAACAGGGTTTTTTTAAATACAAGGTCGACCATCGCTAAAGCTGTCACCATCAATGATAAGAGTGATTCTCCATGTTTTTTCAGAAAATGTATATATGGGAAACGGAAAGTTTTCAGCCAATGAAATTCGGTGGAAGGAACTGAATTTTACAAGGGCAACTAGCAGTAGGTTGAGACTTGCAAATTGAAAATTGCTTTTTCAGAGTTCAAGAAAGCTGCAAGTTAAAATTCGTAAGCCGCTTCCCCAGAATTTAAGATATAGAGAGAATCTTCCTCTATGAGAAAGCTAGAATGGACATAAATAATTTCCTGATGGAAGAATATTCAGACAATATCTTCAATTCTGGGGAAGCAGATTTCAACTCGCAGCTGTTTTGAATTCTGAGGAAGCAATTTATTAGTTTCACTCTGCAGCTTGTTTACTCTTTAATTCGAGCGCTTGATTTTAAAGCTTGCTTATCGATGACCACAGCACGAACTTGTCGGAGAATCCGCTGCTGCAGATTTGCGCAGTGGAGTTACTTCACGCGGAAAAACGACTTTCTTATAGACAAACATAAAAATAAAACGACTTTTTATGTTACACGTTTCTTTATCAGTATATTGATTTAGTGTTGGTGCGGTCTTCAACAATGCTGACACATTTGTCGGAGCGAATGTAGTTGTCGAGCCGTGGAGATGACGTCACCCTTCAGGGCCGCACGCAATCCACTGCTCACGCAAATTGTACGCCGGGCCGAGTTCGAATTTAAAAAGCTGCCTTCTACCCTCTCACCCTCGCTCAGGGCCAACCCATCGACAAAATTGAGGAACTTCTTTATGCAACGCGAAAGATCGCTGATACTAGAACTACACTGAGAGAAAATTCCAATAAAAAGTTCTGAGAAAACACATGAAAAATTTTCTAAGCGGAATTCCTAACACATAAAAATCCCTTCATAATAAAAATACACAGAAAAAACAGCATGGATCACGATCACAGTGCCAACTAAGTAATTTTTTATAGATTTTTCTCTCAGTGTGCCGATAGTTTCCCGTCTGCTCATCTGCTCCGAATTTTTTCCATAAAAAACGGCAAAAGGTGGGAAGTAAAATTATTAAATTTGTTCCCTTCAATATTGGAATCAAAGTCGTGGAAAATTTTGCGGGATTTCAATCTCTGAAATGTGAGAGGTTTCTGGAAAAAAATTGAAACCAGTCGTTTTTACTGGTTTAGTAGTTCGGGTGGTAATAAAACGTTTTAATGAACACGTTTTTCTTTGTCTTATCTTTGTTTCATAAGAACCTTGCACTGTGCCTCGAAGCTGCGAACAGCTTTGAAAGCACGGCTGTGCGGTGTCCACGTAACGTAAGACGCAGGAATCGAATAGAGTTTTTTCTTGGTGCTGTTTTGTGTACGGAATCTGATCGAACGCAATTGTGCTTCGATAAAGTTCACTAAATGGATACATCATGAATGAGCTTTGTAGCTCTATGCCTACTATTCAGCCCGAGCAATGAATTGCACTCTACTTCCGGTGCGCTTTCGAGCGTGGTGCCCTCCCGTCGCACCCCGCGACATTTGGTCATTGTGATCCGAATGATTGAAATTGTCGTTTACTCTAAAAGTCAACGAGAGGATCAATTTTTTTTTAAATTTATCTTTCGAGGATGACGATTTTGTTCCTGTCAATAATTCATAGGTTTCCGACAGAAAATGTTGATTATTGCGAAAAAAAAGTGAAAGAATTTTTATTTTTTATTTCTTTGAAAAAATACATTTTTTTATCGAGAACTAATTTTTATTCATTATTTGAGGATAACATTCATATCTTCGATCATTAATCCACATTTTTCCGAAAAAAAATGGTGCGTTATCAATATCAAGACAGAGTATTTTTATACCCACTATTAGATTATTGAAGGCTGAATGATATTTCATACATGTGGCGAATTCGATTCGATTCGTTGAATTTATCGCTGGTTACAGTGACAAAGTTGATTTTTCGGAAAATTAAAAACATCATAATACCCAGATTTCTCGATGGATTTAGCTAAAAATTATCGCGATTATTGCAAAAATGACACATGCGTAAAGCACGAAATGTGTGCGAAACTTGGAGGCTGAAGCTTGGACCGTTTTCGAGTTATAAGCGTTTGAATTTTCGATGTTCGATTCATCCATTCGCATACACACACACAGACCCATACGTACGCACAGACGAGCACACACATGCACATACAGACACGCGCGCGCGATGCCCGGCCGGACGGCCGTTGAAGCGACTCGTTTCATTTCTCATGGGTAGATCGAAATGGCTCATCTACACTCGGACGTTCCCACTCGTTATACACGCCGTACACGCCACACAACCATTCGTCTCGTTCCGCCAGCTTTCCGCGTACGCCCGGCTATAGATCGACGCTGAGCTCGCGTTGGGGCTCAAGCTTGAGGGTGACACCCGGTATAGGTCTGGTTCGATTGTGAGCTGGTCTTTTGGCTCATGTCAGCGATTTGTCGGCTACGAATAGGAGAGAGACGAATGGGTGGGTGGGTGGGTGTGTGTGTGTGTGTGTGTGTGTGTGTGTGTGTGTGTGTGTGTGTGTGTGTGTGTGTGTGTGTGTGGTGTGGGTGTGGGTGTGGGTGTGGGTGTGGGTGTGGGTGTGGGTGTGGGTGTGGGTGCGTGTGCGTGTGCGTGTGCGTGTGCGTGTGCGTGTGCGTGTGCGTGTGCGTGTGCGTGTGCGTGTGCGTGTGTGTGTGTGTGTGTGTGTGTGTATGTAACCACCCTCTAAAATTCAAACGTTCATAACTCGAGAACGGTTCAAGCTACCGTACTCAAATTTTGCACACATGTGATGCCTCCTAATATCTATGTAATCTGTAAATTTCGCAATTATCGACGTACTTGTTCGGCTTCGACAGCGTTTCGAATTTTTCAAAAAATTTCTGTAGCCACGCTAGCGTCCGCAATTTTTGACATTTTCGGCTAAATAGTTTTTGACATATAGAATTGAGTACAAGAACGGTTGGTATTGCATTTGAGCCGAATCCGTCAATAACTTTAGATTTTATGATTTTTTGAATTTTTCAAAAAATCAACTTTTTTGCTCTATTTGTCGTTAACTTCAATCAATCGAACCATATTTCTCTGCAAGTATAGGATGTCATTGTGTATACATATCAAATTTGGCCGAGATCGGCCGAACGGATCGAGTTCTAGAGCAATTAGAAATTTCTAAGTTCCATTCGATAGCAATTAAACAACGCGTTCGAATTTTGGGACACATAGAATTTTTATATACGTTCGAGTCGGTTTTGATACGGTTGGAAGGATCTACAGACATCCTGTATAAAACGAGCTGCAAGCTGAAACTTGCAATTTGCTGCCCCTGAATTTTCGATAGTGAACGGAACTTCCTTTATGAGGAAGACGAAGATTAAAAAAAATAAAATAAAATAAATCGAGAGATGCTTCCTCATAGAAGAATTTCGTGCACTATCGAAAATTCAGGGGAAGCAAATTGCAAGTTTCAGCTTGCAGCTTGTTTTTTATCTCTCAAAACAGATGGAACAGAAATAGTATATTTTCTTAAGGAAAATTGTTAGCGCAATGACACAATGACGTTGATACTGTCAGTCCATGTGACAGGAGATCGAATGAGCTGATTCGTCTCCTGTTCGCCAGTCTTTAGTTCTGAAAGACGGTCAAAAAAAAAATTCACGCCCGCTTGACAAGGATGAGGGGAGGAATATTTTCGTCCAAGGAGTTGAATGTGCACTTTTGGGTACGATCTACCATACGAACAGTCGGAAGTCGCGGAAAAGCATATGTTGCCTCCCGCAAACAAGCATTAAAAAGCGAAGAAAACATGGTTGCGTTATATAAACGATGTTTTTCAATAATGAAGAATATTTTTCAACGAAACAAAAGTTTCGGCACGCTTGTGAAAAAAAAAGATTAACAGTTTTTATTTACTGACTGTGTGTATTTCGCCTCGTCTTTCTAACATTTTTTTATCGCTACCAGCTTGTACGCTGGATATGATTGTCAATTTTTGCAATTCGACTAAACCGCAAATATTTGTTTTTTAGTAAGAATTGGAATATTTACGAATAAAAACCTGACCCGTGACATGGGACCACAAGATATGGGGGCGAAAAATTTACGACATTTTTTTGAGCTCGGACGAAATTTATTGAACAATAGAGCACATCATAAACTATTTTTCCGAATTTATTTCTTCAGTAGGAAAATCTGCCCCAAGTATGAATCTTTAGTTAGAATCAACGAATCATTTTTATGTGTAATCAAATCTGCTCTAGAAGTTTGACGGTGTTGATTCATCTATTTCTCGCATGACGGTAGTACCCGCACCCACTTTCCATCTATGCATTGCTAGAAAGAAAACGGAATAATAAGTCATTATCGGACCAATTCTATGTTCTTTAATGAGAGGTCAATGTCTTACTCGTCCATCCCCGAGTGTCGAACCTTTCATAAGTATTCCCTCGTGTACGTCACAAGTATCATTATCGGAACATCCATAATAGTCACAGGATCTGTCGTCCTGTTGGTTTAAAGACAGTGAAAACCTTATTTTACCTGTACGATAATTCCGCAAAGTTGAACAATAATTAATTGCTCATTAGATAACGGTCAACTTACATAACAAGAGAGGCTGACATTGGCAAATTCATTCAGACATTGCCCATGAAGCGTCAACCAAGTCCCTTGCATACTTTTCACGGAATCAGGAACTTTATTCGGTCGTTCATGCATGCACGTCGAATCGTCGGATCTGTGCAATAATTAAGCAAACCCACATGAAATCCACAGCTTGTTAGCGTACTTGATACAAATATTAATGAAAAGTTCAACAGCTAAAGTCAGTTTGTCAATACGTACCTGAAAAACAATCTCAAAGCATCTGTACTCTGACTGGACCAGTCAAATTTCTTGGATGAAACGTCGCTTGATGCATGCATTACATAAGTGTCCGCAGATGGATCTGTCGATGTAGCCGTATCATCGTGCTCCACGTTGAATCTATTGATCAACCATTCGAAATTAAGTACATTAATACTCTTGTAAAAAATGACACGAAGGATACGTTTGAGTAATTTTGCCGACACAGAACAAGTATTTCTGAAGACATAATTTTCCTCGTCACCGTAGCAATCGACGATAGCGCGAGTCTCCATTCTTATACATAGGGTTTAACTATTAAATCGTAGTTGTCTTCCAACAAAAATATGTGTGTAGGTACTAAAGTCGTCGATGCGTTGTTCTGAGTTGACTGACTGATAAGTACGAGTAAATAAGGTGTGGAAGGTAGTTACAGGTGGGCAAGCTCATGGCAGATCACAGGAACATTTTCATAACCTTGAAGATATTCCACAACTGCTATATTGTCACCAATGCCGCAGGCGCCACCTTCGTAGGCGGTACCTGCTAAAAAATGTTGAAAACAAAAAATATGATAAGGTTTTATAATTGATTTGATTGGGGGTTGCGAGTTAACTCTATTCATTACCATTGTATTCTTGCCCCGCAGGAAAGAGCTCCGTCATGTAACACCTGTGACAGAATGGAGAATTATTATTAATACAGTTGTGGCATGGACTAACCAACTGGACGCAAAGAAACAAATAAACAATTAGTCAATGACGAATTGATCGCAGTCTTACTTGACCATAACAATGACTACGTTGCATTGAGTAAAGGGGAATCGATGCTGCTCTTCTTTAAAATATTTTCCTGTCCTCGCAAGTGTTACGTCCATGTCTATCGGCGCATCACTTGAATTATAGGCAATATAAGGCGTCGCAAGTTCATCCTAATAAGCAATTGATAAGCATAAAAAATTATTGTCGCGGTCTCCGTCTCGAAGATTTCATATTAGTGAAAGATTGGAAGCTACCAGTACCTGTGCTAGTATGATTCCTGTAATTGTCAGTCGAATCTGAGGTTCATCTACTTTACGATATGTCATATCCGCGACGTTAAACTGGGCCATCAAGTCCATTACGTAATCTTCTGCATTGAGATATTCCCTGAAACAGTAGTGAGTAAAATTCGACACCCGTCCGGATTCTTAAAATTCCGGCCTTGTTTGCGTCACTCACGATACTAAATAGTAGTCGGCAGAGATGAGTAATTTTGGAAAAACTACATCGGGGGTATTGACAGCTTGTAAATCTCGTCGTGTTCTTTTGTTGAGGTTGACATCAGGACGGCTCGCGGTTCGGACTGTTTTCAAATATAGATGCATCGTTAATATAACTCGACTCTCCATTTACCTATTACTTACGACTTACTTCCATGCCGAAGAGTATGATACTTCTCCCCCGACGTAATCGGGGTCTTGAACATTACAAGAAGTGGCAACGACTCGTCATACTTATTGCGTTTCAAATTCGTAGATTTTGCTCCGGAAAATTTTAGCCCAGAACGTTCTTTGATTCTTTTTTCCACAGAATAAGGCACACTGTTGATAGTATAATTATCTACCACACCAGACTAGAAGAATACGATTTTTCGCACTTCACATAGGTAGACAACAGCTTGCATTGGATCATTATTTTAAGCCCGCAATGAACTTACGAAAATATCCTGACCGTCGGAGGACTCAAATATCGTTATCGCAGCATTTTCGTCTTTATTCTGATAGAACTGAAAGCCTCCGATACGCGTGAAAATCTTGAAAAATACGAAAATACAGTTTTGTTCTTGAATTCATTAAGGGCCGAGCCTCAATCGTTTCTCTCGAGAATTAGTTTCTTGAATATATCAAGTTCATAACATAATTACGTCGGGTCTTGGAGTATATGAAACGTTCTGATACGCGTTTGGGTCATGTTTGGCGAACCATATGCCCGTTGTTCTTGAGCCAACTAGCTCGTGGTCTTCAACGATATTCAGAACAACGGTCTTCATTTCACTGCCAGCATGGAATGGTATCTTTAAGAGAGGATGTCTCCACCCCGTATTATACCAATCTAGCGGCTGGACTATCTCGTACTCCGGCACTGCATGTATTGGACAATAGATTGTTGATTTATCATTTTAAGGGATCATTCTGGTTTAGAATTTTCAAAAAATCCAATTTTTCATTTTCCGAAAGTATTTGTATCTAAAAGTATTGAGTGAACATTTTTAATCAATTAAAACAGTCCAACTATGTCATTCTGTGACTTTTACGTTGCTATCTTTACTACTTGAGCGCGCTCACCCGACCTGCCTTTTGTCTAATTCGCTCTCTCTGCCTTTATTCATTTGAACGGCTGCTTTTTTTTTTTAATTGAACTATGGACAAACACAAAATAACACCGATAGTTTCAACAAATGTGTTTGGAGTATGACGCCTAAACACATACTCAATGGCAAGAAAATAGTTAAAATTGCGTGTAAAAAAGCAGCCTGCATTTTTAATGAAGGATTTGATCCAGTGACGTAAATAATGGATGCCATGGGCATCAAACTCTACCCGACCTCATGAAACAGTAAGGAAAATTTCGCTTTTTGTTTCTTTCAAATCTCCTGAATTCGATTATTTATGAATGAATATTAATATTCATATAATGCGCTCAAGTCACAGCCATACTGAATGTAAATATTTTAGTTATTTTCGTTTTAGATGAGCCGTGATCAACACATCAACGCCGCCAGCGACATACTTTACGAGTAGTTACATCTGGCTGTCATTTTAGTGTATAAAAAGTGTTTAAGATAAACAAAAAGAATCGTTTTATGTTTTTCGCGAATGTAGTTATTATGCTTAACAAATTTTATATCAATATCTATGAAATAATAAATTCTTTAAAAAATGTACAAATTAGCCTTTTTTGGGTATCTACAGCAGAATGATCCCTTGATAATATTCTTAGTATTATAACTGACCTAATCCATCTTCAGATCCGAAAAAATTCCGCCTGTCCACGAAGCTCATGCTTTCGAAGACGTCTTCATTCGCAACTGTCACTTTGAATATCCCGAAAAATATTTGGGCAACGAATAACGTTATTAGTGAGCTACACCGAGACATTGTGCGAACTTGACGCAACCAACTAACTTATGCCCGAACCGCTTGCGCACTTCACTTTTCTGTTTCACCAACGTATTGAGAGCGTTACTTTTGCTCGGGAGTCTTCTTCGGTTGACCTGCGTAGTTCCGTTTACACCAGTCCGACTATTTTATACACTCGGGTGTACAATTGTTATAGGTCGAAAGGCAATTACCCACCGCAGAGACCAGCTACCGGGCACAATTTTTACTGGCAGACTATCGACTGATAGTTAAAAAAAAGTAACTACTCCTTCTATCTGGCGTCCACTCAACGGCGACACGGATTCGTGACGAAGAAGTTTCGAGGACAATCAGGTGAAAATAACACGCGGTACATAAATTCGCTACAGGTGTTCCGACGTTCGGCTAAACAACGACAACGACATAGCTCTAACACGGAGACCTTTAGACGCTGTAATTTTTGTTCGGATCCGTACTTTGGTTGATAAAAGATCATCGCTAAAGGTGTGATTTGGGAAGATGATAGGACGAACGGGGGAATCATAGGATTTAGCCAATTACGTGGAAAATCGCTTTTCAAAAATCCGTGCAGCTGAGATAGACTACTAAAAGCGTTTACGACACGCTGCGCGTAAAATGCGACCTCACCTTGTGACATAAAAATTTGTACGATACTCGTGCGAAAAACGTTTTTTCGACTCGTGTGATTGCACCACTCGCCTTCGGCTCGTGCTCACACTCGTCAGAAAAAATGTTTCCGCACTTGTATCATAATGTACTATTATTTTAATCAGCCGTGATAGGTGTAGTAATAATTTTTATTCAAAACACATAGTCGTACTTACCTTTAAAAATATAAATACTTACTCCGAACCTTTG
This sequence comes from Sussaba pulchella, assembly GCA_963971145.1. Lineage (NCBI taxonomy): Eukaryota > Metazoa > Arthropoda > Insecta > Hymenoptera > Ichneumonidae > Sussaba > Sussaba pulchella. The sequence goes on from OZ020165.1 coordinate 12,685,827, forward strand.
ACGAATAAAGTACGATTTACGAAGATAAAAACAGAAGAAGACACAAAAAGTAATTTCTCAATTAAACAAAAAATATCAAAGGCTAGCAGAGACAACAATTGCTATGAATAGTCTATCTAAGCTGCACGGTATTTTTGCTTCAATTTCTGAAACGATTTTTCCGGAATTGGCTACATAGTGCGCTCTATCGTTTCCCCAAATCAAACCTATAATAATGATCATTCATTAACAAGAGTACCGATCCGAACAACAGACCGGGGTGTAAGCCCTTCCTTGCCAATCTTCTCTTCGTAAGGTATTTCGTAAAACAACCGTAGTTTCTTTATTCTTCGATGAATAACGGAAAGGCGTCAGCTCAAGAAAGACGAAAAAAAAATGAACTTTTTATCTTTTTCATTATTACGCCATCGTCTGATCAACATCAGTTTTTTTTTGTATCCACTTCGATTGTTGAATAGATCAATAATTATGCCAGAAGGAACGGTCAAACATATGGAAAAAAAAGATTTCCGGAAAGACTCGGAAACATTTTTTTTCGATCGATCATCGATACATCTCATGAACCGGTAATCCTATAGCAAATCGACTGGCATTTTTAGACACTCAAATGAACTCGTATGAGCTTTAATTATTGTTTTGGAAAAAACAACGTTTTTTCAAACCTTTGCATTCACTTAAAGAAGTGTCAAAAAAATCATTAATATGGCGGACGATTGCAAGCGGTTGTGCATGCCAGGGGTGGCAACACGCGGTTTTGAACGTACATACACACACGGACGCACGCACACACACACCCAATGCCAAATTGTGAGAGACAGCGACAAATTTTGTTTTTTTTCATCACAATAATCATCCGGTTATGTTTAAAGAGCAATAAAGGTGTTCCTTCAATTTTCGTTAAAGGTCTCCACTTCGGGGTAGAAAAACGGATGGACGGATCAATTCAAAATTTTACAGGGTTTACAGAAAAAGTTATTTTTTAGCCACTTTTTCAAGTGAGAATGCTAGAGGTGAAAAACATTTTGTTTTTTCCAAAACAATAATTGAAGCTCATACGCAATTAATTTGAGTTTCCAAAACGGCCATTCGATTTGCTATAGGATTACCGGTTCATGAGATATCGATGATCAAACGAAAAAAGATGTTTTTTTTATTCACCGGACGATATCTCAGCGAACATTATCGTTATTTAGGCTTCCTTATCACGCCCAAGCGGTGGCACGTTTTTCGATTTCTCATACGTCGATGTATAAATTAAACAAGAATGGTCTTTGCGGTGTGAGCAAAATCCGTTTCAATAGTCAGATGCTCGCTTGGTTGCTACATAAGACATGCTTATGTAATTTGAACAGTGTCCAGAAAAAGCTGGAACAATCAAAACTGCTTTCGAAATCTTTCTTGATTTAGCGAACTGAGTTTTCCGCTGTGCCAATTGCAAACAAAATTTTCACCAAGAAAATATCTGCCCATGAGGACTTAAATTAATACTTCGTCTGTAACTACAATAGATTTACAGAGAGTTACAGGGCGAGGAAGATCCGGGGATTTTTGAAAAAGAATCTAGCCGTTTTAATCCAGTTGAAAGTTCGACGGTTTACGGTTTTAGGTAGAGGCACCGTGAGGGGTACCATCCTAAATATTTCGACCTCGTAAACACCAATATCGATGTTTTAGAGTTTTGTGCCTTTCGGACTTTCGGCAAACCCCTATGTGAGAATTGAAACCGCGAACGATTGTATGTATGGACAAAATGTTGAAACAAAAGTTGTAGAGAAAAAAAAACCATGCAATCGATTATAACACTTTTTTTTGTAAAATCATATTTGCGGATCCCTGTACGAAGGTATTCGATCTCTTTCGATCTTTTCGGCAATCCCCTGATCGTCGTGACTCTCTCCCATAGAAACCAACCGTCTTATCGAAAACAATATACATCGTACTAAGATTAGTCATGCATAACAAGTTTATTGCGAAACGTTTGCGATTTTTAATGGTTTTTTTACTGTCCCTGTGTCGCTATTAACTCATCGTCGCTATATGTGCGTCAAAAGCCTTAACGTTATTTCTCTGCATCACGTAAGCGCTATATTTAGCGAGTAAATTCTCTCCTAGAGATCTCTACTAGTTTGTCTTCCCTTATACGAATAATCGCTTGGTTTTTCAATAATCCATGCTTATTCGATTACAAGAGTGTCCAGAAAGAACTGGAACGATGAAAATCGGCTCGGTTCCTTTCAAAAATATCCGAATTGAGTATTTTCCAAGAAATACCTCCCAGTATATCGCTATAATAATATAAAAGAAAGGCTTTGCTTACAATGACAAAAAAAAAGGTTTTCATCATGAGTTTTTCATTAGAATAGCCACCAATGTAGGAAGCCCGATGTGAGAAATTTCGTCGTATTCGGAAATTTTCTTCGTAGTCTCCCATCCGGCGAGACTACCTCCCATAAGCACCAACCGTCTTATCAAAAACGATTTTTTATGGTTTTTTTACCGTCGCTGTGTTGCTATTAAATCATACGTGCGTCAAAGGCCTTGACGTTATTTTTCTGCATCCCGTCAGCGCTAAAATTACCGAGTGAATTCTCTACTGGAGATCTCTACTAGTTTGTCTTCCCTTATACGAATAATCGCTTGGTTTTTCAATAATCCATGCTTATTCGATTACAAAAGTGTTCAGAAAGAACTGGAACGATGAAAATCGGCTGGGATCCTTTCTAAAATATCCGAATTAAGTATTTCCGCAGAAATACCTCCCAGTATATCGCTCTAATAATATTAAAAAAAGGGTTTGCCCACAAAGACCCAAGAAAGAGAATATCCTTCTACCTTCCACCATGGTTATCAAAGGTTTTTTGCCGTGAGTTTTCAATTAGAATAGCCACCAATGTAGGAAGCCCGATGTGAGAAATTTCGTCGTATTCGGAAATTTTCTCCGCAATCTCCGAGCCATCGTGACTCACACTTATCAAGAACGATAAGTATCATACTGGAACTAGTTATGCGTGAAAAGCTTATTGCAGAACGTTTGCGATTTTCTATGGTTTTTTTACTGTCGCTGTGTTGCTATCAACTCATACGTGCGTCAAAGGTCTTTACGTTATTTTTCTGCATCCCATCGGTACTAAATTTAGCGAGTGAATTCTTTACCAGAGATCTCTACTAGTCTGTCTTCCCTAATACGTATAATCGCTTGGTTTTTCAATAATACATGCTCATCCGATTGCAAGAGTTTCAGAGAGAACTGGAACGATGAAACGTGTTCTACCATTTCGTTAAACATCTTTATTGCATCTTATCTCACAGTTCGATAAATAACGTCTTACGACTGAATTGAAAGCTTCATAAGAATCATGAAGAATTTATAAAAATAAACGGTCATAATTAAAACTATTAATGAACTAAGATAATGGTGAGAATTATTTCATCATTTTCAAATTTTTATATAAGACAATTTATTATACAAACAACTTCTGCAGCCGGGAGTTTTTAAAATTTTTAAATCTGTTTAATTTTTGTTGAGTAGATTGAAATGGCTCATCTACACTCGGGCGTCCCCGCTCGTTATACATGCCGTACACGCCACACAACCATGCGTCTCGGTCCGCTCGCTCCCCGCGTACATCGGACCCAGGGTTGGGTAGGATAAATACTCGATGTAGATTACATGGTTTTCAACGTGTAAAATACTATGTAGTTTACGTCCCTAGTTTTCTATCTTATGTAATTTACGTCGAACGACGTAGGTGCCTCTTTAGGTCGTTAGTGCAACTACATTCAACTGCATCACATACACATAGATTGTTCGATCATTTAAATTTAGCAATCAAAGACGGTCGATATTCGATATCAACCGATAAATTCGTCTTATTTGAAGAAAATGAATCACGGCGGCAGGCCTTTCCATGATTATTGGCAAGATATGAAGCAGGCAGGTATGAAAGGCGAGTAGAGAATGAGAGACCTGTCGCGTTTTGCATGAAATGTAAAAAAACTCTAAGAAATACCGCGAAAAAAAGGCTCAAACCTCGAAAAAGATTCACGAAATCTTTGAAATGCTAGGATTCCACAACTATGAATGAAATATTACGTCGAAAAAAAACGACCCAGAGCCGTATCAATTTCATCCTTGGTTCCAGTAACTCCATTCGGAAATTGGATTATTCGCATTCAAGAACAATTCACATTGATTCGGAATAAAAAGTAATGAGAAGCAAAGTTCATATCATTTTCGAATACTTACACGACGCTTAGTCTCGGCACTCATAATTTCATCTACAAAATTTCGCACCAATATCAATGAAACAATCCCGAGATTGACGACAACACTGTTTATATAAACTTTAAATGACGTTAGATGGTTTTTGACGTTATCGACGTTTTCTACAGTTTTTTACGTTTTCGACGTAAAATATCAGGTAATTCACATGACCTGCCCATATACACATTTATCATCAAGTTATTCTATGAAAATTTTTATTATTCATAATGGATAATACAATCTATTTTACGTTTATTCGCATGTGCTTATACACTTATTCGCTTATTTATTACGATAAGATGATCAATCGACACTTTATTCGCATTCTTTGTTGATCAATTTATTGTTAAACAAATTTATTAATAGCGACAATTATTGCTAAAGAAATTTCAGGATGAGACTCAATTTTCTTCTTCACAAAGCTTAAATGCGTTACACATAAGTCAACAATTTAATTTATGAACAAGTGTAAAACTAAATTTTAATGAGGCATTATATTTTGTCACACGCTTGGATTCAAGTAGGAAATTTAAACTCCGATGCGATGTTTGTTTCCAGTGTAACGGTTTCATTTTAGTTGAAAAATAGAATTCGAGTGTGACACTGAAATTGCAGTGTTATACTTGAAGTTGAGTGAAACACTGGAACTCCGGTGTATATCGGATTTCGGTCTAATACTCAAATTCCAGTGTAACACTCAAGCTTCAGTGTAACACTCATATTCAAGTGTAACACTCGAATCCCAGTGTGACACTGGATCGAGAATACGAAATTACACTACACTCGATCGAGTGTAGTGTAAACACTCGAAATTCCAGTGTTTTTTTTATACGGGTGTCAAAAACCCTAGATATCACAATTTTACCCAACCCTGATCGGGTCATATATCGACGCTGAGCTCGCGTTGAGGTTCAAGCTTGAGCGTGACACCCGGTATATTCTGCTGGGCTCGTTGGGCTCTCGGCTCTGCGGTTTCCGGCTACGAATAGGAGAAAGACGAAGCCAAGATAACTCCACGGCCCTGTCAATCTCTCTACTAATCTCTGGCCCCAGCTCAGTTTTTCCTCAACGAATGGTAAGTGTTGTAAGCCAAGAAAGAAGGCCTCATCAACGATCTCTCTTCTCATCTGCGTTGATACACAAACAGCCTTTTTCCAAATGGTTCATTGTTGCCGGAAATTCTTCTGACCAATGAGCAGCACGGAATTTGAAAACAAAAAAAAAAATTCCGCGCGAAGTTTACACTTTGAAGGTCACTTTGAAGTGGTTGGAGAACACAATGAAATAGTAGAAATCGCGTACGCATCGCACCGTGCGATAGTTTTTACGTGTCATCGATGGACGTTCTATTGTCAAATCGATGATTGATTCGCTAACTACGATCCGCTACTATCCATTCGAACAATCGTGCAGTCACGTGGACAAACGGAACGCCGGTGAACATCGAAGATGTGACAATGAGGGCCGATCGTTGAATTGCGTTTGTTGCGAACAACGAATAATGTGACAAATTCGCCGGTGATTCATCATTCATCGATAGTTGTCGAAAGTCGCGCGGTTTTTATCGTTTATCTGATTAATCGTGCAGTCACGTGGACAAACTGAACGCCGGTGACCATCGGAGATGGGACGATGCGGGCCGATAGTTGAATTGCGTTGCGAACAACAAATAACGCGGATAATTCGCCGGTGATTCGTCAGTTGAAGATAGTTGCGAGGTTTTTTTTTTAAAATGTCGCAATCCAGGATGGAGAACGATCGTTGTCAAATCGAACGGAGAGTCGCCGCGATCCTGCGTCTCGCGGATAGCAGAAAAATTACGGAACGCCGGGTGAGAGTTCATAACCTCCCGTCGTCGCCGACTATGTAGCATTAGGCTGGCTTGAAAAAAAAACTTTTTTTTTTCTTTCAATCAAAATACATTCATGCCAAAGTATCTTCCATCAAGAAAATCGTGTCCAAAGATGAGCCTGATCGGACCATTTTTAGGGGTCACGCAAGATTTTTCTAGTTTTCCCATTTGATTAACATGGGAAGAACAAAAAGTTTCCGTTGAAAAAATCGTAGCTCCGCCAATTTTATAGGTACATTGATCCGGTTAGTTCCATTTCAAAGCTCTTGAAAAACCGCTTAAAATGACGTGCAGACCTTTAAAATCCGATTGCAACTTCCGTCGATAATTTCTTACGAAACAACAAAATTATCGATGGAAGTTGCAATGGGATCCCACAGGTCCGCACGCCATTTCAAGCGGTTTTTTAAGAGCTTTCGAATGAAAGTAACCGGATCGATGTACCTATAAAATTGGCGGAGCTACGATTTTTTGAATGGAAACTTTTTGTTCTTCCCATGTTAATCGAATGGGGAAAACTAGAAAAATCGTGCGTGACTCCTAAAAATGGTGCGATTGGGCTCATTTTTGGACACGATTTTCTTGATGGAAGATACTTTGGCGTGAATGTATTTGGATTGAAAAAAAAAAAAAGTTTTATTTCAAGCCGGCCCAATGTAGCATGGTATCCGGTAGTCCTTGAAGTCTGTGAAGTCTTCGAAGTTCTGGAAGTTCTGGAACTGTCCTCAAATTTTTCTTGGCCTTGAAAAAGTCCTGGAATATCCTCGAATTTCATTTAACGACCTCAAACTTTTTATTCCCCCTCAATATGAGTTTGTTTGAAAATGTATAGTATTAGAAATAATCATAAATGAATGTGCATCCTGGTTTGCTGAGAATTACATGTATACATTCGTGCAAACCAAGTAGTTTTTTTATAAACCGATTCCAACCCAAGCAGAAACGATTATCGAAACAATAGTACGATACTAGTACGATTTAAGATATTTCGATGAATTTTGTTTACCATTAATTACGATAAATGTGGTAACGCAATGTGCAAATGTCCTGCAAGTGTCCTGGAAATTGTCCTCGACTATCCTTGAATTTTAAACAAACTTTTCACCGGACACGATGCGTACGAAATCATTTTTTATTCTTCACAGAGGAAGCCATGTCAGATGTTCCAACAAAATGATTAAACGAAGCATCGACGTCGATATGTTTGAAATATCCTTAAATATCTAGAAATCGCATTTACAGGGAATGTCTGCATGGATGTGCATTTTGTGTGGGAGTTTCACGGACAGAAACAATCCCATTTTGGCGGCAGCCGGTTATGTTAAAGTGTCCTTCTTTTGAAGAATCGTATAGAAAGATGAACCCTATCAGACAATTTTTGGGGATAGCGCCGATTTACTTAAAGTTGTCTTGTTTGAAAACATTAAAAATGGATGGGGCTTACTCAAAGATCATGACTGACCGGTGGTCCCCAAGGTACCGTTAGGGCGTGACCCGAGGGCCTGAGGTGCCCTGGTCAGGTGGTCTTTTGGTCCTCTGTCTGCCTGCATCCTGAGGCTGCGATTTCTGAGTCTTTTGATTTCTCTTGGATCAATTGTCATTGGTTTTATTGATGTAATAAGGCTGAAAATTAAGGAAATATGATTTATTACAGACAATAATTATTATTTAGGTATTTATTTACCTTTCTCACATTAGTATCTGCTCATTTGAAAGTAGATAACTTGAGGTTTTATGGTTTTACTGGTTTGAATAGCGAAATCTTAAAATTCAGTTATCAGCAGCTATTGGAGTTGAGCTTGTTTTTCCAGTTTTTGAAATCTCATGCTCAATAAATCAAAAAATTAAATTGCGCGGAAGACTCATTAGAATTATGAAAACATGCAATATTGAAAGTTCCAAACGCAACATTGCCTTCGTATTTATTTTGAATTACTGCAATTTTTCAAAAGCTCAATCTGAACTTTGTAGAAAATATTTTCCAGATTTAAATAATATACCATTGAAAAAAGGGCCAAGATTGCGATGACCCATTACAAAGTTTTTTTTCATACTGTACAAATTCATTTATGACTATATGTTCTACTGACATTTTTTTTTCGGTAGTAGAAAAACATTTCAAAGCCAATGTAATTTAATTTAAACTCTACGATTTCAAGTTTGATCGCACCTATTTTACTGTTATTCATTCGTATTCTATTTTTTTTGCTCTCAGACATTCTTGCAAGATCTCGAAAACATCTACGCCAACGACGAACTCGTCAAGTCAATCAACATCGAAAGCTCTCGAAATTGCAAGGGCCCAACATCCTGGAATGAAATAATGCTGACGATTCAACGATTTGCCCTGACGGTAAATACCTAACTGTTTAAAAAATTTTAAATATAGTACAGTAGTAGTAGTAGTGTAGTTGTATAGTATTCCTTCATTTATTTATTTACTCATTCATTTATATATTCATTTATCTATTCATTCATTTATTTATTTATTCATTTATATATTTATTTATTTATTTATCTGTTTATTCATTTATTTATTTATTTATTTTTAAACAACGATCACAATCTCAGGAAGCAGCGAGACCGACAAGCAGAAATTCCCGAGGGAGTTCTGCGATGGTGTTGCAGCACAGCTGTTTGGTTTTGATGCGTAAAACCGTGAGATTGGCTACTGCGAGTTCGGTCCAAATGCTGAGCTGCAACGACCTTATGGCCTGCATCCTTCAAGTACTGGACCAATCGATCTACGAAGTCTATCACGAAATTTACATCGAAATTCTCGCCCGACATGTGCTTACGAACAAAATGTACTGGCTGAAAATCACGACCGAACAATGGCGAGCAATGTTGAGGATTGGCATGAAATTGTACAGAACCAGTCCGAATATTCCCAAACGGATTCTCATCGATACTTTGAGATTGGTCGTGGAGATCGGTTGCTCGCAATCACAATTGACGCTGGATGTTAAAAAAACATTATCTTTCGTAGGTAATATTTTCAAAAATCAGATTATCCAATTCAAATTAAATTCCCAATCAATCAATAGGTAAAAAATTGTGTTTTATGCTCTCTAATTTATCTTTTTATTTTTTAATTGTATTTTAACTCATCGTTTTTTCTGTTTTTTTAAATATATTTTGTACCATATTTTATTCATTTTTTCTATATCTGGAAATATTTGTATTCATAATTTATTACCGTATTGATTTTTAACCGCACCAATGATAATTTACAGAAAAAATATTTCACGAGATCAACACCGACAAAGATGCAGCGTTGAAACCGTTGTACACACTTGCCCACACGGTTTGTCTGCAAATTGGCACGGAAAGTCGCGACGCGCTTTGCAATTTCAGCGAGAAAATTATTCCCTCGATAATCGGTTTGGACACGTGTACGGAAAAAATTGCTCTGCTACTGCTTATGATACGAATTTATCGTCCAGCCGGTTCGAGTTTCGACGACCCGGCTTATGATCGCGATCGAGATCTGTGGCGAAACATAATTGCGGGAATCCACGCGAACGTTATCGAAGAAATGAAATTGAAAAATCTTCCCTCGTGTTTCTGGGAACTTTGTTGCGAGGGTACGTCAATTTCGGCCATGCGTACGACAAAAATTCTTTTTACGACACGCTGTGCGTAAAAGTGCGGTTTTACGATCACTTCGTTCGCTTCAAACCACATTTGCACACCTTGTGACATAAATTTTCTTGACTCGTGTGTCAGAAAGAGAAAATTTTTTTTTTTTTTCGTACTAGTGTCATAATATACTATTTTACGACACGCTGTACGTAAAATGTGATTTTTACGCTCACTTGGTTCGCGTAAAACCGCATTTTCCTTCGCTTTGCCTTCGACTCGTGCTGCAAAATCACACATCAGAAAAAATGTTTTCGCACTTGTATCATAATGTACTATTTTGCTTTGAACATCGTTGATGGCAAATAAAAATAAGTTTTTAGGGTTCCGTATCGGTTGATGGTGAAAAAGGGAATCTTTTTAGGATCTCTCGTTTGTGCGTTCGTACCACGTCTGGCCAGAGAAAACCTATAGTATATTTCCTGTCGACTTGGAATTTTTTTATTTGGCACGAAATAATATCTCATAGTACAAGTAAAGGAAAAAGTTCTAATATGATTATTCAATTTTATGTACAATTATCATTACTTATTTTATTTACATACAGAATCTTCAAATTTGGCAGAAAAATATGGCGTTATTTATTTTTTTAAATTTATCACAAACAAAAATAATTTAAATTTAATAGACGATTATAAAGTGCTTACTTCTTAAGTTTTACGATAATCCAACGATACGGAACCCTCGAAACGTGAGTCAGATCCGCACTTGATTCGGTTTGTTCGCAATTTTTCAATTATTAATTTATTTATTTATCGATTTTATAAATAATGATTAATTAAATTAAATTAAATTAATTCAATATTCGATCAATCACAGTTTACAGACAAATTATTCTGGATCCAACGTCAATCACGGAAGCTTCGTTGAGTATGACCGACGCGGACGATGAGCAGCCGCGAAAACGTCGACGATTATTGAAAGCCGTTCGAAAACCCACCGATTTGCTGACGATGAATCACGATCTCGAAATTGCCGGCCCATTCGTCCGAATTCTCACGGTTTTGTTGAGAAATTATCCGGACTCCTTGAACCCCCGCGATTACCCAACGTTTTTGAAGACACTCGCGGAATTCGTTGAGGCGTCGCTGAAAAATAAACCGTTGATGGACAATTTGTGCGAGCTCTGCACGGTCGTCGTTAAAGCCGAGAAAGAATATTATCTCGAAGCCGAGTCCGTCACGGACGTTGGTGTATGCTGGCAAAAAATATGCGATATAGTGCTGCGGTAAATATTCCCAAAATTAATCAAAATTATTCGCTCGATTTTGAACTGTTTCGTTGATTTTCACGTGTAAATTACGAAAACGAATTTCTTAAATTATGTGTTTTTTTTTTAAACGTAAACTATACTTTTTTGGGAGTCTGTTGGTTTGGCGGTCTGTGCTTGGGACTGAATTTCGTTTTTTTTTTCGAAACGAAAGCGCTTTAATCGGTTATTGTAGAAAATAGTATCGACATAACTTAAGGGGTTGTATGTAGTTGTTCGCGGGAAATTGAGGGATTTTTGTTTTTTGTTTTTTTTTCTAGTTATGATACCATGATTTTATTAGAATACACTATACGGTATCAATTACAAGATATGTTAAGGCACTTATATGCAATTTTTCATGAAATTTTTTTTCAATTCTGGGGAGTCTATTGACGTACCGTAACAACTTTTTTTAAGATCACTTGCGTTGAGCATGATACTCTGGAACGGCTCATCTCAAATAAAAAAACCAAGAAGATTTCATTCGTATAATATTAATCGCAAATTATAAACAAAGAGTTTTGCAAACTTTTCATTTTTTAAATCGATATTATTTAAAAAATTGAAATTTCTTCCATTGCTTCCAAAATTGAGAATTTCTCTAAGGAAGAAGAAGACAAGAAAAAATCAGACAAAGAATTAATAATAATATTTAAATAATAATTAATAATAATGATAAATATAATAATTTATATTCATAATAATAATAATATAATCATATATATATATATATATATATATATATATATATATATATATATATATTATTATTCATAATAATTATTGTATTTATTATTATTATTAATATTAATTATGATATTTATTATATTATAATAATAGTAATAATAATTAATTCGTTATTATTATAATCTTTTTATAATCTAATTTTGATTTTTAAAATCGTTATTATTTAAAAAATCAAAATTTCTTCCAATGCCTCAAAAATTGAAAATTTCCCTAAGGAAGAAGACAAGAAAAAATCAGACAAAGAATTAATAATAATATTTAAATAATAATTAATATTAATAATAATAATAAACATAATAATTAATATTCATACTAATAATAATTATATTTATTATTATTATTAATATTAATTATGATATTTATTATATAATAATAATAATAATAATAATAAATAAATTATTATTATAATCAATTATATTTAATTATAATAATTATTATTATATTAATTATTATAATAATTAATAATAATATTATATATTTTATTATAATTATTACTATAATTAATTATAATTATACAACAATCAATATTAACAATAAAATTAAAGAATAATGAAAAATAAAATAAAATAAAAATAAACGAATAAGTCAAATAAACTCGAATTCGACGAACGTACAATTCCAATGACGTTGAATAATCGTATTTTCAGAATATTAAGTGCCAATCAGAACGAAATCCCGGGTCACGAATTTCTGCAATCGATAATCGAGCGAAACAATGCCCTGGACACGAACGAATTTATTCACGTTTACTTGAACACCAACATTCGTTGGTCATCCTCGAGCGTCGAGACCCTGCTGAAGTTTTGCACGCACGTGCCTCTACCCAACGACTCAACGGATCCCGAAGGTTCCGCGACTAAGCCAAAATCCTCGATAAGAAATTCTCTGCTGCGTTGGGCGCTCGAAATTCCAACCTCGAGATCATTAACCGGCGCATCGGCAATTTCTCTGGCCAATCTTCTAACCGCTCTAACGATGAAACACTCCTACACAAAAAAATTTCGCGAGCTCCAAAATCATCGCGACAGCGCGAACGAAGAAAAAATTGCATCGATCGAAGCTTTGGAGAACGAATTGTTCGACGATCGCGAAAGAAAATCCTCGAATAACATCGAAAATTGCCAATTGGCGATGAAATATCGTCGGGATATCTTGAAATCCATCGAAGAACCACGAAAAATCGATCCCAAAGTGTCGACGGTCGTCGTGGAAGAAGTTTTCGACCTTCTCATCGTCAATCTCACCGAATCTCTGAACAATCCGATAACTCAAAAAAATCTAACCATCGCGATAATCAAAACCACAGTTTCGGCGAAATTAATGTCAAATTTTTTGGAATTAAATCCCAAACTCGACGAATCAATGTCGCGAATCTTCGACGTTTTCGTAAAATCGTACGAAATTATTACGACGCAATTAATGACGATGAACAATCCTCGTTGTTACAATCTCGTCGAAGCTTCGGAAGCTTTGGAAATTTTTTATCGTTCCCGTTATCACCCCAAAATCGCGAGAATCATCGTCGAACGAACGACCCAAGATTTCATCGTTCACATGTACGATTTCGTTGAGAAAAATTTCGACGATTCGGAAAACGACGAAAATCATCGTACAATAAACGTTCGTGATTTTCAATCAAACAAAACGATTTGCAAACTCGCTCACGTTACACGCGTGAGAAACGCTTGTAACAAAATTTTCGCGTATTACGCTTGCTTGCGAATCAACGAAGAAATGACGTTTATGCAGATTAAAGTTTTGAAAAATTTGTTAAAAATCGATATTTACGATTTTTCGGATCCCGACGATATTCGTCGAGTTCTGATCGCTCTCGCGATCTTCGACGTCGCCGAAGAATCTTCGAAAAACGTCGAATCGTTGGAAATTGCGACGTCGTTCGTGAAAAAAATTTACGAATCTCAACGTAGAGACGAAATCGTTGTCAGAGGAATATTAAAAATTTTGCCAAATTTGATCGAATCAACGACGATTCGTAACTGCAACGTTGATAATCTTCTCGATATTTTTAGCACGATTCACTCCACGCTTGTGAAAAAAAAATATGGACCTTTGGTTCACGTGGATTTCGTTAAATGCGTCGTTAATTTGATTCGCACGAATCCTTCGTTAAATTTTTTATCAAACGGAACTAACGAAATAACGCCGATAATCGAAATTCTCACGTTTCACATCGATCATGATTTTTACGTCGTGCGTTTGGAAGTCGTTCGAGCTGTGCACGTAATTTTTTCGTCCGAAAAAATCGACGTTACTTGGAAAAAAAAATATTTTGCAAAAATTGTTTCGACGATTGCTAATCTCTTCGTGACGGAAAATATTAACGATATTGATGAAAAAAACGACGAATTGACGACGAGAACTTCGACAGTTTTGCACATGCTCGTGACGATAATTCGTGCCGACGAATTGTTTCACAATCGAGCTTTGTACGCGATCTTAGAATTATCATTGCGTAAAAACATCGAAACGTCGATCGTGAAAAAAGTTTTGCTTACGATGAGAAAAAACGAATTCGAAATTCAACGTTTTATCGAAACAAATTTGTACGATTTGTTGTCACGTTGGTTCGCTTCTGGATACAATCTCGCGGATTTTCCGTGGATTCTCGTGAATTGCAACGGTCAAGAAGATTTTTCACGTAATTACATCGATGTTATTTTCGCGATAAAATTACACAGGCGCGAAATCCACGAATTTCAAATTCTTTGCAAAAATCTTAAAATTTCTTTTTCAAAAACGATCGAACTTTATTTTCCGTTGTTGATGACGTTTCTCGCGTCAACGACGGTTCGACGAACGTCGGAATTCGACGAAAACGCGAACAAGGCCGAAGAAATTTTCGAAAAATTGCGTTCGAACTTCGGCGAATTCGCGAAAATTGAAAAATACGAAGTTTTGTTGAGAAAAAAATTGCCAGAAATTGTTTTGAACGTTGTAACGAGAGTTCACGATCGTCGATATATTTACGAGCATCTCGGAACTAATGTTCATCTTCCCAATGGGAATTCACCGAATTTTAAGGTTGAAACAGCTGATAAATGTTTGCGTAAATTGTCGAATGAATTATCATTGATCAATCGTAGTTTGATCGAATATTTCGTCATCGAACGACCGAACGAGTTGCAAAATATTTTGATGAAACTTTTGACGAATATTCACGAAGCCGAGACGACGAAGATGAAGATTTTGGCGTTTCATCGTTATTCGTATTTTTACACGTTGATTTTGCCGGAAATTTCGCTTCCTCATTTCGATCCAATGTCGTTTTACGTGATAAGAGATCTCGCGTATTCATTGCTGTTTTTCATTGATTCGAAAGAATCCACAACACTTTCGGAAATTGCTTGCTCGTATTTGGGATTTTTTTTCAACAACGTTTTACCCACTCGAGCCAACGACGTCAAGAAAATTCTCGGCTATGTCCTGTCAAAATTAATAAAAATCGTTCAAGAAGGAAGAATAAAAAACGCGGAAAAAATTTTGCATTCGTTGATGATCGAAAAACGAGAAATTTTACTCGAATCCGTGGAAAAATTCGATTTATTTCCAAACGAATTCGCATTCGAGGGTGTTAAAAAAATTTGTCAAAGTTCGAATAACGTTGATAATCGTAGAATCGAAAGTTTGGAAGAAGAAATGGATAATTTTTTGAACGTCGATCGCGATAATATCGCGAAATGCAACGTTGTGAAACTTTTGCGAATGAGGGAACAATTGTCGATGAGAAAAAAAGAATTGAACGAATTGTTTGAGAAAATTGGAAAATTTCGAGATTTTCGTGAAAATTCGGTTTCTCAAACGTTTCGCGGATTTATCGGCAAACTTTTGAAACTCGCGAGATCGAATCGAATGGAAATATCGATCGTCGCTGCGAAATGTTTGGGAGAAATTGGACCGAAAGATTTTCGTACGATTATTTTATCCGTGGAAAATTCCGGATATCGAGAAAATATTGAACAATTGGGAATTTTTATTTACAACGTGATAAATCGTTTGTCGGAAAATTTGGTGGACGATGATATAAATTTGCGAAAAACCAGCGCCGATGCTTTAACAGCTATTTTTGCTACGAGTTGGGGGTCTTTGTTTACCGATAAATCTTATCTAAAAAATTTTACGATTATCTGCGAAACTTCGAGTACGAATGTTCAAGATTGCATTTATCCGTTCGTGACGAAGAACGAAATAAAATTGTCGCAACCCATCAGAATCGACGAGAAAAAATGGAAAATTTTTGTCGGACGATCGAACGATTTTTGGTTACCAAAAAATTGGGATTACGAACGATGGATGATGAAAATTTCTTGCGGATGTCTCGAAATTTTCGTTAATTTTTTTGATGAAACTTTGACACCCGTTTGTCGTTTGAGCGTGGATTTTTGCGAAACGTTGCTTCCACGATTGTTAAATTTCGTCGTCGCGACGAAAAAATCTCTCGTCGATGATTTGTGCGATTGTGTAAATCGTTTTTTTCGTTATTTCGTGGATTCGATTAAATCCGAGACGATTGCGAAAACGTCGAAGATGACGAATGTTTTTGGTAGTTACGATTGCGCGCGAACGATGATTAATATCGTTAATTATTTGAGAACTCGATCGAACGAGCGTGTTTTACCGAATTTTGATTATCTTCTTATCGCTAAAGCTGCGCAATATTGCTCGGCTTATTTCACGTCGATTTTGTACGCGGAATTGTGGTCGGCGAATTTTCTTCGAGACGCGAATGTGTTGGTAAAAATGTCGGAGGACGTACGAACGTCGCCGATCGAACGAATTTGCGAGTACGATTCGAATAACGGGGAATTGTTGCAAGAAATCGTGAGAGAAGCTTGCGTGAGAATCGGCGAGCCGGATTGTCTCGACGGTTGTGGTTTCTCGTATTTAACGCGTTCGTCGTTTAAAACGCAGTATTACGCGCATACGAAGCAGTGGAACAAAGTCACGCTTGCGCGAGACGTCGCGTTGACGTGCGGCCGAGGTTCGACACGCGGTAAGATTTTGTAAATATGATTTTAGAGAGTAATTTTAATTTTTTTTTTTTTTTATTTTGGTGGAATCATGAGGAATGATGAGTTTGAAAACGTTTGTATTTGTGAAGGATTTTAGGTGAAAACGGCTAATTATGACCCGATCGGTCTTCGATTTGGATGAATTTTTTTTTTTCCTTGAAGTACTCGATGACAATAATATTTGGCAATTTTTTTTAGATTTTTTAAGGGATTGGTTTTTTTAGTAATGAATTTTTTTTAATTTCAATTAATTTTTTAACTGCAAATATCTCCGAAGCGAAATATGAAAATTTAATGGCCCGCATGTCAAAATATGCGTTTCAAACTGATCTTTCAGAAAAGAATATTTGAACGAGGAATTGGGAAAAAAATTTTGAAAGAAAAATAAAGTGGAATTTTTTCAGAAAATCGATTTTAGTAATTGAAACGTAAAAAAAATAATATACATAAAAATATATTTTAAAAAAATATTCTTTTCTCTTCTATATATATATATATATATATATGGGGAGGGACGTCCCAAATCGACTCCCTCATTGAATGTTGGAAGACTTTTTAGACCCCTCCACCCCCTTCTCGTCCCACCTAATCTTTTTATTACGAGGTAACTGATATTTTCCCCGCTTCAAGTTGGATGAAATTTTTTCCCCAGATTCTTCATCGAAATTGAGAAACTTCTCGCATAAAATTGGAGTGGACATAATGTTTCAAATATATTTATTATTTTCGTTTAATTTTTAAAAGAATTTTTCCAGAACGAATTTTTCCGAAATTTTAATGTGTGACAATGATTTCCTAGAGCGCCAATTAGAATCAATGAGCGTTAAAATAGAATCTATCGAAGATTATTTATCGGATGGTTTTTGTGTGTTTCCAGGAATGCTCGACGCTTTGCAACAGTCCGGTCATCAATATCTCCTCAAATGCGTGATAAACAAGGCGAACGATAAAGGGGAAAACGTGGACGATCTCGTGTACGAAACGGCTTGGCGTTTAGCCGATTGGAGCATCCTCGAGCCACATCGACCGACGAAATCGGGAAAGTTCGGCTGCGACGACAGCTTGGATTATCATGCGTCGCATTATCGTGCTCTCCAGTCGCTACGCGATGACGACATGGTCGGATTAGATATTGCTCTGGAAAATGCATTGATGAGCATCGTTCAGTCGCTGCGCAAACCAATTTTGGGTAAGAAAATTTGAGGAAATAATTAATATTTCAGTAATTAGTTCCTTCTTCGTGGAATGATTTTTAAATATTTCGGCAGCTTTGAGTCGACGGATTGAAAAACAAATAACTAATTTAGTTATCAATTCGTCCTTCCAGGAATGATTTGAAAAACTTGTTGGAATGTTTCGTAAATATTTTTACAATTTTAGATGAACAAATAAAGAAACAAATAATTATTCCAGTAATTCGTTCGTCTTCGTTAGAATTATTGTATCGACTCGTCGGAATGATTTTGCTATATATTGACAGTTTCAATAATAGTCAATATTTAGCAAAAACAAAATACAATAAAAGTTAGGTAAACAAATTAAAAAAAAAATAATTATTTGAATAATTAATTCGTCGTTGGAATAATTTTACAAAATGTCTGAAGAAAAAAAAAACTACCCTGCCGAGGTCGACAATTCTCAATAAATATTCGATCTCATTCTAGTAGCTTCGAATTATCGACCTTGTTGTTATCCATTTCCAGAAACGATTGATTTGTCGAATCGAGCGAAAAATATTTATTTCTCCAGTAGATAAATTTCCCATTCGTTCGTTTTTGTTTAGAATGCAGCCACACGTTGTATCCGATATTATCGAAATTGCAAATGCTTCGAGAAATCAAGGAGTTTGCGACGGAGAAGCCGGAGAACTACGGAAAATTATTAAACGACTGGATTCAACAGGATTTCACGGAAACTCATGATTTCCAGTACATGGAGCCGATATTGTCGCAAAGGCTGGTCATGTGCGAGATGCGAAATTCGGATGTAAATTCGTCAATCGCGGAATCCACGTTGACCGACGGTCATTTGAAAATTGCTGAGGTCGCTGAGATTCAAGGATATTTGCCTGTGGCTTATCGCGTTTTAGGTGCGTACGAATAAATAGTATATTGCACATTGAGGAACAAACGGTACATGAATCTGATGCATATTGAACAAATGATCAATTTTTCTTTATCTCTCAAAACAAATGGAACATAAATAGTATGTTTTCTTGAGAAAAATTGTAAGCACAATGACACAATGTCGTTGATGTTGTCAGTACATGTGACAGGAGATCGAATGAGCTGATTTGTCTCCCGTTCGCCAGTCTTTTGTTCTGCAAAGACGGTAAAAAAAAAAAATTTCACGCCCGCTTGACAAGAGTGAGGGAGGATAATATTTACGTCCTAGGAGTTAAATGTGCACTTTTGCGTACGATCTATCATACGAACAGTCGAGAGTTGCGAAATGGCATATGTTGCCTTCCGCAAACGAGCACGAAAAAACGAGGAAAACATGGTTGCGTTGTATAATAGTACATTATGACACTAGTACGAAAAAAAAAAAATTTTTTTTCGTCCTAGTAGAAGAAGTAAAAAGACAGTAAAAATTAGATGTTTTTTCGCACGAGTGTCGTATACATTTTTATGGCACAGGGTGTGTAAATGTGGTTTGAAGCGAACGAAGCGAGCGTAAAACTGCACTTTTACGCGCAGCTTGTCATAAAACTTATTTATATACAGTATATTATTTTTTTATTCTTTTCTTTTTTAAAATTTATTTTTCTTATTATTATCAGGAAAATTTTTTAATTTTTAGACTGATCTAAACGCTTAATCTTCGTCTCGCAGGTAACCTGATAAGAAAACCCGATATTTCCGAGGCTGCGCGTGATAAACTGACTTATCAGAAAGCTCGATTGGATTGGAAAGAAAAAGATTATTACATGGGGCGTTTGGTTTTGCGAAATTTGCTCACGAAAACGATTTTGAATGTGAATCTACGGGCCAAAGCTCTGCGCCTTTATGGCAATTGGATGGCGGAAACAACGTCCGAAAGTTCTGAGGTAAAAAGAATTTTTATCCGTTCTTGACTTTTAAAAAATTTTACCATCACATCGATTGAATTTATTTTTAGCTCAAGCGATCGCTTCGAGTCTTCAATTTAACTCAGGTTTTGTTTAATATATCCTGAAGCGTATTTGAAGGTAGCTGCTATGAAATTCCAAAATTACCATATCACGGTACACCCCTATGTATAAATAAATATATATTATGGTGTCCCGTCACAAGTTTATGTTGAAATTTCATTGAAATTACTTTCCAATACGATTCAAAATGGATAAACAAAAATTTGAGTTCAAGTAAAGACCCGCACGACACCGTTAAGGGGTGCTGCTACGCGATCGAAACTTCCCATTTGAATAACCTCACATTTTTCGATTTAATTACGCTGAGAAATATTTTTTTTTCTATCTACAATTTCTACACCTCACCGAAAAAATACGTCACTATCGCACATGAAAAACTGATACAGTAATAAAGTAAATAACGGTTATTGAAATGGGAAATTTCGATCGCTTAGATGCACCCCTTAAAGTCGCCTTACGAGTCTCTAATTTTATCCAAATATTATTTCATACACCTTAAATCGTATCAAAAAGTAGCACCTTCAAAATCCCAACATGTCTCTATTAAGAGACACCCTAATGCATACCCTCTCCAAGATTAAGGGGTTACATACAGTTAGAAGGCTTTAAAAAGACGGATTTTCAAGAATTTTTTTCGCGCAGACTATTCAATTTATTAATTTGAAAATTGGTGTACATATTATAATAACCTTATAATATATTTACATATTTTTTATTTGTAAAAATAATCATCGCGAATGTTGCTATCGCCGATCTCCTAGAGCTCCGCAAAAAAAACCAATTTTGCGGTGATCACGATATCTCTGGACCGGATTATCTGAAATGAAAAAACCAAATAAATTTCGTTAATATAATACATTATCTAGTATTTAATCGAAGGAATTAGCGAAAAAATAATTTTTGACAAAATGGCGACTTCTCAAAATAAAAGACTCGATTTTGAACGAAAATTTAAGCCTTAAATTGTTTATAAAATGGAAAATATTTATCGGAGAAAAAAAATCTTCGATTAATTACTAAAAAATCTAGTTAAAAAGGTTGTGTTAAAATTTGAGACTGATCGGTTCAGCCGTTTTCGAGAAATCTTGATCACCGATTTTGAAAACATAGTTTTGAGAAAAACGCGTTGAAAGTTTCAAAAGCGTTTTACATGTGGTAAATTTCGTTTTTTTTCAACTCACATGGAGTCATCTATTCCAAGGCCATATAATAATCCGTTCGCATCGTTGGCAGCTTCTAATAATTCGATTTGATGATAAAACGATTTTTTGAAAATTACAAGTGTATGTAACCCCTTAAGGCGTCACACTACATGCTCTCAAAGTCTTACCGTCCAAAAATCAAATCGTCTGTGAAAAAAAAAACATTTTTCCAGCAGTCGTGTAATTTTTATCGAACGAAATTATTTTCCCAGGACGTTATAAAAAATTATTACATGCCGGCCATTAAGGCGTCCACCGAGATAAACGATTTGAAGACTTTGATGGGTGCTCAAGCGGATTTGGCGCAATTCGCCGATGCCCAGTATCGTCAGATCGTCGAATTTTCAAAAACCGCGCAATACGAGAGTTTGCTCGAGTGCGCGAAGATGCAGAACGATCCGGAAAGATGCAGCAATGCGGGAAAGAGAGGTCGATCGTCGGTGGACGAGGAAGAAAGAAAAGCGATATTTAAGTATGAGCGACAGGTCGCCAACGATGCTGCTGAACTCCAGGATATAGATTCGTTTAAGAATAATTATCTTCTTCTGGCAATGCGGTAAGATTGCGAGTAAACAATTTTTTTTTGTTTTTCAATGTTTTTAAAATATTACAAATTAGGAATTGTCATCAGTCAATTGGCGAACTGGCGAAGTTTTAACACAGACAAAACGATTTTTATGAGTTACTTGGCTGAAGAGAGTGGGGTCATTACAATAATTTCCCTATAAAGGCGGGAATTTAAATATATGTGGGGCAAAATTTCCTAATTCGGCGACCTGAAACCTTCCTATTGCTCGATGTGGACGATGATTTTTTTTTTTTGGTATCCTTCGGATCCTACGACCTCACTAATTTTTTTTTAGATTTTTTAGACCCCTCCTTCCCCTCACCTACCCCTACTATATTATTTTTGTCAAGAGGTAACTGCTATTTGTCCGGTTTTTATTTGGATGAAATTTTTTTCCCGGATACTCTGGTGAAATTGAAGAACTTTTTTTATTAAATTGGAGTGGGCAGCGGGTTCCTAATATTTTTATTTATTTTTTTGAAATTTTGGAAAAATTCGAATTTTTCCGAAATTTTAATATATGATGATGGTTTTACATCTGAAAAAAGAAAAGAAAAATGAAATCTATCTTGCAAAAAAATCGATATTCCGATTATTTCGATGGAAAATCGATAGAAAATAGGAGTGACCCCCTGATGATAGCAACAATTAATTCCTACTCAAAAATCGATTTTCTATCGAAATAATCGATTTCTTTGCAAGATAGATTTCATTTTTCTTTTCTTTTTTTAGATGGAAAACCATTATCATATATTCAAATTTCGGAAAAAATCGAATATTTGCAAAATTTCAAAAAAATAAATTAAAATATTAGGAACCCGCTGCCCACTCCAATTTTATGAAAAAAGTTCTTCAATTTCCATAAGGTATCCGGGAAAAAAATGTCATCAAAATAAAAAGTGGACAAACAGCAGTTACCTCTTGATAAAAATAATATGCCGGGGGGAGGGGAGGGGAAGGAGGGGTCTAAAAAATCTAAAAAAAAATATATAAGGTCGTAGGATCCAAAGGATACTAAAAAAAAAAATCATCGTCCACATCGGGGGGATAGGAGGGTTTCAGTTCACCGAATTAGGAAATTTTGCCCCACATATAAATAAATTAATAAAATATATGATTTTCTTCTTATAATTTCTTATAATTTTTTTCTTATTATTATGCTTTCTTATAATTATGATTTAAAAATTCAGTAAAGCGGATCAAAATATTAAAATCCCTTCGATATCTGTTTTTTTTTTTCGTTATTTCAGCCACTATCTCATAACTCTGGCAACTGGTCACGATTACGATTTTCTCGTCTATCGTATGATTTCCTTATGGCTGGATAACATTTATCACGACGATTTAAACAAAACAGTCCACGAAATAATGCCTAGTACACCTTCTCACAAATTTGTCACGGTGTTGCCTCAACTCGCCACTCATTTGGGCAACGTTACGAAAAATTTCGCCGTCAATATCAACAATATTTTGGAACGATGTGCCAAGGAACATCCTTATCATACTCTGCCAATTTTATTCGCTCTCAAAAATACGTACAGAGAAATAACGCAGAAGTATTCGAAAACCCGACCGGAACCCCGAATTATCGCGATCGATGAACTATTTTCGAAACTCGAAAAGTCAAACATTCGTTCGATAATTCTGGAAACGCGACAATTTTACGAAGCTCTCATATCGCTCGCTGGTTACTCGGTGCCTTATTCCGAATCGAAAAAACGTAAGTTTATTTGTTATTTTATCGCAAATATGATTTTACGATCGAAGGTTAGTTAGTTTGATGCATTGGAATTGATTTTTTGAACTAACGAGGAATCGGCGCGAAGTTTCCTCCCTTTGATTTTAATAAATATTTGCACGATTTTAGAGGATTCACTCCATGAGATATTGCAATATCAAATTAATGATTACTAACAATAAAGCGTTAACATCGATTAATGATAATTTATTATATATTTCAAAACGCAGACAATATTTTTTAAATAACACAAAATATCGTCCGCCCCATAATCGTTAATCACCCTACACACACAAACACACGCACGTGCACACAAAAAAATCGAAAATCAAAAATCAAAAATATTTTACGACGTTTCATGTATTTTCGGTTATTTTGTCTTTCGGTTATTTTGTCGTCGGATATTCGGTTGTTTTGTCGCGGTTAAACAGTCGTAAAATTGTGACATTTTGGAGTTCGTCCACATATTCAACGCGTATTTTTTTTTTATCGGCGGAGTCGCATATTTGGGGGGTGAAAACCACCCCGTAAAATCGAGGGATTTTTCGTTTTTCGATTATAACTCGGAGGAGAAAAAAGATGGATAAAAAAATGTTGACAGCAAAGTTATTACATTTTACGTGCACTATACATGCGTGATAATAACGATCAATAAATTTTAACAATTGACTATCATTTAATTGAAAAATTGGGTTTTTTTTAAACATAACTACGAGGGTTTTGGTTCAATCGAAATGAAACTTTGTCAATGTACAATTTGTCAATGAAAAACTCAGTTTACGTATTTTCCTATATCTCGCACTTAAGGGGGTGCAAATCGACCTTGAACTCTTCGATGATTTTGTAGCATAATTGGTAATTCCATTCGTAATATTTGGTTCATTCCACGTCCCTAGGAGATGTTGTATGATTATTGAACTTTTGGAACAGGAATTGAGTAGATCGACCTTCGGGGGTGAGAACCACCCCTGAAAATCGTATAATTTTTGTTTTTCTTTTTCTCTTGGGTGATCGAACCACGTCTGTGTATCAAATTTCATCTCAATCGCTACATAAATGAGAGAACAAAAGGCATTAAGGTTTCTAGATTTCTACGAAACCCTAAAAACAAAAAATCCTTCGATTTTCAGGGGTGGTTTTCACCCTCTAAATTTGCAACTCCGACGATAAAAATAAATACGTCACAAATATTTTGACCAACTCTACGATCTTGCAAGATTTGATCGAAATTGAGGAAGGTTTTTCTTGTAAAACGTTGACGTCAAAATAATTCGTGCGATTAATTTTCTTTTTCTTTTTCTTTTCTTTCAATCGCAGCCGGAAATACTTACAGAATCCCGAATTCTCAAGGAATAATGAAAATTCGCGACTCGAATCTTGTCGTAGTACCGACCGTGACGTTGGACTTAAGACCGAACGGGAATTATAAAGATATCGTCAGCGTAAGAAAATACGAAGAGACGTTTGAGTTACAAGGAGAATCAAACGCGTCGAAGAAGATCGTCTGCGTGGACAGCAGTGGAAAACGATGGAGACAATTGCTCAAGGTGATATAACCATTTTTCGCATCGAAATAAACGAACTAAAACCTTCCAAGAGTTCATGAATCACAAAGTTTCAAACATTTCCGTGAAAGTAAAAAATAATATAGAAAGCCTATGAATATATTTTCAACGAATTGCGTTTCCGCGAATTGTATTGGTCAATTTATTCTTGAGAATGAAAAGTTGTAAGGAATAAATAGGAGCATGTAAAGTTATAGGAATAATTAACGTCAGCTTCGGAGAAAAATATGAAAGATCAGGATAAACCATCTTGAGATTGCGAAACCGTTTTTAGAGTTCTGTAGAAATCTAGGAACCCTTAAGGTTTCGGCCAGGCCGTCCGTCCGTCCGTCTGTATGTCACAGACCTCCCATTCTCTCGTTTATGTACCGATTAAGATGAAATTTTTCACACAGACGTAGATCGATGACTCAAAAGCAGAAGTGCTGGAAAAAAAATATAAAAACATTTTTTCATCACCCTGCCGCAGGTTAAAAAGTGGACTCGACATTTTTTTTTTGGCTCACCTTATCGAGTGAGGTATCTTTCAATGGATCTTCTCAAATGCAATTCGAAAGGTCATAAGACCTTTTCATTTCAACCCTTCAGTCACGAGATATTCGCTTTCAAAATCGTCATCAGAGTGTGCCCCTCCCTCCCCCCCTTTAATTCCTGAACTGTCAATTTTAAAAATCGGAAAAAATTACAGAATGTAGCTGCTAATTAGTACATTCGATCAAAATTATAACGATTACGGTAGCAAAAATAGTTTATCAAAAATTTTGAAAATAACTCTTTTTTGAAATGGGTGAGAATGACTACGAAACCCCATCACGTGCTTGCCCAATACGCTCTTGACCAATCGTTATTGTGTCATGTTTCAGGGACAACACGATGTCGGAGCGGATGCAGTGCTGAAACAAGTCTGTACGACGGTGAATACGATGCTGAAGGTGAATAAGGAGACGGAACGTCGAAAATTGCGGGTTCGAACGTACAATGTAAGACGATATTGCATCCCACCGTATATACCGCATATATGAGTAGTCGAGTGGGAGAGAAAAAAAAATGGTATTTGCCAATTTGTAGATCGTGCCACTATCACGAAGGTGTGGGGTGCTTGAATGGTGTCCAGATGCGCTATCGATGTCGAAAATTCTTTGCGATAATGGAAATATTCCGGGTTTGCACACAAAGTATTATCCGGACGATTGGAGCGTGCAAAAATGCAGAACGAAATTACGAGTCAGTATTTATTTATTTATTTATTCATTTATTTATTTATTATTATTATTATTATTATTATTATTATTATTATTATTATTATTTTTATCATTATTATTATTATTATTATTTTTATCATTATTAGTATTATTATTATTATTAATATTAATATTATTATCATTATTAGTATTATTATTATTATTAATATTAATATTATTATTGTTATCATTATTATTATTATTATTATTATTATTATTATTATTATTATTATTATTATTATTATTATTATTATTATTATTATTTTTATCATTATTAGTATTATTATTATTATTATTATCATTATTATTATTATTATTATTATTATTATTATTATTATTATTATTATTATTATTCTTATTATTATTATTATTATTTTTTTATTATTATTATCATTATTATTATTTTATTATTATTATTATCATTATTATTATTGTTATTATTATTATTATTATTATTATTATTTTATTATTATTATTATCATTATTATTATTGTTATTATTATTATTATCATTATTATTATTGTTATTATTATTATTATTATTATTATTATTATTATTATTATTATTATTATTATTATTATTATTATTATTATTATTATTATTATTATTATTCCTAAAATTCGCCTATCTTTTCCGGTCTCTACTCGAATGTTCACCGTTAAATTTTTGTAAATATTCCATGTAAATTTGTTTGTTTTTTCTCTCCAGGAAGTTCGAAGATCTACCGCCGACGTTAAATTGAAGACCTTTTTGGAATGCTGCGAACATTCGCATCCTGCGTTTCATCACTATTTCATGGAAAAATATCCATCGCCCGAAATCTGGTTCGAAAAGAGATTGTCTTACGTCAGAAGGTATTTTCAAATTTTTTTCCTTCATTTTATCACACTACAAACTTTTGCTGAACACAAAAATTCGGCAAGGCAACCAATTCCCAATTTATTCTTGAAATTTTCAGCGTCGCCACTACGTCTATAATCGGCTACGTGTTGGGTTTGGGTGACAGATCGTGCAAAAATATTTTGATCGATCAAACAACCGCCGAAGTGATACACGTCGATATCGGTGAGAAAAATAAAATTTTTCCATTCGCAAATCCGATCTCTACAATTTTTTCAAGCCCTACGAAATTAAACAATTAGAAGAAACGACCAAGCTAAAGAAAACTCGAGACCAGCTAGAGAATAAAAATGAAAAAACCATAATCCAAAGATCGAAATAAAAGCTGAAAACGTAAACGAAATCGGTGTAAAAAAAATCAAGTGTTAAAAATTTTTTTATCAAAAGCGAACGAAAAAATTGTATTTTTTTTTCTGTACACAGGAATATCGTTTACCGAAGGAAGAGTATCGTCGACACTGGAAACCGTGCCGTTTCGTCTGACTCGGGATATGGAAGCGGCGATGGGAATTTGCGGGGTCGAAGGTGTGATGAAACGCAGTTGCGAACAGACGGTAGCGGTTCTGCGTGAGAGCCGCAAAATTCTGATGACTCTGCTTCAAGTCATCATCCGCGATCCGCTATTCATGTGGATGTTGAAACCTTCGCAAGGGAACAATCGTCCGGGTACGAGTGGCGGATCGAGTCGTCGATCTACGGACGATCGAGGTGCGAATTTACGTTATTTTGGTTTTTTTTATACATTTTTTCTCGTGGTCTCCAAACTATTTTTTCACCTACAAAATTATCACTTTGATACTTGTCACTTACGATGAAGTGATACATCGCTGTCGGTAAGTAAATTTACCAAGCATTGGGTGTAAATTGTCGAATATTCCGCAGTACTTCACGCATGAACGGTTGAACAAAATTCGATGAAATTTGGTGGATCTATGTAGAACCCCAAATGTCTATGTGTGTTTTTGGTGGATCAAGAACCAACCTGTATCTCATGTTTTTCCCAAAAAAATTAGAGATTAAGATTTTTATTATTGTAAACAAATCCGCGAATTTGTTTTTGCGATTTTGAGAAAAACATGAGATACAGGTTGGTCCTTGATCGATTCTACATAGATCTACCTATAACTACATCGAATTCCGTTCACCCGTTTAGACGTGAAGTATCGCAGAATATTTACCAATTCACATGTAATTCTTTCCTAAATCTACGTACCTTATCTACTTATTTAAGATCTCGAAAAATAATGTTACCGTAACATAACTTCTTCCTCGAGGAAGCAACAATAATAATAATAATACCTATTATTATTATCTATAAATGTCTGTCGTGTCTATCATGTCTATGAATTTTTATTACTGAAAACAGGTGCAAAGGAGACGAACGAAGTTGGGGAAAGAGCGTTACTGAAAATCGAGGAAAAGTTGGAGGGAATGGAAGATGCTGTAGCGTCGAGCGTAGACGGTCAAGTGGAACGATTGATTCAGGAAGCTCGCGATCCAGCTAATCTGTGTCGTATGAATCACGACTGGCAACCGTATTTGTAACTCGTAACCACTTTCACACGCTCGACTGTTTCTGTGATCTATCTTCGTGTGCCTCAAGGGAGCTCGACGCAATTTAATGCGTCGGATCGGAGACTTTATTATTTTTTTTCCAGGGATTTTTCGGTATCGCGAAATTAGGCGATAGGTTGCGATCGATCGAATCCCGAAAGAATGTTCATTTCATAGTAAATATCGCCTACGGTGAAAAAGACGATCATTGGTGGCGATTATAGGATCCAGGAGGGAGAAGAAGAGAGAGAGAGACTTAAATATCCCCGTATTAGTGTTAAATTAATTATTTGATTATAGTTTATAATGTACAGTAGGGTGTTTTGATTTTTTTCTTTTTCTGGGGCTATGAAAAGTCGATAGATCGAGGCCTTAAATAAACACGAATGAATGTGGAGATTAATCGATGGGTATTAGGTACTCCCTTAACGGCTATTAATAATTAATAATGACCTTTTTGAACAACAGCGGAAGACATAGCTTTCAGAATTCAAATGATAATATCTTGGCGAGTTTTCAAGCTACGTCGATTAGATCGGGCTCATTTTGAAGCTCTCTCAACGATACACGAAACCGTAATTAAACTTTCTGAATTTCATTGAAACTTTCATCGATAAATGTATTGACTGAATATTTTCACTTGAATCTTAATCTTATTCTCAATATTATTCTTTTTTTTTAATTCCTCGGTTAATCTGCCATTTTTGTAATGTTCATTCGAGGCCACAATCTATGAACTTTTCATAGGGCCGTCGAAGAAAAAAATCAAATCAACCTAATGTGCAATCTTTCGTTGAATTCGGCATTAATCAGCAGCTGAAAATTACAAAAATGATTGATGGAATTAAATTACAAAAAATTCATCACATTTCATTACTGTCACTACATACTGTCAATTGCAAAAAGAATCAGATGTCAGATTGTCAAAAGATTATTATTACATTTAGTTTTGTTTATTTTTCGTTTGTCTTCATTCTAATTCATTTTCATTTTATTTCTGAACAGTAATCGTTCTAGTAAGTGCTAATTTAATGTTTAATTGTTGATGAATCAAAGTTTCTAACAGTGTTTGTCCATACTTTTTCTAATAAATGAGAAATATTACGGAAATTTTCGATAATAAACATATCGATGGAATTATTTCGAACCAATCCATTCGTCTCGCAAAATTTTATTTTCGGGAATTAAAAGCTAACATTTCCATTCGCGCGGGTCCACATTAAATAAGGATCGATAATGGAAAGTTCGAGCTGAGCCAACGAGCGACAGTTTCTCCCCCCAAAATCAACGGTTTCTAAAAAAATGTGCTTGCAATTGAAGCAAGCGAGCTTGCAGATTCCAAAGGAGAAAACCAATCCATGGAATTGTAGCTTCTGTGTTAGAATTTGACACGAAGAATGTAATGTCAATTTCCGCTTGTGTTAGACATCGACATATTATACATACTGATTGATAATGCTGCGACATTGCCCGAAATCATCGAGTCATAGATAATTTTTACCAATAAGCTTTAACTAGAAAGAGGAAGATTCAGAACTTCATATTTGGCTGACATCCAATAGCTTAATACATGGCTGAATAAAATTGGGCGACGAAAGTGTTAACGGTGGTATTGCTGTCTAGAAATTTGAAAAAATCGATTTTTTTATTTTTCATTTTCTTATAGTGTAGGGTTTCGAGAATGTGCCAAATAAATATTGAGTTTAAATTTGTAAAACTCGAATAGAACCGCCACAATCCGTGCGCCCGTTTGGACGAGCATCTCACGCCGCGATCTGCGTAACAGCGCATAACTTGTGTAAATTTGAATAGAATCTTTTATAAAAATTTGTGTTGTTAGTTGAAACATGACTAATTATGCGTAAAAAACTTCAGCCCTGTAGACTTGATAGTTTTCACAAAATTAATTCCTAAAAATGACTTTAAAAACAAGCTTCTAGACAGCAATACCCCGTTGAAATGAATGTATAATTGGAAGATTGGAACGCTCACTGCCGTGGTGGAGGGCGAGCTGAGAGAGATAGCTCATCTGGGGTTGTCTTCTCAACCTTTTTCTTTACAGTTCGGTCGAAAATGCTACCTTCAGCCACCGTCTACAGGTCTTAAAACCCCGACGATTTGGCTAAAACGAATGAATAAAATTTTCTGTTTCTCGTAGCCGCCACAAGTAGGGCGCCACCATAACTAAAGTGACGTGGATGAGAAATGGAAGCAGATTGTCGATCCCTTCCATATAAACTCAGCGCTCTTTACGAATAAATGCGATATACGACTTGAAAGCAATATTAAAGCACACGCGTTAATGTCGTTAATCCATCGTTAAATATACACAAGCTGTACATACGGTACATACGATTCGCTAGAACCCTAAATGACTTCCGGAATTAATCGAACGCAGTTCTAATCCATTGTCAAATATATACAAGCTCTACATACGATTCGCTACAACCGTAAAGGAATTACGAAATTAATAAAACGCAGTTAATAGCTCAAGCACGAGGCGATCATAGGAATAAACGATTTTGTTTATCACCCACGCCGGCGTTACTTTAGTTCTGGTGGCGCCCTACTTGTGGCGGCTTCGAGAAACAAAAAAAATGTATTCAACTGAACTTCCACCACCAGGGGAATCCCCACCAAAGTCAAGGTGAAAGTGCTGCATCGACTGTTTTACCGACAACCGCATAAAATCTCCCGCACAAAAAAATTGCAGATTTCATTCTAAAAAAATCCACCATTGTTCACGCGATTGCGAAAAATACATGAATTATGGCTCGGTTCCTGATCAATTCTCCATAGATTCACAAAGTTTTCTGCATTCACAAAACTTCTCCGAACTCCATGCAACGGTTTTCGCGCAAAGTTCTGCAACGTGTTTTGCGAATTTTTTACATGATTGTCGGTAAAACAGTCAGTGTAGCGCTTCGCCTGAAATTATTCTTTTTCTTTTTGTCTTCTAGTCGTCCCTTATCATCCCACTCTTCCACATGCTTATCCAAATCAATGCCGCATTAAGTCGTAATTGCATGACAATGCCAGTAATCTTCAAAGGTCGCAGTTCCAACTCAAACTCCATCCTTACGAAGTGTTAGAACGCGACGACAACGCAGATAAGACATCGATTCGTAGAAACAAGTGTCATGCTAATCGTTCGACAAACATGCCGCTATCTAATCAAGCTCCAATCATCGAACGAGCTCAAGTCTCGACGGCAGAGGGCGCACGCTCTTGAATTCGACTTTAGGCGTCTCAAGTGTCGACGATATGGCAGAGAATTTCGCCGCTAAGCTTTGCCTCTTGTTGGAGAACAAAAGTGTCAAAGGCAAGTTTAATTGCATCGCAAATATTTGTAACATAATAAAAAAATCTTTGATTTCATTTCTTTTGCGACATTTTTCGTCGCGTCGATTTGTTTAATCGTTGTGAGGTTCGATGAACGCGAAAAAATAATGTTTTTTTCAATTTCGTCCATACTGGATTGATTTGTTTTGACAGTTAGCAGACGGTACAATCCTAAGTGACGGGTAATAAACTAATGCAATAAACTCGGGTTGCAACGGTTATCGTTGTTTATCGTTTTAATGACGAATCGCAAATTTTCTTGTTTTATTTTTTTTTCTAAATGTCAAATTTATAAAATTCCGGGGGGGTATTGACTCGTGTAATTTGGTGTAAATGAGAGAAGTAATTTTTAGTTATAATTTTAGTGTAATCGTTGTATTCTTCCTACGTTGTAATTATGGGTAATCTGAAAAAATGTATGGGATCTTATGTGATTTCTAAAGATTACAAAAAAATTCGTGTATTTTTCATGTGTTTTGTATGTATTTGTTTGGTGATTCTCATGTATTCCTATGTGTTCTTGTATTCTCTTGTAATCTCATATGAATTTTACTTTACGGTGATTTCTTACGGCTCTTATTAATCTTCTAAAAATGTTATGTATTCCGTCACGGAGACATGTAATTTTTGCAAGATTGTGTGTAATCTGTTACGGATTGTATATAATCTTTTCCATTTGGTTTCCCACTTGATCAAGCATTACGAGTCATTCGCTGAAAATCTTGTGTAATCTTTAGGTCAATATAATCTAGTGAACACCATATTTTTTACAACGAAAAACTCGTAAAATTCACAATTTTGTAATGTACGATAAAAAGAAGAAAAAAAGAAAAACCGTCGGGTCAATATGCAGGCTTTGAGAGTTGCGATAAGACTCTGTTGATAACGGAAGTTCCCTTTCCTCTCTTCCTCCGGGATATCGTTGAATTAACATATCTGTCTGGCTTTATCGTATTTTTTTGTTGTCCCGTCTACGCAATGCCGCAACTGCGGAGTTGCTCAAAGTCTTGCCGCACGATCGGCGTGTCTGCATCCGGCTGTATTATCAATTTTTGCGCTTGTTTACAGCCGAACAATGGAAATTATTGGGTCAAGAGAGGGACGGCTCGTTGCTGGTCGGATGGAGAGAAGAAAACTCGTCGGGAGAAGAATCGCCAGCTTCGCACTCCGTCGTCGGACATTACGACCGGACTAAAGAAAAATTGCAGGTAATACGCTGGGAAACTTCTCGATTTGGCTACCGAGATCACGATTAATAATTATCGCAGTCCTGTGCGAGCGGATGTGACTTTTTGCAAAACAAATTGGGGTATTGAGGTACTTTGGACGAAAGTTTTCGGTATAAAAAGCAATAAGAAGATACAACGCGGAGTTGATGCTGCTGCAGTTTGATGTGTAAATGATCGGAGCATTTGTTTTACTTTTCATGCAGCAATTGAGAAAATATATATCTCAAATACGATGAATTTAATTTTAAATAATATTATTTCAATAATATTTGGAAGATATTTCTGTATGGAAAATAATTAAAATGATAATAATTACCTTTCTTATTATATTAGATAGAATCTAAGTATATAATACAATGTAAAAAATTAATATTCACCCTACATCGAAATATAAATACCTCAAACTATTCCATCATAATTTGTATTATCTCTTCTTTATTTATTTCTTCTTTATCATCTGTATTAATAAATTCATGATTTACAATTTGAATAACCCCAGAATTTAAGCTAATAATCTTTATGGCCTTAATTTATTATTATTCGTTTGATAATGGATATAACAATATGGTTATAAAATATTTTATCATTCAATATTTTTCTTCTCCGATTTTTATTTTATCATCGAATAGACAAGTAATCAATTGTTATAAAAAAAAAATACACTATCGCCGGAAATTATCAGGCCACTAACGAAGCGCGCTCGCAAATGAGACTTCTGTCTTTGAACGTCGACAACTTCGCGACAAAGACAGCTATAAATATTTTTGACGCATCATCGGAAAGCTGATAAATATTTGAATCCATGGATATTAATAAAAAAATATTTGTTCCTCTAAACACTGAGATAGCGTGTAAAAAATATTTTTAAAAAAACCTTTTTTTTCCGGAATTTTTTATCATGACTCCAACTCATGGCCAAAGCTTGGAAAATTTTTTTTAGAAGTTTAAAATTCCTAGTGCCTAATCTTTGAAACTTTACCTGTAATTCAAGCCCAAAATAAATGAAAAATCTTCACTAGTTCTTGAATTATCATGAAAATTGTGCAGGCGTGCGTGAATCGAGCGCCGGCCGTCGATCGCACGAGTCGACGGTCTTTATTAGCTTGTTTTTTTTGCAGAAGCAGGGCCGCAGTGGGTCATGCGTGAAGCGAAGAGCACCCTATAGCCAGTGCTAGTCCCACGCATAATCCACTGCGGCCCTGCGTTCACGAAAGAACGAGCGAGCGAAACCGTTGACCCGCGCAATCTATGATCCGCGCTCGATTCACGCACGCCTGCACATTTTTCACGTTAACTCAAGAACTACCAAAGGTTTTTCCTACTTTCTGGGGTTGAATTTCAAGTGAAGTTTCAGAGATTAAACGTAAGCGATTTCAAACTTCTAAAAAAAATGTTCTACCCTTGGCCATGTGTTGAAGTGAAAATAAAAAATTACGGAAGAATGCGTTTTTTTTTGTTTTCAATTTTTTTTACAGCTATCTCAGTGCTTACATATTTATAAAAATATTATTTGAGAAAATGTCAATGGATGCAATAATCCATACATTTTCGAATGGTGCCTAAAAAAGTTTCTAGCTTTTTTTTATCGCGAAGTTGTATAGTGGCCTAACAATTTTCGACGGTAGTTTTCTCCATAAAAATTGATTATTTGTGTATTTTATGATAAAATTAAATCGGAAGAGGAAAAAGATTTAATGATAAAATATTTTATAATTACATTTTTATGTTCATTATTGAAAAATAATAATGAAGCGAATAAAAGTTATTAGCGTAAATTCTGGAGTTATTCAAATTGTAAATCTTGAAATTATTAATACAGATAAAAAAAGAGGAAAGAAATAAAGAAGGGATAATATAAATTATAATTTTTGCGAACATTTTTGTGAACCTCGCTAGTGGCCTGATATTTTCCAACGGAGAGTATATTAATATTACAATGAATATTTAATTACCAATCAAATCCTGCCCCATTCTATCTATAATGTATTAATATAATATGAAATTTACAACGAATTAATTGTTCAATTTACCAAAAAACAAACAAACATGCCAAAAAATTATGCCTACAATGATATTTAAGTTCTTTTTTTTTTTTTTAATAGATTTTACATCATTTTGATCGAGTACTCAATATAGTGCAGGCAACTGTAAGCCAGAGCCACGCTCTGCTGGGATATGTGGTAAAGCACAGAGCTGAATCATCTCACGAGGAGTCTCAGGAAAATTCCAATGCCGACAACGATGCGGATGGAAAAAATTGTGCTCATGAGAGTTCCACGTCGACCGTCCAAGCCGAAGTCTACAGTAGTTACATCGTCGAGGTGAAATCGACGGAACAAAAAATTCACAATTTGGATACCGAAAGAAACAAGCAAATACGTCTACAATTTTTGTACAAAAAGAAAGAGCCGAAAAACGGTGATCGATTTTTGGTGCTGATACATCAAGAGTGTAAGAAGAATCGTTCATTCAATTAAAAAAATAATATTTCATTAAATATTAGAAGCAATATCAATATTATAATAAATAATAAAATTATATTATTATTATTATTATTATTATTATTATTATTATTATTATTATTATTATTATTATTATTATTATTATTATTATTATTATTATTATTATTATTATTATTATTATTATTATTATTATTATTATTATTATTATTATTATTATTATTATTATTATTATTATTATTATTATTATTATTATTATTATTATTATTATTATTATTATTATTATTATTATTATTATTATTATTATTATTTTTATTATTATTATTATTATTATTATTATTTTTATTATTATTATTATTATTATTATTATTATTATTATTATTATTATTATTAATAATAATAATAATAGATTATTTATTATTATTATTATTATTATTATTATTATTATTATTATTATTATTATTATTATTATTATTATTATTATTATTATTATTATTATTAATAATAATAATAATAGATTATTTATTATTATTATTATTATTATTATTATTATTATTATTATTATTATTATTATTATTATTATTATTATTATTATTATTATTATTATTATTATTAAATAATAAAATTTATTATTATTAATAATAAATTATTCTAGTAATTTATGAAACATTATATTATGTCATATTAATTGAAATTGATGTCTTATCATGCAACAATTTTTTTTCTTCTTTTTTGAAGTCGTATCAATGTACACTGCGTCATTCGAGGAGTCGAAGGAATTCACAATTGCGAGTCTCAATTTCGAAAGGATTGTTCAAACGTTCGTTTGGGCACAATGGGACGCGACGAATCAAGTTTTGTATCACATTCACAATCGCCGAGCCCCGACGAGTTTGGTGACGGAAGACGACGAGAGCCGAGCAAAGACTCACGTATCGTCGCCGACTCTAAGCGGTCTGCAATTTCACGATGATCTTCCTCACGAAACGGTGGTGAGCGTTTATTCGTGCAACACCGAACAAAATATTTTTTTGAGAGCTTCACTTTTCTTTCAATTTTGGAGATTTGAACGACAAAAAAATGTGCGTACAAGCAAGCCACGTTCCACTCCCAAATTCAATACAAAATTACCTGTTTATAACACAGAATTTGTAGGAAAAAATCAAAATTTAAAAAAAGGCCTTTCAATTTGTTTCCGCTTATTTTCTCTACTTATTCATTAGTTTGGTGCAATATTCAACCTTCGGGAGAAGCGGGAAAATTCTCAAAAAGAATCAGGGTCTATTTCGAGTCGAAATAAACCCAAAAAAAATTTTAAAAAATTCATGCGGTGATTGGATGACGTAAGGGGAGAGAGCGAGGGATCGACTCTAAGTCCAGCAAAGTGTAAAATCGAGATACGAAATATGCAAAATATCATCATTATTCAAGAAATGTTTAATTTTAATTTAATTTTTTTCACATGTGTAATGATTTTTATATTTAAAAATTTTTACGATTTCAAATAAGTTAAGTGGGCGTTAAAAAAAAAAAAGTTGTCTTGCTCCTTGAGAAATCTGAAGTTGACCTCAATTAAAGAAGATAATCCAAATTTCAGTTCTCTATCTCAACATTAACGTGTGCCTGTGAATTTTTTATTTTATTCAATTATTCAATCATTATTATTTAATTATTTAAAAACAATTAAATGATTAAATAAAACAAAAAATTCACAGTCATACCTCAATATTAAGATAAAGAGCTAAACTTTGAATGATTTCCTTTTTTTTTGCGGTCAACTTCAGATTTTTCAACTGGGTGGAGATTTAAAAAAAATTTTAAACAAAAAATTAAATTTAAAAAAAATTCACAGGCACACCTTAGGATTAAGATAGAGAGCTGAAATTTGGAGAATCTTTTTTTTTTCTTTTTCGAGGTCAACTTTAGATTAACGCCCACCCTAACATATATAATTGAATAACCCAAATCAATTAAAAAAATATAAATCCATATCGTAACTATTTCCATAAAAATGTACTCCTCGATAAATCGTTTTTTTTTTTTCTCCCACAGCTCAACATACCGCTGAATCTTCCCCAACTTCCGAGCACCGGCAATTGCGGAACTTACGAGGACGACGTGATACCTCTGAGGGTTCACGATTGTTCCTTGGATCTCATCGTAATATCCGACAGCAAAGGAATGGTCTGCGTTTGTCACCATTATCTCTATCGTCCCGTTCAACCGCCTCAACACGTGCTCGAGGCAACCCTCAGCGAATCCAACACCGTTCACTTCGCTTATTCCGTAACGTTGCTTCACCACAGTTGCGTGATCCACTGCGTCATCCCGGGAATTCCTTGGTCGCAGGCAAAACTCATGAGACCGACTTTCGCGATATCCAACGATTACATGATCGTTTTCGTTCACGATTCATTCACGCATCTTCTAGAAATCGGCGTCAATCACGATCCGTGCTGTCACATGCTTTGCGGTCCATTGGCTTCGATTCCTCATCAATCTTCTTATCTCGTGCCTATTCTCGATCTCGAAACCCCACGAAACAACAAATCAACCACGATAAACAAAAAAATTGATCTTCACGTTAAATCAACGTCCTCGGAATCAAATTCATCTTCGCATGATTGCGTTTCCAATACATCAACCATCGATCTACCGACTCTCGATCTCGTAAATTTATCCATCGGCACAGATTTTTTATTCGACGTTTTTCGCAAAGAAAATTCCATTCAATTGCGAATGGGTATAATTCATTATTTTCTTTGTCATCGCAACGATTTGGAAATGGTGGCGTCATTGGTGGCCATGATCGGTGAGAGACCGAGATCACTCGACGTAGTTCGTTACATGCAAGAAATTCTCGTTGGCGGATCTTACGCTATTGTGCAAAAAAATTTGTTACCCGATGCCGTGCCACTTTTGTCACTTTTGCCGGTTACAATGGTCGATGAATGTTTGGGTTATGACGCGAAAATCAACGAGATGAATGTGACGTTGAGCCATGAAAAATTGTGGAACACTTCGGTGATGCTGCTGTCGCCTCAACAGAGACTCGTGCCTTATAGAACGGATTTGTGGACGAGACTTTGGGACAATCTTGGGAAAAGAAGCGAAAACAGGCCGAGATTCAAACCAAGTCATATTGCGGAGAAACTTCTTGTTTCTTTGGCTTGTTATCAACCGGAAGCATTGTCGAGATCTAGTACGCCGATGTCGCCGAGTGGAGGGTAGGTTTTTTTAAAAAAATTTTTTATTGCGATTTTGATTGAACGTTTGTGGGGTTTGTGATTTTTATTTTGTAGATGGGGGATTTGGGAGGAGGTGTTGATTTTATTATTATTATTATTATTATTATTATTATTATTATTATTATTATTATTATTATTATTATTATTATTATTATTATTATTATTATTATTATTATTATTATTATTATTATTATTATTATTATTATTATTATTATTATTATTATTATTATTATTATTATTATTATTATTATTATTATTATTATTATTTATTTATTTATTTATTTATTATTATTATTAATAATATATAATAATATTTTTAAGGTCTGATGAGAAGTTTAGGGATTGGGGGTTTGGATTGAGACGAGATTGGCGGATTAATGGATGGATATTGAGGAATTCTTCAATGGCTGTTAATGTTTACCCTTTGAATAATACAGGAAGAGATGGATTTCGTTGTTGGAATGATGATATCTTCGGGAGCTTTGAAGCTACGTTGATTGTATTGAGCTCGTTTTGAAGATCTTTTAATAGTGCGTAGAATTGTATCGGGACTTGATGAATTTTATTGCAACTTCCGGCGATAAATATTTTAGAAAAAATATTTAGTATAAATATTTGTTGGTAGAAGTAAAAATATTTAGGATGGATATATTTACGGTAGTTCCAAGCAAATTTGCAAAGTCCGAGAACGATTCTTTGCATTGTTGAATGAACTTCAATTTGAGCCTAATGCAATTGACGTAGCTTCAAAACTTGTGGAGATATTATCGTTTTAATAATGAAAGCTATGTCTTCCTGTATTATTCAAAGGAGAAATTAATAGCCTTTGAGGGAGTAATTAATATCCTTCGATGAATCTGCACATTTTTTTTGTGTTTATTTAAGGCCACAATCTATAAACTTTTTATAGATACGTCGAAAAAAAATCGACACGCCCCTATATAACATAAACACGTGAATCCAGATTTACTGAAGGAATAGTTCTTCTTTTTCGCTTCTTAGGTAACATAAGTTTTCCAGACGAAATTCTATTAGAGTACGGAGAGAAGGCAGAGCTCACACTCTTTGGTTTTTTTTTTTTTTTAAATTTATGCAGTTGCAATGTTTGTAATTTGTATAAAAATTATGCGACGTAAATACGTAAATCCAAAGCCAACGAGAGAAATAATTGTTCTTTTTTCAGGTTACTGATTTGATTTGATTTTTGTTGTTCAAATTTAGTTGCATTGCTTCGAATTTTTATTAAAATTATGTGAAGTAAATTAAGTAAACACAAATTTAATGGGAGAATAATTCTCCTTTGTTTTTTAGATAACTTAGATTTTTTAGACGAAAATTAATTAGAATAAACCGCAGGGATGGACAAAGCTTCCAATTATTGGATTTTAATGTTTCAATTTACTCCCAACATTTTTAATTTTCATTAAAATTATATGATATACATAAATCCGTAAATCTAAATCTATCGAGACAATAATTCCCCCTTTTTCAAAGGCAAATTAGGGTTTTCTAGATGATAATAAATTAGATTAAACCGCAGAGATAAACTCAGCTCACATTAATTATTTTTTGCCGTTCAAATTTCGCTTTTCTCCGTGATTTTATAAATCCATTAAATTCTCACAAGCTATTGAAATTCAAAAGAATTGAAAAATAATTAAAAAAATGTTTGTATCACAGTCTCGTGCTCGCGTCCGCTTCTTTCGGCGATCTGATGAGCAATCGCAGCAACAAAATTCTCGGTGATTCGGCGTTGCCCTTCGTCGAGGCTGAGAGTTGCACGGCCTCGAAGCAGGAACACATTGTTTCGGTTAATCTTCGCGAATTATCGATGTATCTGCTGAAACACGGAACGCAGAAGACTCCGAGTTCTTACGTGTCGTGCACGCCGCTGCAGATCCACACGATGGCGACCAGACACGTCGCCGCGCAACTCGAGAGCTCGAGATCGCTCTGTCAGATGATTTGCAAGGCGGCGAACGTCGATCCACGATTGGAACAAGAACGAGGATTTATTCTCATGTTAGATTGCAAATTTAACGAATTGAGGGGTTATATCTAGTTTTTTCTAGTTTGTTTGGTGAATTAAAGGGTTTATGGGGAATTATGATTTTTTTTAGCCATGTTAACATGATTTTGTTGGAATACACTATATGGTATCAATTTCAACATATATTGAGGCACTGATGTGAATTTTTTCATGGAAAAACTTTCAATTTTGGGCGATCTATTGTCATTGTCCCTTTTTTTAAATTTTTTTTGAAGATGACTTTTGCATGATATCTCTGGAACGACTCATTTGATATAAAACAGCGAAAAATGCATTATTAGTATAATGTTAAACTCAGTTCGTGAACGGAGAGTTTAGCAGAATTTCGATTTTTTAAAATAATTTTTGGGACAAAAACCTAATTTTTTAAATCTCAAAAATCGATTTTTTCGGAGAAATCGAAGGAATTATTTAAAAAATCGTAATCTTCATTTCAAAAAATTCATTAAAAAATGCATACAAGTATCTTAAGATGTGTTGCAATTGATACTGTCTAGTGTAAAAAAAAAATTAAAATTAAAATAAAAAAAAAAAATTTTTTTTAAAACAAAATTTAAAAAAAATTAAGTTAACATGGCTAGAAAAAATCACGAAAATCCCTCAATTTTCCCGCAAACAACTAGATAAAACCCCTCAAACGTTTCGTCTTCATTCGTTTTTTAAATATTTTTCAATAAACAATTTTTTTTCTCCTCAGAGATCAATTGGACGAGACACGAAGAAATCTTTTGTTCATACTATTGGAGCGTTATAGATACGCGATCGAAAACACGGCATTTCCGATGCCTCAAGGCTTCACTTCTTTTTTCACGTATCTCGGTTACAGAAGTTTGAGGTACACGATGTTTCTGCAGTACGTTGAACGTTCGGTTTTCGAGTTACAGGTCGACGTTACCAAAATTATCATCGCCGGTTAGTACAACGATAGTCGTGAAAAATCGTTTTTTTATTCTTTCTTCGCTGCGTTGTACAAATATGTTATTTACAAATAATCAAACAATCGAACAATCAAATTTACAAATAGTTTATAATAATAATAGTTATTTATAATGATGTTTTTAATCGCAGATATCGGTGACACGAAGGAGAACGCGATACGAAAATTGCAGCTATTGTCGCTTTTGCCGAGATCCCGAGCGAAAAGACTGCTGAATCAGTGGTTACATCCTGTCAGCTTTATGATTCGGGCTCGTGAACACGCGACGAATATTTTATCGGGCGAAGTTTGTCAGAATCGTGGAAGAACGTTGCAACACTGCAATCGTCACAATGGTAGTAATATTATGATTTTTTTTTTTTGTGGACCTGTGGGATTGGGAAAACTATGAAGAAACTGAGATAAAAAATAAAACTAGGGGGCCTATGGTTAGTGGTGTCTGTGGATAGTAATGGAAATGGATAGTTGTGCCCATGGTTAGCAGTGCCTATGGCTGGTAATCCCTACAGCTATTTGTGTTTATTTTTTTTGACTCTTTACGAGCCGCACAAGTAACTTTCCCGATTTGCGAGCGAATTTTTTGAATTATGTTTTTTTGAAAAAACTAAAAAACTACTGTACCAAATTAGATTAAAGTCTAATCAGCTCATTTTGAACGCGTTATTAGTTTTCGAGAAATCACACAAACGTTTTGCTCAAAAAAAATATTGAAATCCGAGTGTTTTCGTTATTTTAATATATCTCCCCTATCAAATTTAACGAAAGATTAAAATTCTATGAGCATCTTATTTGAGACTAAACCGATACCCTGGCAGCTGTAGGCACAAAAAAAAATTTTTGCTAACAACGATCCGTCTTAAATTCAAAAAAAGGAAAAAAAATATCAAAAGTCAAATGAGGTGGATCTAACACTCAGCCTAGAATGTTCATCTTTTGCCAGCATTTTTTCTTCCATCTAAGCTAACTATTTCAGGTGTGGCCCATTTGAAAATAAAACATTTTTTCTTTGAAACACCCTAATATATATATATGTTAGGAATATGACGCCCACTCCAATTTTACGAAAAAAGTTCTTTAATTTTGATAAGGTATCTGGTAAAAAATTTTCATCCGATTAAAAATGGTGGAAATAGCAGTTACCTCTTCATAAAAAATACGAAAAAAGGCCTAAAAAAATATTTAAAAAATTAGTGAGGTCGTAAAATCCCTAAGATACTGAAAAAAAAATCATCGACCACATTCGGGGATCGAAAAATTTCAATCTGGTCGTTTGTGATCTTCCCCACATTCTTTTTTTTCCAAATGCAGTTACAAGTCCCATTGAAATGTCAATTAATAATCAAGTTAATTATAAATTATCCTAAAGCAATTTTTTTTCTATTTTCGTAGGTTTGGCAGCGTTTCCATCGGCAGATCGTTTATCACCGCTGGACACATTTCTCGATCTATTGACAGCCAAGGCGAGTCTGAACGAATTGGATTTCGGTTTACTGATCGAAGCCACGGTTACGTCTACCGAAGATTTTCTGTAAGGCGTTACAATTTTCAATGTCGTTGTAAATATCTTAGTTGAAATGTTATAATTCACTGCTCAACTCGATCGACCGATCAGCACGGATTTATTCGGATACGTATAAAACTTTCATCGTTTCTTATTCGTCATCGTATACAAATCCATCTCGTGGTCGAAACGAAATCGCGTAGCTCTTAAGATTGTTCGTTATTGTAGTTTTATACACATTTGTGCCATCGAATCGTCGTTGATCCTGAAAAATTCTTTAGATTAAGCTTAGCTTTTTCGTTCCTCATCCGATTCGTTATAACAACGGGAATCTCAATTGTTAAGGGGGAATTTTCATTGCTTTCGTCAAAATAATCGCTATTTGGAATTTTTTAGTGAAGAAACTTTTTAATGGATCAATTCGAAATTTGGTGGGCAGTTTTTTTGTTATCTTATGTATACACGGAAATAATTTCACGCGCTTGCTTAAAAAAATACGCCCTTAACGCTTCACCGTCGCA
The DNA here is from genome assembly GCA_963971145.1 of Sussaba pulchella. NCBI lineage: Eukaryota > Metazoa > Arthropoda > Insecta > Hymenoptera > Ichneumonidae > Sussaba > Sussaba pulchella. The sequence goes on from OZ020165.1 coordinate 12,729,802, forward strand.
CTACCAGAGAATAATTACGGCCGTCACGCCAAGTGAATTCAACCCAGTTAGTTTTCAAAAAACGATTGTGAGCAAACTATCCGTCCAAAGTGGTCAATAAAATTACAGAACATGCTTTAAACATTCCAGATGACGTACGAAAAGTTCATCTTTAAGAAATAAAATGGCAACATTTGAAAAAAAATTCATAAATAGATTAATGACGATATCCCTCGAAACAGTGTTTTAGCGACTGATTTGCACGATATTTACAAAACTATTCAACCAATCGCTTTCAAATTTGGACAGCTTGTGAAGCAAACACGCTTCTATCGTTTGACAAATCGAAAAAAATAAAATTTAACCGCGGTGATTATTTAAACTCAATCTACCGAGTTGTGGAAAAAAGAGAATTGATCTTTTTCCTGAACAAGAAAAAATCCAACGTGTTGCATTCTCGGTTGGTCAAAAATTGAAAGCACGTTTGCTTGCCAAGCTATCGAAATTCGAAGGCAATCAACGCAATTGTTTTGTAACCATCGAGCCAACCAGTCACGAAAAAGCTGTCTCGAGAAAAAAACGCGTTTAATTCGCGTATTCTTGGGAAAAAAAACGTGTGATTTTTTTTGTTTTGTGTGTTATAAAAATTTGCAATTAATCAACATACCATATTTCAAATTAATTCATTGTACATTTTATTTACTAGGAAATTCCAAAAACGCGCTTATTTTAACAAAATAAATAAAAATCCCCGTTAAGGTGATGTGCTACGATTAACTCGAGTCAAGTTCATGCAAGACAGCGCCATCAGGATCGAGAAATCCATGTAGCACATCATCTTAAGACGCATTCGATAATTAGATAAATGTCTAAGCTAATATCAATCGCAATAACAATTGATTGAGATCAAATTAATTTTTCTCTCGTATCAAAAGTGTGGAATCATAAACTCCGGCGTTTGCCTTCGATGTTGCGTGATCTCATTATCGATAACGACGTAATTCCTTTTTTTTTTTTTTTTTTTTACGCAAGAAAATTCCCGCCAGGCACTCGCAGTGCTTCCTCGCGCGGCTATCAGTATTTCTTATCGTTACGTAATCGTCGTGTTACGAAAAAAAAAAAAAAAACAACCATTGTTAATGATATTATTGTGATTTATTTAATGATGTTCCTACGAATTTGTTTCTTCTTTGTTTATTGTTCTTCGTTCGATGCTCGCTCCTAGGCTATATAGTTGGTGTTAGACACTGGAGATAGTAAGCCTGCGTGCTATTTCCTAAGTTTCGTTGGTTTTGTTTCGTTGAATAAAATGTTTGACGTATGTGCGGATATTTATCTTCTTTTCGTCCGTCGTTGTTACGAAGATATGATAAAAGAAAATTAGAAAATTGATGACCGAAAGCTTCAGCGTTGGAATTTATCCATCGACATATACATATGGGCCGATAATGCTGCGAGAAAAATCGTAATCGCCATAGAAAGAAAGGAGATTATGGATGGTTCTGAACCTCTCTCTTTATAGTCAACGCTGATTGGTAGAAATTATCTATATTTCGACGATTTCGACCAATCAGCTTCGACTGGTAAGAGAATGGCTTAGAACCACCCATTGCTGTCTCTCTTTCTATCGCGATTACACTTTTTCTCGCAGCATTGTGGGTCTATTGCAAAACACAGGACCACGTGATGTATAGATAAATCGTATGGGCTCGCAGAGGGGGAAAAATACCAGACTGGCTGCGGTAATGAAGCAAAGTGAATAACATTTATGAAACTTGAGATGTCTTTATACGTTAGGGTATAATAGTACATTATGATACAAGTGCGAAAACATTTTTTCTAACGAGTGTGAGCTTGCAGCAAAAGCCGAAGGCGAGTGTTGCAATCACACGAGTCCAGAAAACGTTTTTCGTACGAGTATATCGTACGAATTTTTATGTCACAAGGTGCGTAAATGCGGTTTGACGCGAACGAAGTGAGCGTAAAATTGTATTTTGTATTTTGGCGCGCAAATAGATAAAATGGCACTGGAAAGGGTAATGACAGCACCCACGTGCGAGATAAATATCCCACTTTATCCTGCTGTGAACAGCTGTAACCGTGTAACCCCCCACATCCCACGTGATCCCACGATTCCGCTGCCGGTTATTGCCGGTTCATTACATTACTATTGTCATAATCAATTATCAATTGTACGAAACGTTGACAGCGTCAACAAAGCGTATATGATTAATCTTCTATAACAATTTTATCATCCTCGTCGTATGTTTTCCAGTGAATAAAATTTATTCACACGAAAAAACAAGCGTGAACTTTCAGAAAATTCATTGCATTTACGTTGTGGACAATGAGTAATTTTAGGGGTCGTTTTCGAGGGGGTAATTGGCGCCGAGGAAAACGCCGGTCGTCCACAACGCCGCCTGGTCAGTTTATTTAACATTTCTACAGCTAGGAACTAATATAACAAATTATTTAAAACAATTATTGTAGAACCGCCTCGAGTCAATCCACCGGATGACGATGATTCGAACGACGATGAATTTCCCACTGGTCATCGTCCAAATCTGGATGTTCGTGCCACGGAAAAGCGTTCGAATTGTCCATACCGTGGCTGGAAGTTGTATTTTGACGAAAAGGGTAAATTATGATTTTACAGGCAAGAGTGGCATTTTTTTTGGGGTTTTCAAAATGTATGATTGGTTGCGTCGCTTTTCAGAGTACGGCAAGCAATCTACTATAGTCGAGAGAGTCAAAGCCACGGAAGGTTTTTTTGAGAGACACGCCGATCTTGTTTCCATCGACAGTTTGGCGACGAGTTCTGCTTTCAGTATCGATGTCAATATTTTGTACAAGGATGAAATTTTAATGGAAGAATGGAACGATTTCAAGAGCGATTTGCACAATAAGCCGAAGGAGAGCTTGAATTGTTTGGGATTGGCTTTGCATCAGGTTTGCTGATAGAACTTTTGCCAAGAATCGACATCTTCTCACCGATTAATTTATTTCTTCATGAAATAATTTTGATCAAATATATTCTCAATAACAATTCGATCAAGGTTTAGGCTTTTAACGGATATGATTGAATATTGTAAATTTGGAATAGTTAGTAACAATGATATCGAAAAAAATTGACTTTTGTTTAATTTTTTGATAGACGAAATGAACATTTTGTCATGTAATTCCATATAGAAATAATTAGTCAGTTGAGAAAAAATATATCAGCAGATGAAATAGATGAGCCTTAAAGCCTCTTGAAAACAATATCGACTGGTACAATCTACTTCACGAATAAGGAGATTAAAAATAGCAAATAAAAGGCAGAGAAATAGCGAATAGGGAGATTAAGAAGAAAAGAAAGGAGATTTAAAATTAGAAACAAAAAAATAAACGGGTGGCCCTCTTATACGATGTTGTTCATTTTAAGCATGGTTAGTGAAAATTTGGAAATTTTTTTTTAGACTGTAACAGAAGCATTGCAAAAATGCGATTCAAGGGATTCCGTTGACCAATCGACGAATCAGCCTCTCATAAGAGTCAAAGTCTTCAACTATCATCCAACCGTGTCGCTGAAAGATTTGAAAGTCAACGCTTACGGTAAGTTTTTCGCCAACTGGAATTTTTAAACGCATTAACGGGTTATATCTAGTTGTTTGCGAAAAAGTTAAAAGATCTTTATGATTTTTTTTAGCCATGTAAACATAATTTTATTAAAATCCACCATACAGTATAAATTACAACATATATTGAGATACTTATATAAATTTTTATCATAAAAAATTCTCAATTTTGAGGGAACTATTGCCGTTATCCCAAAACACCTTTTTTTTTTAAAGATCACTTCCAACTAGTATATCTCTGCAATGGCTCGTCTAAAATAAAAAAAGAGGAAGATTTTGTTAGTATAATATCAAACGCAGTTTGGGGACGAAAGGTTTCGAGACATTTCAATTTACAAAAAAATATTTGGAGCAAAAACCTAATTTTTAAATCGCAAAAAACGAATTTTTCAGAATCATCGACATTTAAAAAATCGAAATTTTGCTAAACCCTTCGTTCATAAACAACGTTCAATACTCTCAATTTTCTTGCGTTCAATAACGCGAGTGATCTGCAAAAAAAGGTGTTTTGAAACAACAACAATAGTTTCCCCAAAATTAAAAAAAAAGTTCATGAACCAATTTATAAAAATACCTCAATATATGTTCCAACATGTATCAGTTGACACTATATACTGTATTCTAATAAAATTATGTTAACACGACTGAAAAAAAAAAAATCATAAATATCTCTCAACATCCCCGCAAAAAACTACGTACAACCCCTCAACGATCGTCGATAAAGAATTGATATTTCATCATTCGCAGGAAAATTAATCTCCACCCGCGGTTGTGTGATAAGAGTCGGTCGTACGCGGCAAATTTCGCAGGTGATCGTCTTCGCTTGCGCAAAGTGCAATCTTCTGAAGACCGAGAATCAACCGGATGGGATTTACACGATACCGAGAAAATGCGACGTTTGCGGGACGACGAAATTTTTTCCGAAATTAGATTCTTACGGCGTTAAAACCGCGCCGTTTCAGACGATCAGGCTTCAAGAACATTTTGGGGAGGAGCAAGTAAAACTTAGAGAAATATTGTTTTGGTCAAATGCTGTCACGATTTGGATAAAATAAAAGAAACAAGATTTTTTTCAGGATGATAGGGGAAGGATGCCGAGGATATTGGAAGTAGAACTTATAGACGATCTTGTGGAAACTTGTATGCCCGGTGACGATGTAACGGTAGTCGGAATAATTAAGGTAATTATGTGACGTAACTACAAATTCAATAATGTTTTTATTATTAGGTGTTCAACTGCGCTTCCGTCGTTTTTCTACGAAGATTTCCAGAGGTAAGTAGTGGTCGAAATTGATGGACCATAGACGTCATTGCAATTAACTTTGGTATCTGCCAACATGATCCCATAGAAACACTAGTCGATTTGTGTCTGCATCATGAAGTAACTCTCGATTGAAAATGTCAGTGTACGAATTAAATTGTCGTTATTGGCGGGAGGGTTTAATTTTCTGCTTTAATACGAAGAAATCTGCGATTCAGGCTCATCGAATGCTTTCAAATACTTATGGTGAGGTTGCTACTGGTGAAAGAACGTGTCGTGAGTGGTTCTTTCAAAGATTCCCGGCTTCGAAGTCATGCTCTGTGTTTGGTGGAATCAGCTTGGCGTAGTGTATTATGAGCAGTTAAAACCAACTGAAACAATCACAGGCGATCGTTACCGAACGCAATTAACCCTCAAATTCATCGTGCTGCCGGTTGGCAACATATATTTTCCGGCTCTATATTTACTGCGGAAACATTTGGATGCTTTTCAAGCATTGTAGTCAAAAGGCAAAAAACTGTGAATCGTGCATTTAAGGATTAATGCGTTTAAGCCGAGCATTGAAAGACAAAAGGTCGCGATACAACGAGAGATACGATATAGTACATTGTGTATCGAGGGCGGGAAGTAGGCGATTTCGCCGAGTGTGAAGTTGCCACCCGAGAGGAAATCGCTTTCCGCCTGTGGTGCAAACCGTAATTTTTGTCCTACCCTTTGTTGAAAACAAGGGGTTTCAGGGGGATGAAGCCCCTTTGACTGGACCAAATGCTACTTTTGATTTTGTATGAACCCTTGTTCACATAAATTAATAAATAATAATAATACTAATACTATAAAAATAACTACTATGATATACTGTAATAATACTATAATAATAATATTATTATAGTAATTAATTATAATGATATTAATAAATTTTCCGAGGAAATAAAAAATTTCATGTTTGCTTTCCTCCTTAGGAAAGCAAACAAAATAGCAAAATAAAATTCCATGTTTGCTTTCCTAAGGAGGAAAGCAAACATGGAATTTTTTATTTCCTCGGAAAATTTATTTATTATTCTCTTCTGAAATAAAATGAAAAGATTTTTGACACCGGTGACGTAAATTTAAATTACAATTATATACTCGGATCTTTTCCGCCCGGCGGTAGCGGGCGGAAAAGCACTTTTTCGCCCGCCGGTGGAGTGCGTTGGAAACGGCTACTTTCCGTCGGTGCACATGCGCGAAACGGAACGTTTTCAACGGGGGTCGGACAAAAAAGTGATTTTGCAGCGTGACAATGCTCGATCCCATGTTGCGAAAATGGTCAAGACATAACCGAAAACGTCCAAACGGGAAGGCCTACCTCACCCGCCGTATTCTTCAGACATTGCTTCCTTTGAGTATCACTTGTTTCAATCAATGGCGCTAGGCCTGACTGACCAGCACTTCCGGTCTTATGAAGAAGTGAAAAATTGGATCGATTCGTTGATCGCTTCAAAAGATTACCAGTTTTTTCAACGCGGGATTTTTACAATAATGCCTCGAATTTACGAGAAAAAACGGCGGAAGCAAAGTTGTACATCTAATTTGATTGTTATAGAACAGAATATGTTCCATATTGTAATTATAGAGGAATGTATGTATGATAAATATTATTATTGAATAATATATGTTTTATATAAATTATAGAGAAATATGCATATTATAAAATTCAGAAAAAATAAGGTGGAGATTAATGTTTTATTTTAGCATATATTTTAGGATACTTTTTTAAGGGGGAGTATCCGACCAGACAGCGAAAAAAATATGTATATTTCAGGAATTATTATCTCAAGTTATTTTTCTGTAAAAAACGGACGGACAAACGCGCGAGTGATCTTACAAGGATTTCGCTTTGCGGTACTTAATCCTAAACACGATTTATCGAAGCTGCTGAATAATTTCCCTGCTATTCTCGACAATATGTCCAATACTCACTGTCTTGAATTCGTAACTTTCGGAAGAAGAGAAATTATTGAAGGCGGACCAACCCGGACGCAATATTCTGGGAAAAACTGCGAAGCATCTAGTCAATAAAAAAAAAAAATTAAATCTCATCTCGTAGGTTCGTGGCACGGACGACGGTATTGGAATGGTAAAAGGAAACACCGTCAGCGCGTCTTCACTCTACATGGATGCAATTTCGATAATCAACAACAAGAGCAAAATTCAAAATAAGACTGAAATGGGAATTGAATTGAACGTCAAGGATTACTTCGCCATCAAGGTTAAAACCTCCTTGCTTCTTCCAACAAAAATTCTCAATTCGTCGCCTGAAGAACAAAAATAAAACAATTTAAAAATCACACAAAAATGTCAAATTAAAAAAGAAAAATTTCATTGCAGCAAGTTCACAACGAACCGGATATATTTTCTCTGCTCGTGCGTTCTCTCTGTCCCAATATCTACGGCCACGATATCGTCAAAGCCGGTTTACTGTTGAGTCTCTTCGGTGGAAGCTCTAAACACGCTTCCCTTCGAGACGATATTCACGTTCTCATGATCGGTGACCCGGGACTCGGTAAATCGCAGATGTTGCAAGCTTGCACCCGCGTAGCCGCAAGAGGTATTATTTCTCTCTATTACAATGGACAACAATCCGAAATAATTGAATAAATAATAATAACAATAACAACAAAGAATTTTGATAAATTAATCAGTTTTATAATAAATTTTATTTAATCAATGATGATTATTTGAATATGATTATATTTTTTATTATTAATCCATTTATATACTTTATTATTATTAATCCATTTAATTATTATTGGAATTATAATTAAATCTATTGATAATAATGATGATAATAACGACAAAGAATTTTAATAAATTGATCAGTATTATAATAAATTTTATTTGAGTAATGATTATTATTTGAATATGATTATGATATTGAATAATTAATTACAATTCTTTATTATTATTAATCCATTTAATTATCATTGTAATTATAATTAAATGTATTAATAATGATAATAATAATAACAAAATTTTTTTATTATTTAATCAATAGTATATTAAATTTTATTCGTTTAATGATGATTATTTGAATATGATAGATTATAATATTGAATAACTAATCACAATTCTTTATTATTATTATCAATCGATTTAATTATGATTCTAATTATAATTAAATGTATCAATAATAATAATAATAATAATAAAGAAGTAATAATATAAATCATTACTTCTATAATATATAATAAATGAATTACAATAATAACGAAGAATTAAAAATAATAATCAAGACTGAAATGAATCAAAAAATGAAAAAATATCATCGAAGCGATATTTACTCCATTTCCTGAAGATCCATGAAGATAAAAGAAAAATAATTAAACTCTGGTAATATTTGGTCCTTGAAGGAGTCTACGTCTGCGGCAATTCCAGCACGTGCGCCGGGCTCACAGTGACACTATCCAAAGAAGTCGGCTCGAATGATTTTGCCTTAGAACCCGGTGCTCTGGTTCTCGCTGACCGAGGTTGTTGCCTCATCGACGAGTTCGACAAAATGCCAACCCAGCATCAGGTCATCATTTCGTCATTCGCATACCAAAACAGCGATTCAAGACAGATCAATGATAATTAATTTTTTTTTAACTAAACGAATAATTTTCCAGGCTCTTTTGGAAGCAATGGAACAGCAGAGCGTGAGCGTAGCGAAGTCCGGGGTGGTTTGTTCCCTTCCGGCCAGAACTTCCATCCTCGCTGCTGCAAACCCAATCGGCGGTCGCTACGACAGATCGAAAACCGTTATTAATAATCTGAATATGAGCCAACCGCTGCTCTCGCGATTCGATTTGGTATTTCTGTTGCTCGATCAACCGAACGAGGTAAACTTTGATTGATGCCGAAACAAAATTGTGTCGTTAACTACGTTACAAAAATTATTAGTCACTTAACCCGATTGGTGTAACGTTTTTTTTTTTGCACCCTGAAAGTGTATCAAATATATATAAATGTAATATGTATATAGGATTGAGTAATCGACTCAAGGTTTAAAAAAATGGAAAATGTCATCCTAAAAATCTGGAAAAATTCGTGAATGAAGCTTAGAATTCCGAATTTACGATGAAGTTTTAAAATATAGAGTTTGGAAAATTTTTCAATATAACAATGACGATAAACAAATGAACTGCGGGAATTTTAAAATTTTGGTCTGGGTCAAATCGACCCCACGATGCACTAATCGGGTTAATCAGAATTTTTCTGCATGCCAGAGAAATTATTCCTGATCGATAATGATTATTATTATCAGCTAGAGGTTTGCAAGATAATCAACTTTGATGCAATTATTTTTTCACTATTTAAATCGTTATTATTTGTTTTTTTTTAATTATGCATGACGCTTTCGACAGTTATTGGACAGTATGATGTGCGCCCACGTGATGTACACTCATACGCGTGGTAAAAAATTTGTCAGCGAGTCGTTGACGGAATCGCAATTGCAAACACCCTCGGTCCATGCATCTGCGAAAACCGTGACTTTAAGGTAATTAAAGTTTATCGTTTAGTTATAATTTATTTGGTTTATTGTTTGTAGGCAAACGATCTATGAATCGTATAAGAATTAATATTAATAGTATTATAGTAGAAATCATCCCAACCTTATTATTAGGAATGATATCAATATCAGTGATTTGTGAATGTACAATAATTATTAAAAAAACTACTTTGACTATTTTTTATTAATAATCAATAATGTATTCTTTTGGATAAAACAAATCTGGATGGAAACGAAAAAATAGTTTTTGAGATAATAATTCCCAAACGTCACCTTTTTTTCGCCGTTCTCGAATGTTTTCTCTCAATTATTTGTTACTTATTATTAGTATTATTATTATTATTTTTAGGGAAAGGCTCTCGGTCTTTTCCACCCGAAAGGAGGACTTGATACCGCAATCGATAATACGAAAATACATAGCGTACGCGCGTCAATACGTTCAACCGCGACTTTCGATCGCCGCGGCCGCGGTTCTTCAGCAGTTTTATCTCCAGCTTCGCGAGAAAAGCAATATATTTGGTAGTATACCGGTTTACATTCGACAATTGGAGGCCCTGATCAGACTGACGGAAGCTCGAGCGAAATTGGAACTGCGAGTCGAAGCCACGGAAGCAGACGCCAATGAAATCGTCGAGATAATGCAATACACACTGGCGGATGTTCCTACGGATCCGGGATCTCAGCGTGGTGGATCTTCCGATTCTGGAAAACTCACTGGCAACAAGGTTAGTTCGTTATTTATCATTCGACTGTGTCGAACGATTCACGGAGTCCCAAAATCTTTGATCATAATTTTCTTATTTCGGAGATAAGGCAAATCATTTAGCTTATGACACGCTGCGCGTAAAAGTGCATTTTACGCACCTTGTGACATAAAAATTCGTACGATACTCGTACGAAAAACGTTATCTGGACTCGTGTGATTGCAACACTCGCCTTTGGCTCGTTCTGCAAACTCACAGTCGTCAGAAACATTTTTTTTCGTACTAGTGTCATAATGTACTATTATACAACGCAACCATGTTTTCCTCGCTTTGTCGTGCGTGTTGCCGGGAGGCAACACAAGCCTTTTTACGACTCTCAATTGTTGATTTGATAGACAGTACGCAAAAGTATATATTTAACTCCTAGGACGTAAATATCAACTCGGCGGTTTACTTTTTTACGCCTCGCGCGGTTTTGCGTACTCGTCTTCGTCTCGCGTGTTCAGCGCGTTCGGTGTTAAAGGCCCAACTTTGTCGCCTTGGTACACAATATACTATTTTATAAATTTCAATACCATATTCTGAAAGATATTTTTAAAAATGGCCGAAAATAGATCATCCTCTCTCCCTTATTTCCGAAACTACTGGGCGGAAAATTTCTAAAAAATCCGGGAATACCTTGCTTGAAGTACACCGAAAAATTTTAACAAAATTCCGAGGTCTTGAAAATTTCTAATGATTACTTTTGTGCTTGTATTGAACGTCATTGATTTTTTTTCGTGAGAAATCCGAACTAAACGTTCGGTTCTTTGATGATCGATTCGATTGTGATTTGATGATTCGATGATTGGTTCTTACGATTGACGAAACACATTCAATCACATCGGACACGAAGCAAATTATTTTGGCGATAATATATCGAACCCATCCTGGTATTTTTTTTTTCATCGAACATTTTAGTTCAATAAAAAGATAATTGATCGAATTTGAAAAAACGTATTTACGTATCAACAGGTGCAAAGTTTCATAAGATTGTTGAGAGACGAAGTCGAGAATACCGGCGAGAGATCCTTCTCAAAAACGGCTCTTATGGATATCGCCGAGCGCGGGGGAGTCAATGTCCAAGATTTCAATCGTTTTATCAGACGATTGAACGAGGAAGGTATTCTGCTGAATCGCGGTAAACAATTGTATCGATTCGTCGACGATTGATTGGTCATTGAAAACCAAATATAAACAAAATTATATATTTTTTTATTTAGCGATACAAATTTCATCGTACCAATAAATCTTTCGAAAGTTTAAAGCTCGTAATTGAATCTTCATACTTTTTTCGTAACCGTTTGCTAGTTTTAGGTATGAGAAAAGAGAATGCAAAAAAAAAAATTGCTACCAAACTTCGAAACAATGAGCTTTGCAAGGCAAACGCCAGTAGAGATAACGACAGCAGACCGGACGTGGTTTGTGAAAACATCCGGGCCTGCAACAAGGTCTCTTGGGAACGTAGTGCTTCGGTTGAGGCATTGGCATCTCTGGAATCGTAACTGTGCAACCTCTGCAACACAATAATCACACCAAGAAAATACAATGAAAAGTCATTCGTCCCGGAAAAGATGTCTAAAAAAAGATTTTTGCAGACTGAATTAAATCGTTCGTTGATCCTTCGGGGGCCAGATGTCCCCTAGGCTGGATTATTTCTATCGTCATCGAACATCACTAATTTTTTCTTTAGTTTAAACGAGTTTTTTTTGCCATTTTAACATCGATAAAATGACCTGTGATATTCACCACTCCCTTCGTCATTGAACAATGAAGAGAATAATTTTGAAGGGATGTCTTTTGCTGGCCGATGGGAAAGATTTAGCACAGGGGGAACAAACGGGAAACATTTTTCTCCTTAGGAGGACTCGTTCAAGGAGAAGAAATAAAAGACCATCCGTTCAGAATCGAAAAATACATTTTTTTCAGTCAGCTTTGCGTCGCTTTTCGCAAAATTGAAAACACGAAACTGTGAATTAAGATTAACCAAAGAGCAACTGAGATAACGCAGTATCACGTAAAAAAAAATTGTTTTCGTTCGTTCTGGAAGAAATACGTTAAGGCGTTATATCAAGTTGATTGCTTGAAAATTAACGAATTTTCATGAGTTTCTTGGCTATGTTAACATAATTTTGTTAGAATACACGATACTACATAAATAACAACATATATTCAGGTACTTTCATGAATTTTTTCATCAACATTTTTTCAATTATAACAACGAAAAACCACGGGTTTTTTTTTTCGTTTTTGGACGCTCTATACAATGAAAACATTTAAAATTATGTTGCACAAATTCAACAATTATTTATAAATGATTCAAAATTAAAAATGAAATAAAACAAAAAATGTACCCTTAATTTTTGAAACGTATTTTTTTTTTAATTCCTCTAACGAAAACGAAAATTTGGCCACCTTAAACTTTTTGGCCCGACGCTACGTTCGGGAGTTATAGATATAGACCTCTCACCTGTGCCATGCGGACGTCGTCAGCGGGTACGAATTGACAATCGTCGAGAAGATTGAACGTTGCAAACGCTTCTTTATTAAAATTGCACGATCCAACTGAGAGGTCTCGCGGTCACGGTGTTAAAACATTTCGTCGGACAAATTGTCGGGCACGGACACGATGCCGGACAATAAGGAACGCATTTGGGTGGACAAGGTCCGCACGGCACAGGCGGGGTGTAGATAGCGATCGTGCAAGGCCGTCGACAAGGAGGATAATTTACGCACGGTGAACACGTGGGCGTAGAACAAGAATTCGACGTAGCACGACCACATCCGCCGGAAGATCGATCGGCTGGTCTGCTGCTTGATCGCGTAGCTCCGGCTGATGAACAACTTCCGCACGACATTTTTATTCGTTATACAATTTTTCTATTTTTATTGATTTATTTTGATTATTTATCTATCAATTTTTTACTGTCTTTCGTCTTTTCGTTACGCGTATTTTATTTTAAGTTGGGAGGGAAATTTATTTTATGACCACCATTGATTTTGAGATACGAGAAAATGGTACGACGTAAATTTACGTCATCGCTATTGATTGATATGATTTTCTTGTCAAATTGCGTTGGAAATGTCGCGTTTTTTGTTTCCACGGCCATGGAACTTCGAACCGGCGGGATTTTGCGGTAGAAACATAACGTTTGCGGTGCACTTCTCGACAATGAACGAGACAAATTACAGTAAAATTCAGAATCCATTGAAAAGAAATCGTTTTTCAATTTCGCTTTGAAAAAAAAAATTCCATACGCACGATAGTGTTGCAATCGCACACTCGTCAGAAAAAATGTTTTAGCACTTGTATCATAATGTACTATTATGTCGCAAGGTGCGTAAACGCGGTTTGACGCGAACGGAGTGAGCGTAAAAATCGCATTTTACGGACAGCGTGTCATAATAGTACATTATGACACTAGTACGAAAAAAATGTTTTCTGACGAGTGTGAGTTTGCAGAACGAGCCGAAGGCGAGTGTTGCAATCACACGAGTCCAGAAAACGTTTTTCGTACGAGTATCGTACGAATTTTTATGTCACAAGGTGCGTAAAAACCGCACTTTTACGCGCAGCGTGTCACAAAGTAATTTTCAGTATCAAAAGATGTCTACGTGTGGCAATAGTTAACTATCCGCGTAAACCGTGGACAAACCTATACGCCCAAAACCAAACAAAGTACGAATAAAAAAACACCTGAACCTCCTCGCCATCGCAAAACAAGGACATCAACTACGACGCAACATTTTTATTGATTTTCCGTAAAACATACTGTATCAAAAACCAATGATAATAAAAATTTACACTTGTGGATATGGTTTTTCCATTTTTAATGTACGCATGGGGTGACGAACGCGGGAAGGCATTTCAGCATGGACAGACGACCGTGCGAACGGGAGAGGGACAGCAGGGCGGTGGAGGATAGCAGTTGACTAAGACGGGGCAACATGGCCTTGGAATGCAGCAAGGAGGCGGCGGTGGTGGACAGCACGGCGGCGGGGGACAGCGCGGTGGGGGCGGGCAGCAAGATGGCGGGGGACAGCGTGGTGGGGGCGGGCAGCAAGGCGGTGGGGGACAGCAAGGCGGTGGGGGACAACAAGGCGGTGGCGGGCAGCAAGGCGGTGGGGGACAGCAAGGCGGTGGCGGGCAGCAAGGCGGTGGGGGATAGCAAGGCGGTGGCGGGCAGCAAGGCGGTGGGGGACAGCAAGGCGGCGGGGGACAGCAAGGCGGTGGTGGGGGACAGCAAGGCGGTGGTGGGGGACAGCAAGGCGGTGGCGGCGGACAGCAAGGCGGTGGTGGACAGCAAGGATCGTTTTCTTCGGGCGGGCAACAACCCGACGAAGCGTTTTGTGGGCACCCACCCGAACTGGGACACGCAGAACCACAAGTAAGACGGCAATACGCCGCCAAAGCGGATTCCCTCGCTTGATCCGCGCAATAGTACTTCCTCAAAGCGACCTCCGGATCTCCCAGATCAGTGAGCTTCAGAAGCGCCGCTCTTCCCGGACCGCAAACCGGATACAACTTCGTCATGCACTCCGGCCGGCCCATGCAATCGAACATCATGCATCTGTCCTGCAAGCCGTTTCGCTTTATGCACTCGCAACGGTACATTATGCTTCCACGAAGCTCGAAACTCTTGCAGGCTTTCACGGGGCTCTGTTGTAGACGGATAATTGAGGAACAACGTTAGTTAGTTAAATGGTTGGGTAGTTGAAGAGACATTTACGTTAGTTAATTTTTTTTAAATCTATTTTTTTTTTTTTAGAATTATTTTATTATTGTTTTTTTATTGTTCTTTCGTTTTCATTTATTTTATTTGAAATAGTTCGCTGTGTCGGTAAAAAAAATGAATTTTTACGCGTCGGTAAAAAAATTGAATCGTCAAGTTTCAAGAATGCTCTTTTGAAAAAATCAAAGGAAATTTATTTCAGAAAATTCTGTTAAAAGCTTGAAATTTATTTGGAATTATTCTGGATTACCGATTGAATAAAAACTTCATTTTCGGCTTTAAATGAGGGAAATTACTTACGCAGCAAGGGGGACAGTCGGTGGGACAGACGGGACAGCACGTGGGAGGCGGACACCCGGGCTCGTCCCACTCGCATGGTTTTTTCCGATCCATCGAGCTCACCAAGCATTTTAATTGAGCCAAAAGTTCCCTTCTCCGATCGCAGTTAGGATTTTTCCCATCGCACGGCATATTTTTCTTTTCTTATCCTCGACACGACGAATTTAGATATTTGCAATTTTTTTTTCCTTTTTTTTTTAATACTCTATGTGATTTATTTATTTATTTTTCATGACTTTGTGCATATAGCGGCTAACGGAACATTGAATTTTGACGTGAAAGCATCGAATTATCGAGCTTCCAGTCTTTGGAAAAAAGGAGAACTTAAACTAAACGGTCTGTCATTTGCGGCTGAAGAGATACGACTGATTGTATTTTTGTTTTTTGTTTTTCATGGGTCAGAACATTCGGCGTTACTGGGGTAACGCAAGTTACTGGTATTAACAAACATATGCATTGGAATTGCATTTTTAAGGGGTAATTCTCGTAGATGCTATTATCGTCTATACCCTAGCAAGTTCGCGTATCCAAAAAAAACACCAAAAGAACAAAGGTGGCCGCCGAAAAAGCTCGGACTCATTTTGTCTCTTCATTCAAAAAACGAAAATTTTGAGACATGATCGAATTTGGGCATCAGCTACGTTCGGGGGTTATAGCTTTTTACCACTTTACAATAAGAAATCGGTATATCTCAGCAACGATAAGTGATAAAATGGAAAACCACATGCATTTTCTTTCGTTTTTCTGTGTTCGATACGATGGAGGTATTCATTATTATGGTGCACCTATGAAACAATGATTATAAACAATTAAATAATTAAAAATTGTATGGAACAAAAAATTCTCATTTTATCTTTTCAATTAATTTTTTTCTGGATCCCTTGAAGGAAAACAAAAACTTTGAAAACTTGCAGAACTTGGTCAGACGTTTCGTTCGGAAGTTATGATTTTTTTTCTCGTGAAAAGCACGTTTGGTAGAAAAGAAATACGTTAAAGCGGTAATTTCTGAACGAAACGTCTGACCAAGCTCTGCAAGGCCTCGAAGTTTTTGTTTTCATCCAAGGAATCCAGAAAAAAATGAATTGAAAAAAAAAAATTAGTATTTTTCGGTCTATACAATTTTTAATTATTCAATTGTTAATAACGATTATTGCATAGGTACAACATAATCATGAACATCTCCATTGTATCAAACACGGAAAAACGAAGAAAAAAAACATGTGGTTTTCCATTTTATCACTAATCGTTGCTAAGATACGATTTGTTCATCCCCTAAAAATGGTTAAAAAACCATAACTTCCGGACCAAGCCGATACCCAAAATCGACGATGTCTCAAAATTTTCGTCTTTGATCAGGGAGTTCAGGAAAAAAAATGCAAACAAATAAAATGAGCATTTTTTGTTTTATTTAACTTTTCATTCCCAATTGTTAATAAATAAATGTTACATCGGTGCAACATAATTATGAATATTTTCATCGTATGAAACATAAAAAAACGAAGAAAAAACACTGGAAGTTTTTCATTTTATCACTAACCGTTGCTGAGATATATCGATTTGAATTACCAAATAGGTCAATAGCTGAAAAACTGCATATGACTGTATCTCAATAGCGGGACCTCAATATGGAAAGTGCACAAATACGTGTCTCTTTATTTTCAACACATATAGATGGGTGAAAAATTTTGGGGCAAAAATTCTGATCCAACTGCTTGAACGTAACCCGTGGAATCTCCCATATACATCCGGACATTTTTTCCAAATGTGTTTTCCCGACGTTTCAACACATTCTAAACATAATAACATAAAGATGTCAAAAAGAAAAAAATATTACCCCAAGATACTTTCCTCCAAAACGAAGCAAAAAGAAGCGAAAGAAAAAAAACGTATTTAAGAAAATAGATTTGTATTTTCACTGTGGGTTGCTTAGATTAAATTCGGTGTGTATTACATGAGTCAATAGTTCAAGGATAATTGTCCGGAAACCGCGAACGAAAATATCTCGCCGGTGAACAATTGGCCCAAGGTTTGCTCGCGCATTCAGGATCGTTCTTGCACTCGGTCAGAGGACAACGATCCTGAAGACCATCTCTGTGTATGCAATTGCATCGACCGTGCAGAACTCCACCCCGCACGGATGGACCTTTCTGAAAGAAAAGATCCAATGAAAAATTCCACATTACTGATCGATCATCAATTCCCCTATGTCTCGCGAACTAATCAAATTTAACACACTCATTAAGAAAAAATAAATAAAATAAAAATTGAAAATACAGAAGAAACATTAATACAAGAAAATAATATTCGAAATAACTTGTTAAGTTATTGAAATTATTAATATATATTAAATATATTAAATATACAATATTATTGAGTCGGAGAAGAAAATTAATGACCAGAGCGATGAGTAAATGTAATCTTATCGAACGTTGGAATTTTCGAATCTTGTCTCATCGAATTGTTGCAATTTAATTATTTATTTGCGATTATTTGTGCTAACATTAGCGCCGCAACCGTCTTCATGGTGATGTTCCTTTGCCGAATGGACCGAGCTTGCAATACTCTCCGAGTATTCCGACTCGCAGTAATCACGGTTTTTTCTCTTGGATTTTATTTTATCCTCACAATCATTGCCACCGTTTGTCTGCTGCTCCAACGGAATCATTATAAACATCGGCGGTGGCGAGGGTTTTCTGGATTTCTGTGCAGTCTGTTTTTTCAGCAGGTTCATTTTTTGTTGACTAAAAATCGTAAATAAAGAATGTAATTATGAACTATCAGTTCATTTTTTTCAATGCTTATTTTTCATTTATTGCAACAATTTTTAAATTAATTTTACCGACCATTCCAAGGCTGTGACGGCAGCCTTGAGATTGCATATCAGATCGCAGGTACCAGCAACTTCCACAGTTTCAGTCATTGTGCGATTTTTTTTTTGGGTTTCTATTGCTTCGGAATTTATTTATGTATTTCACTTGATAATTTGTTGATTAAATTTTTTTACAAAGAATTTTGGTTGTGCGACCGAAAGGGAATCGAAATTTTGACGGAATGACCGATTGATTATGTTAGGTTCATTTTCTACTTCGGTGATGCTCCATTATTTCGACGAGCGAGGCTTGCTCGATGCCCCCTTAAAAATTAATTATTCTCATCGCAGTATCGCAGAATCTGTTTTTAAAATTCCGTATAAATATCTAAATACCGCTACAAAGATATGTAAAAAATCAATTGAAAAAGTTCACATTCATGCGTTTTGCTGCAAAATTTTATTTAAAAATTCTTTATTTCATTTAATTGAAAAAGTTTCTAATTTCCATGGGAATTTCGATTAAAGAATTTTGTTTCATATACATGTAGAATTTTTGAGATCGAAATTAATTAGCAGCAACGTCTGCCCGGTTGCCGAGAGCAGCAGGGAGGCGGATAGCAGTAAGGAGGATAGCTGGAAGGAGGACAGCAGGGTGGTTCTCGCGGAGCCCTCGAAGGTCCTGTAAATTGGCCCTGAGGCACAGGAGGGCAGGTCAAAGCGTCCAACGAGTCCACGACATTGCTGTAACGAAGAAATAATAGTAACGATAAAAATAATAATTATTATTATAGGGAGAATAAATATTCACTAGGGTGTTTTATATGGTAATTTTGGGCTTTCAAAACTTTTGTACTCTAGTAGATTCAAATTATATTTTGAAAAATCTGGGTATAATTGGAGTCCCGTGCGACATCGTCAAGGGGTGCCTCTAAGCGATGGAAATTTTCCATTTGATTTACATTTTACATTTTTCGATTATTTCGATCAATGCCTATCTCTTATTAGGATTTAATTAATATATGTAATGTATGCAATAGAATGTATGTAATGTTATGTATGTAATGGAAAATTAATGAAGTTAGGGGTCATAAATTAAGAGGACTGACCAGCGAAACCGTTCGAAAAATAGCCTTATCCAAAAGAAATCCTGGAAACTCGACAATATGAGATCGGATAGATTAGTTTTTAGACACATATTGTTCATGGTTTTGTGAACGTCTTTTAAAATTTTTTATCCAAATGTATGTAAAAATGTCTGTGTATGATTTGCGTGAAAAAACTTTTTTACTTGGTGACATTGAATATCAAATACATGGAAATAAATTTCCAGGCAATGAACAAGTATTTAAATTATTTTTTAAATTCAATTTACCTAAACTAAAATTATCTAAAAGTAAAAGTGTTTCTGCGGTTGTGGTTATCGCATGTTTTGTTGGTGAGTTGTAACAATTTTAAACCGATACGAATTTTCTCACAGAGTAAATCGAAATAATCGAAAAATGTCATTTTATTCAAATGGAAAATCTCAATTACCTAGAGGCACCCCTTAAAGACGTCGTACGAGTCTCCAATTTCACGCAGATTTTTGTTTCATATACCTTGAATCTATGGGAGTACGAGAGTTTTTAAATTCCAAAATAACCATATTAAGGAACACCCTAATACTCACTAGTATTGTCCTCTGATGGGTTTGACTGTGTATCCCACGGTTCCGCCACCGGTAATCTTTCTTTTTGGTTTTCCATCGCCCTTGTTATCTCCCGTCGGCTTCGAACCTTCTTTTTTACCCTTCGGCATGTTCAAAATTAATTTTTCGAAATACTAAAATTTATCAATTTCTTAAGAGTTTGTCGGCCGAAACTTTGATGGAAAATTTTGTGCCTAACGGTGTGAAGGTCGTCAGTGGTCGTCAGTAAAGAATGCACCCTTTTTATTGTTTTATTCGTGCCTACGAGATGGAGCGTAGATCCGCTCCATTCGAATCTGCTTCATCTTAAGACTCCGCGAGTGCGGATCGGGATATATATTCCGACTGAGAGAATTTACGACAGCTCATTAACTCGATATTTTTTTTGTTCGAATTGTAATTTCCTGAAAATATAAATCTCGGAATTATTTTAATTAGACATTCGTACGCGCCGAGATGTCAGCGATTCGGAAATACATAGATAGATTTGGACAATAATTTTTATGTCACGCTGCGCGTAAAAGTGCGGTTTTACGCACCTTGTGACATAGAAAATTCGTACGATACTCGTACGAAAAACGTTTTCTGGACTCGTGTGATTGCAATACTCGCCTTCGGCTCGTTCTGCAAACTCACATTCGTAAAAAAAAAATTTTTTCGTACTAGTGTCATAATGTACTGTACTTCGTCCCGGCGTAGAAACATCGATCAGTCCATCTAATGCCAGTCGGAACATTAAGGAGTCGATACAATGCATTTAGAATTTTTTTTTTTCGGAACTATGACCGTTCGAGACTTTGCCCGTTCGAACCCATGGAATTTTGGTACCGTGCCAGGTCGAAAAATTGAACTTTCGGAACTTCGCACCGTCCGAACTTCAAAAATTCGGGACTTTATTTTATTTATACGGGAATTTACACCCGCGAGTGCGACGGAGATAGCGCCATCGTCGATTCCCGCAGAGCGAGAGAGAGGACACAGCAGTGTGGCACAAATCTTTTTTAGCAATGAAGAATTATTTTCATATTTATTTTGCACAAAGTTTATTGAATTTTGAGGTACATTTGAGATGTTATCGTCGTTGGTTGTTCCTCTTGCACTTAATCACATGCAATTCGAATCGGGACAGCAAGACGGAGGGGGGATGCAAAAAGTGGTTTGAGGACATGCAGGCGGTGGTCCAGGACAACAGATTGGCATTGGACAACCGATTTCTTGTTGAGGGCAGCAGGCGGGAGGTCGGGAGAACGATCTTACGGACGGCAGTCTGACGTATCGAAATTTACGAATTAAAAAATTGTAGAATTTGGAATGAAAGAGATGGAGTGGGAATTTTTTTTTTTTTAATCATATAAATCGACGACTTACATGCAATTTTTTACTTTTTTTTCCGTAAGTCCGATGGTACCACCCATTCCCGCGCCTTTAGGAAGAATCTTCGGACCCTTTTTCCGGTCTTTATTCTCTTCCTTCTTATCCTTGCTTTTTTCCTGGTTGGGATTTTTCTTAGGTGGCATTTTAACGGTTACAATTTTTCCGAAAGCGTTACACGATTAATTTCGAATTTAGTCTCGAGTTCACGTTTGCCGGAGGAGAGCCAAATGAATTTTTTGGAAAATTTCGGTCAACAGGAAACCATGGCGATTTGTGGCGATTTGAACAAATGGCAGTCGACGAACGGGTCTCGCACAAATGCCAAAAAAAAAAAACATCTCACACTTGAATCACAGCAAGAAAGGTCTAAAAATATTCGGATAAAAAAAACGGATAAAAGAAATCTTTTGGATGTGTTTGATATATTTTTTATTTTCTAGCTATCTAAAATCCTACTTTTCGGTTACAACCACTCCGTCAGATGAAAGTACGATAAAGCGTTAATTAAAAAATTAACATTTTTTAGTCTCCCACAAGAATGGACCTTCATTCAATGAAAATGTATTCCAAATACTTTCATTGCTAAATTATCATGAATTAAAATGGCTATTAAATATTAGAATCAATTTTAAAACAATAAATACATTTATAAATTTATTACAATATATACAATAAACAAATAATAATAATAGTAATAATTAATTGTTCGAAAACGTATTTTAAATACATTTTCATTGAATTAATACCCATCCCTGGTTTCCCACGGGTATTAATATTTTTCCGACGAAATTTTCTATCGCAGCAAGGCAGAAAAAAATGCTTTTCACCAGCGAAATTTATTCTCCTTTAATGAGCGTATCACAAAATAAATTACAAAAATAAAAACCAAAAATAACACCAAGAAACAATCAAAATCGATGTTGAGCTGGGAATCAGGAACAGCAGGATCGATTGGGACATTGAGGAGCGAGACAACTGGGCTGAGGGCAACAATCCGGTCCTCTCTTGTACCACTTATTCGTGGACTGTATCGATAAAATCATCATTACAACGTAACAATATATAATTGCCCATCGAGAAGAAAAAATCAAGTACGGGATAAAAAATAAAAATCGTACTTTCTGAACGTAGAATCCACGACCTGGAATGGGATAAGCCAGATCGGGACTGACACTGAGCAAGTCGGACACGACGATAACATCGGCGGTCGAGCTGTAAGTTATTAAGGGTCGTTTCGAGGGAAATGTCCATACGGGTTTGCACTCGTGCGGACTCGGTTTTACGTGCCAAGCTTCCGGATCGTTTCTGCAATCGTATCTGACGCACACGCTGGGTTTCGAGCTGCGTCTGTGCGAAGAGGAATCACGAAATTTACATTTATCTTTCTAAAAAGTTTTCCGTCATCTTCACTCGACGATCCTTCATGATAGATGCATATTGGGGTGGTTCTTATTTGGATCATTTTTGAAATGTGATTGGGGACCGGTGTCAATCAATGGCAAATAAAAAAAATGTTGAGCCTAGTTTGAACCTCTTAGTGAAACTCCTTCACCGCCCGAGAAGCAGGTGAAGTTTCCCTCTTAAAATACACGCAATTTTTCTCCACCCCGGTAATTATATTAGTGGGAGGACTAATTATTCTTGAAGAAATCGAATACTATATGGAATTTACGGGTATAAACTCTACTTTCAGGAATAAAATATAACACATGTATGGGTGATTTTTATATCTTTCACTCTTTTTTTAAATTAAATATTGGTGAATCAGTATAACCTGAGCCAAGTAGGACAAAATTGACGTGAAACATTAAACTCAACCTTCCCGGATGATCACAATCAATGTAGGGTCCCGTAACTCTCAAATAATCTATTTGTTTCAGAATTATCCCAATAAATTGCAGGACGATCATCAGGGACCGGTGCGAAGGTGCGTGTAAATGTGGCATGAAATGACCCATGTGTCATATTTTTTTCCTGAAAGTAGAGTTTATACCCTTGACTTCCATATAGTATTGGATTTTTTCAAGAATAATTAGTCCTCCCACTAATATAATTACCGGGATGGAGAAAAATTGCGTGTATTTTAAACGGGGAAATTCACCTCCTTCTCGCAAGGTGAAGGAATTCCACGAAGAGGTTCAAGTAGGCTCAAAAAAAAATTTTTTTTTTTGCCATTGGTTAACACCACTCTCCAATCACATTTCAAAAACGACCCAAATAAGAACCACCCCAATGCATACACATAATTACATAATAAATTACATAATTAATAATACATAATTACAATCCGTCCATCTTCGCGAACAGACATTTTAGTCGTTGCAATTCTTGGCCCCCGCTTGCGACCTTGTTCGAGAATCCCCAATTTCCTATGGCTTCGGCGACACCGGTTCCGTTGCCTCTCGAAAATTCATAGACGCAAGGGGACTTCAAGTGCGTGTCCATCTTGATGTATTACTTAAAAATTTTCGGGCTTTCTTTCAAATTAAAATTTTTTTAATTTTTTTATTTCAGGGATGTTAAAAAAAGGTTAGTCCGGTTCGAAGTGAAGTCGAACGATTGAAAACGATTTTTCCAATGATGTGATATTTCATAATCGACGTTCTTTTGACAATCGTCGATTGTTTTTTCTTAATTTTTATTTGAGTCATTCGATTGATTATTCGTCACAATTCGGCCAATCGAAATTTTATATTTTTCGGCAGTAAAACTTTAGAAAATTTCGTTATTTTTAGAACAAAAATGTCAGCGAAGAAACGAACCAAGGATAAAGTTGCGACGTCAAAAGGGAGTGGAAAGGATGATGGAAATAATAATAAAGGCAAGAACAAGGACGAAAAACGCGGGCCAAAAGCTTCTCAATGTAAAACGTACAATGATGAGATCGGAGACCTCGCCGTCTCTACTAAAGACCGCCTTTTTCTACATAATAACGAATAATAACGGAAAATAATAATAATAATAATAATGATTATTATTATTGTTATTATTAATATTATATTATATTATATAATAATAATATTATAATATAATATATAATATATATATTATATGTAATATATATAATATGTGATATATATTATTATATTATTATAATTATATTAATATTAATAATAATATTATTAATATTACATTATATTATTATTATTATTATATTATAATATAATGTATATATTATTATAATAAAATATAATAATAATAATAATTATTATTATTATCACTATTATTATTATTATTATTAATATTATTAATATTATTATTATAGAAAGTATTAATACGAAGACTCCAGGCCTGCAGGTGACGGATAGACGAAATCCAAATATTCAAGATCCTTGCGGTTGCATTAAAAAAGACGTTGAATTAATGATGAACTTTTGGAAATGGTTTTTAGAAATATAAAAAAAAAAATAATAGTTTTAATATATGTAAATGCAACGTCCATTTTCGCCATGTATTATTATCCACCGTGTTTTGTTGATTCTCACTGGTACGTAGCTGGATAGACAAATATCGGAGTTAAATGACTTTTTTTATGCCTCACGTTTCTTTATCAGTATTGCTTGTTGACGACAGTCGTACGCTGCGCAGATTTGAATTAAAAAACGGTCATGTATGTCTATTGCCTTCCGACTTATGGTCGGTAGATAAGTGGGGCGTGTGATAGAGTGACGACATTGTCTGCGCTTTGCAGGTGCGAGTTGTGGAAAGCTATTAAAATTTTTTTCAAGAATACTGTGAGAGGCATTAAAAATGCATCAACGTGGCAAAATTTTCGGTTTCGAGGAACTAAACCGCATGTCTTCTGTCAGTGAGCCTTTAGGGCGTAGATACAGCGGCTTTGGTCGGTCATCTTAAATCCGGTAACAGCGCCCACACGAGTCTTCTTGTCTCTTCTTATTAGTTGTTTTTTTGTCTCAGTTAATAAAAATCTCAGCAAACGATGTCGCGAGAATCGGTAAGTTTCAAAAGTACATGCGAATCATTGTGAATATGATGGTTTCAGTCTGCTTCGCCACAGTTTGACACGGCCCAGTTTGACCCGGCACAATTTGACTCCGTCAGTTTGACAGATGAGAGTCATTATCTTCTCTCTCCGTCAAACTGTGCCGGGTCAAACTTTAGCTAGGCAGACTGTAACCACCTCTTTGTGGATAATAGTTTTTTCCAACAATGAAGTTAGTGTTTTGATGTAGGTCTATATTCAATTTTTATAGATTTTTCTCGTGTCACTGCTAAATCAGCTTTGATTCGAGTAAGGTTCCGAAACACACCTTATCTTTTTGTTCTTCTTGTTGTTCGATCCTGCTTCCGCAGCCGACGCGCACCGAAATCATTAGTAACGGCACCAGAAAAATCTATGAAAATATTAATTACTATTTAAATTATATGATTATGAAAAAATAAAAACTAGTAAGCTAGCGTTGGCTCAAGGCGTTCAGAAACTTCGAGGTCACCCAACCTGTTGCGTTCGGACGCACGTTCGAGTCCAATTTTCGAGTTAACTATTTCTACTCATGACTTCTCTGATTAAAGCTGTTTACAAAAATCGAATGAACAAAAAAAGACATTGCTAGTTTTTTACGTGACTGTGACGGATTATTAGCAGTATGTGTATTTTATAGGGATGTTACATCCCATTACATAACTTTCCATTACATGCATGATGGGTGAACGCCATGTTAACTCGTGATACTAACTTTCATCGTTCACAAAGTATCTTATTGAAGAGTCAACGTTATTGTTTATCCGGGTGGAATTTTCAAAACGCACCCAAGGGAGAAAACAATAGGGGAGCAAATTAAAGTAAACTAATTCGTTCTGTTAATCAAATACATATAGTGCTTTTATCTAAGTTGAAAATAAAAAAGTTTTCGTTTAAAATACAATTTAAAGATGACGTTTGCAACGTTGCTGAGTTCCATTGCGATGGCGCTATTATTCGCTCCGGCGGCCGAAAGCGTTCGGAAATACGATTCTCTCGATTTCATCGATCCTCGTCCAATAAGGAGTCCCAATATCGAGCAGTGTCTCATGGGATCGATACGGACATTCATCGAAAGATTGCGTCACGGTAAGTTTCCATATTGATGCCGTAGCTTTCATGTTTAATTACGTTGAACCTATTTTTGATACACTGTCAGAAGTTTTTTTTTTTATTATAAATAATATACGGAATTGGAATTAATTCATAGCGTTTTACCAGAGATCGCGTAGGTATACATTCTTCATGGATTACCAGGGCCAAATATTTTCCGTAAAACAGCTGTCATTAGGCATCAGTTTCGGTATATATCATTTGGTTGGAGCGTAAATAACAACACTTTGTACTTTATCGAATATGTCGAGCTTTGCGGGGAATAAATTTTTTTTTGCGAAGTGTTTTACTTGATTACTTCAATATGAAAAAAGTGATGTCCATGCTCTAGCTGAGCAAACGTGTCGAAAGTGGTTTGAGCGTTTTAAAAGTAGCGATTTCGACTTGGAAAACAAGGATCGACTTTGACAGCTGCAAAAGTTAAAAGATGAAGTTTTGGTGAAATTTCTCGAAAGAGACCATAACTGAAGATCACTACCGACTACAATTATTGCGCTTGAGCCCGTGCATTGAAGAAAACACGGCCGGAATACTTCGAAAGACGCGACGAAGTGATTTTTCAGCACGACAATGCTCGTCGGCACGTCGCAAAAACCGGTCAAAACATACTTGGAAACGTTCAAATGGGAAGCCTTACCCCCACCCGCCGTATTCTCCAGACATTTCTTCTTCCGATTATCACTTGTTCCGGTCGATGACTCACGGCCTGTCCAAGCAGAAGCTTACTTCTCACGATGACTGCAAAAAAAAGATCGATTCGTGGGTTTCATCTAAAGTCGAGGCATTCTTCCGACGTATTTGTATTCGTATCCCACCCGAAAGAAGGGAAAAAGTATTATCGGCTAACGATGGTCAATACTTTGAATAATATAATTTTTCAATTTGATCCTAATCGAACAATTTTATTTGAATTTAAAAAAAACGCTACGAATCAATTCCAACTCCTAATATTTTCAATCAAGAGTTGAATTACAAGTAAATCTCCCGTCAGTGGTGTTGCAACGAATGAGGCGAGTGAAGTTATTTTTCATAATTTTGAATGATTTATCGATTTTTTTTTGTCAGGCTTGCCAGAATTGGGCTTTTCGGAGGTAGAACCGCTGATCATACCCCATTTGAAAGTAAGCATCAAAGATCGATTCTATGTCGATGCCCGGCTTACCAACGTGTCTGCCTGGGGAGTTTCCAAACTTATTGTAACCGATATTAAAGCAAGCGCGGAACCTTTGAAAACTCAGCTTCTTATGACTTTTTCAATTCCTACGATCAACGTTACGGCCAGGATCGATGCCAATTTCACTGTGATGTTCGTTTCGTCTAATATAATCGGAGATTACAAGGCCACATTGCGTAAGTTGAATAGCCTAAACGAAAGAACGAATATTCTAACAATATTTTTTTATAACGAATTCCTTAGTGATATGTAAATAACAAACCGTAACCGTAAATAATCGTAAACCAACAAACGAAATCAGATGAAACCCAATTATTGCTACATTCGATTAACTATCAACAATGACGATCAATCTATGCGGCGATTACAATAAATATTTCTAGTGTTGACATTCATGTTTCATACGCTTACCTAACGTACATACTCTTGGATTTCTACGTGCAATAAAATTATTGATTTTGATGATTGATCACAGTCGCAAACAGCAAACAAGATTAACGGATTTATCACGGAATATTGTGTATTTTCAGGCGGAGTTTCAGCTGTCATTTTTATCGGAGCGCAATCGGTAATGAGAAATGGTATTAAATACATGAAGCCGGAAACTGTGGGTTTAACTTTTTCCGTTGCGGACGCCAGCCAAGTAAAGATTGAGAATAGTGGATCTTTCGTCGGCAAGTTATTCGATTTATTCGCCAATGTGCCATTTGTGTCTGGATTTTAATTTGTACTAATTTTGATCATGAGCAGGGCCGAAGAAAGATTTATTGAGGGTATCTCAAACTCCACGCCTGAAAAATTTACGGGTGTGGAGTTCCACTCGCAAAAATTGAGATCGTTGGTTTTTCTTTATCTTCATTGATATTTTCAATTTTTTTCTTTTCATCTAGATGTCTTGTTAAACGAATTACTTGCCGAGAGAAAAATTTGAAACGAATTTTAACTTAAGCGGTGGTAAAATAATAAAATCACTTTATTCTAATTGTTCATCTTCCCTCCCCTTAACCGCACCCTTTAACTTCACACGCGGGTTTAACGTCTTCCGTCGGCCCTGATCATGAGTACACACGTCGTACAATACACATACAACGACATACGATAATTAACCCGAATAGTGTATCGTTTTTTTTTCGCACCCTGAAAGTGTATCGTTGTGTCGAATCGATTCGTGGTTAAAAAAAAAAAAAGAAAATGTCATCCTAAAAATCAGGAAAAATTCATGGATATAGCTCAGAGTCTCTACTTTACGATGAAATTTTGAAATATAAAGTTTTCGAAATTATTCATTACAAAAGTAACAATAAACGAATGAGCTGCGGAAATTTAACAATGTTGGCCTGTAAATGAGGCAATCAACAAATCAGTTATAGAGAGAAACAAATTCTTATCAGCTGCTGGACAATGAAAAACAAGAGGACCTATCCCTAAACTTT
Organism: Sussaba pulchella; assembly: GCA_963971145.1. Classification (NCBI taxonomy): domain Eukaryota; kingdom Metazoa; phylum Arthropoda; class Insecta; order Hymenoptera; family Ichneumonidae; genus Sussaba; species Sussaba pulchella. Next base: position 12,758,577 of record OZ020165.1, read on the forward strand.
GCCTATCAGTGGAGCAAATTACAACTCATCGGTTTGTCAACGATTAAAAGTGGATTATTAATTTTTGTGTATTTACGCAGAATCTTTCGCGAATCGCAAGCTGGAAAACGAAGGAATGACGCTTCTGGATGCCATGAGACCCGAACTGATCGAACAATTCGTTCCATTGATAAAGGCTTTCGCGACAAAAATTTTTGACCAGACCCCTTACGACGCCTGGATAAGGGATGATGATGGAGCCAAACCGTGATCCAAACCACCGTTGGAATAGAGCGCGTCAAACTAGCAAAGTCAACCCAACCGAGTTGGACCTAAGTCCAATTTAAGTTGCTATGTACGGAGAATGAATCAATCAGCACGAAGCTGAAGCTGTCTGACAAGATTTATAAGAGATATTGCTCAGATCTGTTCAGGAAGCATCGTTTTGTTTTAGGCGTTTTCCTTGATCATACTTGATCCTGTCTGCACGAATTCCATTGCACTGTAAAAAAAATTACTCGTTTGTTCCTGTGTGGAGATATTTACACGTATATGTCAAATCGATGTTGCCAATTTAATTAACGAAAAGCGTTGTTCTCGTTGGATGATTACTTTTCGATGTTACTAATAAAATTTTATCCAAAATTTCTAATATTAATGTTTATTGGAAAAAAAGAAAATACGCAATAAACATTTTTTATTCTAAAAAGTTTTCCGCTCTCCTCACTCAACGATTATTTATAATTGCAATCCATCCATCTTGGCCCTCGCTCGCAACCTTGTTTGAGAATCTCCAATTTCCTATGCCTTCGGCAACAAACCTCTTCGTTGCCTCTCGAAAATTCAACGACACACGGGGTCTTCAAGTGCGTGTCCATCTCGATGAGCTTCTTAACATTTTTCACTTTTTTTCACATTTTCCAATCATTTATACCAATTTTAGAGATGTTAAAGCGAAGGTTAGCACGTTTCGAAGTGAAGTCCAACGATTGACAACGATTTTTCCAATCGATGGAGTATTTCATAATCGACGTTCTTTTGACGATCGTCGATTGTTCAGTCCTCAATATTTTGTGTAAGTCATTCGACCGATCATTCGTCATATTTCGGCCAACCGAAATTTCATATCTTTCGGCAGTAAACCTTTTAAAAATTTCGTTATTTTGACAACAAAAATGCCACCGAAGAAACAAACCAAGGATAAATCCGCGACGTCGAAAGGTAGAGGAAAAGAGAATGAAGATAAGAGTAAAGACAAGAACAAGGACGAAAAACGTGGGACGAGAACGTCTAAATGCAAAACGTACGATGATGAGATCGGAGACCTCGCTGGCTCCGCTAAAGCCGCTAAAGATCACTTTTTTCCACATAATAATGAAAAATAATAATAATAACAATAATACCAATCATAAGAATAAATTATAATTAATAATAACAATAGTACCCAATTAATTATTATTATTATTATCATTATCGTTCTTGATGTTATTATTATTATTGATAACAATAGTTATGCAATATTGTGACTTTGTGGGCAACGTTTTATCTGCAGACCTCTGGCACAAGGCACGGTAATGGCACAGAGAAGATTGCCCCCCACGGTTTGCTGCCCGTCTCAAGGAGCACCCGTGAGATGCTGCCTACCCCGACCCGGATGTTGGCCATATTGAAAAACGTTACAAAAGCGATGCACTCGACATACCCCAGTACATCGGGTCTCTCGGTAAATTCCGCTTGAAGACTTATGATATGTCTATTGAAGTGACTGCCCCAGCAATTTTGGCAACTGCAAAGTCAACCGAAAATATCAACGGTTGAATTTGGACAGCTTTAAAACTATAAAGTAAACCGTGAAAAAGAATCCTAATGGTTGCTTCAACGGTTGTTTAACCAGGAATGGACTGGAACATGGATATGGAATGGTTGGAGTGGAATGGTTGTGAACGCAGGATAGTTGACTTTCGAAGATGAACAGTTGAGAAGCTGTCCAAATTCAACCGTTGAACTTTTGACGTTGGCTCAACTGTCTTTTTCAACCGGTTGACCAAAATGACAGGGTGGCCGAATGTCGTGACTATTTATAAGCATTCATAGTCACTTTGGTGGACATTCCGGTTCAAATAGTGACTGCAGACATTTTGGCAGGCATTTGAGAGGCATTCTGCGCCGGTGTGGTCATTCGTCAGCACTCACCGGAACTTTTTGGTCTGATATGCCTACCAAAATGCCTTAGGCATTCTCATAGTAACTTAGTAGGCACCGAATTTGGATATTTCCTCAACGGATTGTGATCAAGTTGTCCGTCGTTCTCATACGACTTCCGAGCGCGTTTGAATTGCGCCGTTCAGGTCTTCCGTTTCCGCTTAAGATATGCGACTGCAACCCTGATGAACCGGCTGGAGGCTTCTTCCGTTCAGAATGCGTCCAGCTCATGTACCATCATTGAAATTTGATCCACAAGACGTTCAGACTCAAAACTTTCTGGAAGATTTGGGGTCGACTAGACCTCGTCTGGAAAAGGTGAGGCTCTTCCAAATCGGCTTCATTGTGCGTCCGCGATTCGTCAAATTCTACCGCACGATTCTACCAAGCATCATGGTCATTTTTATGCTTCACTCGAATCGTTATATGGACTGTGAAGAATCTTCCCCGTTACTTTTCTGTATTCTAAGTACGGGTAAACTGAACGAAAAAATTAAGTAAAAATCCCGACGGCAAAAAGATGTGACATGGAAAAATCAATTGGATAATTCAGAAATTATAAAAAATATGGATAAAATAATTTGCGTTATCATTTTGATTACTTAATCATTTTAATGAATGTAAGAAGAATGAAATACTCCCCGACATTATCTCAATTAATTAATCGTTTGAGTTACGATTATTCCATAGTGGATGATTAATTATTTTGAACTATAGTCATTTACGTACTGCCCTTGCAACGATGAGAAAATGTTTGCCACCAAGCGATATTTATGTGCACCAAATACGTAATAGCGGCCTAAACGTATAATCATAATTTCGGACTCGAAGTTTATGTGAAAGTTGTGTATATTTGAGGATGGATTAACGATATTTTGTGTGTACTTCATATTGCTTTAAAGTGATAAATTCCATTAAATCAAAGAATGCGGTTGACGTAAGCGGACTGAGCGACTGCCGGGGGCCTAAAATATCATTACAAGTTCTATTTCTAACTTGAGTTTGAGCAAAGATAAGAAGATCTCATTCTGATCGCTCGTTTGAGGGCCTCAAAATTTTTACGGCTCGGTTCCCCGCTCGACTTGAAGCAACACTTCGTTACTTTTGTCAGGGTGGCGCCCTACTCGTGGCTCCCACGAGAAACAAAAAATGTTCATTTTTTGTACAACCCAAATCTCCGGAGTTTCAACAACTGTATAAAAAACCGTGAATTATCCACGGTGAATATTATATTGGCGAAAAATATCACAACACTCGCAAGCTCGCAACGTCACCACCGGTCATTCCATCTGATTTCATCCTTCGACCACAATCTGATATCATTATCCGGACAATAATTATAAAAGAAAAAAATCTTATCGAACCGATAGATTATCCTGGTTGATTATTTTCAAGGAGTTGTTGAGAGATAAAAAGTTCGTTCGTATGTTCGTGTGTTCGCGAATCGTACAGTACAGATTCGAGAATGGGGTTAGGAAGTTTTCGGGTTCGACTCGCAGTATCTCTGTTTATGGTTTTCGTCGTTTGGCAATCCGTCAAATGGTGGACACCTACCTGGCGACCTCGTGGATATCTCAGTGAGGTACATTTTCTTTTCGTTACTTTTTTCCATCAAATTTCACTTTAACAGCTGTCGCATATTCGTCACGTAGCCAAAGTTCAAACATAACCTCGAAATATTTTCTCTATTCGAGTCCCTGAAATTATAAAGCTATTATCTGAATTCTAGAATTAATTAAATACAAATCCTAGGACCCCATTTGAAATTCCGATCGAAAATCTTGTAGACGAGTGTTAAACTTCATGTAGCATAGCCACAGGTTGATGACAACGACGAGTCGCACATCGACGGAGTCAAACGGCCACAAACAGTTACGATCGGCGTTTACTACGAGGCGCTGTGTCCGGACTCTCGAAGTTTCGTCCTCACGCAGTTGGAACCTACGTTTAATAATTTGAACGACCGAGTTAAGCTCGAGATGGTTCCGTATGGAAAAGCAACAGTAAGATAGCGGTCGAATTTGATCGAGTCGCACGGATGAATTGAAATCGTGTGTAATTATCGCTTTTCTCCAGACCACCAAGAAAGGAGATGATTACGAATTCGTGTGCCAACACGGACCGGTCGAGTGCGAAGCTAACATGATACACGCTTGCGCCATAGACCTCATCCAAGATCAGGCGCTTCAATTGCAGTTCTTGAGTTGCATGATTACGAACAATTTTAATCCCGAGAACATAACGAAAGTATGCGGCGAAAGGTTGAAAGTGGACTCGGAGCCGATACTCAGTTGCTACCGAGGTCCTAAGGGAAAGGAACTGCTGGCCAAGTATGGAAAAATGACGGATGCGTTAGGATCCAAGGTTGGATTCATACCGACCATCACTCTGGACGGGGTAAATCCATTTTTCCATTCTTCGCTATGGGCGATCCGATATTTCACAGAAAAGTTTGATCGATTTTGATGAGAGTCGATGTAATCGGTGTTTTGGTTGGTAATGTCGATTTTTTCGAAAAATTCGAGTACTTATTGTTGAAAGAAAATGTAATACCTGAATAATCGAGTATTAGTCATTGTTAGCTATGACTTTTTCCCATCTTTTTGCCTATGAATGGGTTCTGCGTCAAGAAAACTGTTCGTTTTTTGAGGCCAAATTTTATGTAGCCAAATTTTTGGCTTGTAAGAATGTAAGTGTTGTTCTGAAAGTCCATGCTGCATTGATCGAAATAGTCCAAAGGGGCCAAGACCGATGAATTCGGCGGGTGGGGTAGAATGGCCCATTCAATATTTTCCAAATAGTATTTTACACATTTTGCAACGTGTGGCCGAGCATTGTCACGTTGAAAAATGACTTTATCGTGTCTTTGGGCGTGTAGACGTTCGAAAATGGTGAATTGGGGAACATTCAATGCTGCTGCCAATTGTTTTAACATTTGAGTCGAGTCTTCATCCAATTATGCTTGCAAATCTGCATCTTCAAACTTTTTCGGCTGTCCTGAACTCTCCTTGTCTTTTACATCAAAATCACCACTTTTAAAAGCGTTTGAACCATCGTTCACAAGTTTTTTGGATCAAAGCATTCTCACCATAAGCTTCAACCAACAATCGATCACTTTCAGCAACCGTTTTCTTCAAATGAAAGAAGATTATCAAACTTCCCCCCAAAATGTATTTTTCTAATACAAAGTTCGACACTTTCAAAGCTATAAAAAAATTATGTTTCTTGCACAATGACAATTAATAACAAAGTGGCTTTTCATGACGTACGTTTGGCCTACGAACCTCCACAGATGCCATCAGTCCATACCAAAAAATCTATGAATAACGCCACCTTCCCCCGGCAAAATCGACATCATTGACCTATCAACACCTATCAAACAAAAATTCGCTAACAACCATCACGTCATCGTTCTAAAAATACCAAAATTATTCCAGAATGCCGACAATCAACCCCGCAATCTGAAGAATCTACAAAAAGAAGTTTGCCTCCACTTCAAACGACCCCCGGAAGTTTGCTCCGTGTAACTACAAACCTCATCCCAAAGTCCCAAAGTCGTGGGTGGAAGAAAACAAAAAAAAAAAACAAAAAACAAGCCAAACAATCTTACATTCGCCACAGGATCTTCCGTTTCCTGGCTATTCAAGCTTATGCCAAAACATCGTCCGACCATCGATCGAAAAATGTTATTCACGATTGAATTACCAAATTTTTCTCACCACGAAAAATGAGAAGAAAAAAAAAATGAAAAACATGCTAAATGTCTTCAGCGAATTTGGGTGATTTACGTTTACAACTGTATGTTTCTTAAAAATTATATTTATACATTGTTGAGTCGTAACGGCGATCATCAGTCCATTAATTGTAAATTATCGAGTTTTTCGGTCGAGTAAAATCCGGCTTTGACTTGTCGTCCACCGAAGAAACGTCCGTTGAGATCAACGACGGCTTTTATAGCACTTTCGATTCTTTTGAATTCGACGAATATTCTAACGGCTTCTTCGGCCGGTGCGTCGATTACTTCGTGAATTATGACTCTAGCGACGTCACCGTATTTCGTGTTGCACTCGTCTTTGACCTCGGGTTCGAGATCGTCGTCGACTTCGCCAGGACCGACCATATTTCGCAGAAGCACGACTTTGCTCGGAGATTTCATGATTTCGGTTATACTCGGCTCTTCGGCGGATGTTTGGGAGGTTGAGGTCGACGATTGCGAAGGTGGTGAGGATACGGCCATTGGTGGAGGCGGTGGCATGAGTTGTTCACGCTCACCGACGATTCTACCGCCACGTTTGCTGGTTTTTTCGACTTGAAGAGCGACCGACATACCTTGTTCTTTTTTTCCGAGTCCTTGACCCTCTTTGAAACCGTATTTTGCCATTATTTTCGCGGCAACCGAGGATGTGGCGTATCCCATGCTGTTGGACGACGATTGACGGGGCGATGGCGAGGGAGATCCGACGTCGGATGTTTCTTGTAACGACGGTGGAGGAGCTATCGCAGCACCTTGGGTATTCGATCGTGACGAAGACGGTGTTCGATCTTCGTCTCGGTCCGGGGGCATCGTCGTGTTTCCGGAGACCGGAGACTGGCGAGGGGGGGGGGAATGAAGATTAGCGGATGCAGGTGGAAAATAGATTTTGAGGGGTTGTTTAGAGGTTTTTGGGGGTGAATTGAGGGATTGTCGTGATTTTTTTCGGCCATGTAGATATTATTTTGTTGAAGTAGATTGCGCAGTATCGATTGCAACGTGTGAGGTACTTGTATGAATTTTTTTTAATGGAAATATTTTTAATTTTGTGGGAACCTAGTCGTTGTCCCAAATCACCATTTTTTTTTGAGATAAATTGGGCGAAGAGTACGATAACCGTACACGAAATCTAAGCGAGATATCAGAAAATTTTATTCGTGTTTTTTTTTTCTTATTTCGGGGTGTTTCATACAAAAAGTGCGTTAAAGTAGCTGGACGAAAAAAAAAAAAATTCGGACAAAAATAAAAAAACAAAAAATTCGATAACTCGAAATCTAAGCGAGATATCAAAAAAATTTATTTCTGATTTTCTTCTTATTTTGGGGTGTTCTATGCGAAAAGTGCATCAAATCGCGGCGCCACGGATATCGTACTATCACAATGACTTGCGGTGAGTATGATATATATCTGGAATGGCTCATCTGAAATATAAAAGTTAGAATGATTTTGTTTGTATAATATTAAATGCAGTTCTTAAGCATAGTGTTTGAGAAAATTTTGATTTTTTAAATAATGTAGATTTTTGCGAAGAGTCGACATTATTTTAAGAATCAAAATTTTGCTGAACGCTTCATTCCCAAGTTGCGTTTAATATTGTACTAAGGAAATCTTCTTGGCTTCTGTATTTTAGATGAGCCGTTCCAAAGATATGCTCACCACGGGTGATCTTAGAAAAAAAGGTGTTTCGGGACCACGCCAACAGTTAGCTGAAGAATTTATAATTGTTATGTTAAAAAATGCATACAAGTATCTCGATATGTTGTAATTGATACGATATAGCGTATTCTAATGAAAAGATGTTGAAATGGCTAAAAAAAACCTGAAAATCCCTAAATTTCCCCAGCAACAACAAGCGATAAACCCTTAAGCCGTCCATACGGTTTTATCGACTGGAATCTGCAGCCATTGACCACTTATCAATCCGATTTTACCATAAAAATCAAAATTCGACAAGAAAACAAAAATAACGTCGCACAGTGAAAAATACTGCGCCGTCTCGATACCTGAGAATCTTCGAATCTCGAATTGTCCCTTCTGCGCTTTCTCTGTTCGGTTTCCTGATCGTGTTCCCGATCTCTGATGTCTCTGAGTTCCTTGACGACTTTCTCATACTCGTTCGGCCACATGGGATCATATTCGTTGACGACGTTCCAGTCGAATTCGCTTCCCGAAACGACGCTGTTGCCAGGCCCACTGGACAGCGAATTCGCAACGGTCGTGCCATCCTCGTCTCGCTCCTTCTCCGGCTCGCGATTGCTCTTCGACTTCAAATCGATGACCGGAGCGAGCACGGCTGTCACTTTTCTGTACTGTTCGCGTTTTGGCTAAGATAAAAAAATACATACATTTCAATTTTGTTTATCAAATTAAAAAAAACGAGACTCGATTTATTTCATGCTTATGATTTATTTCTACGATCGCCCCAAAAAAAAAAAACGTGAATCTTCGCAACGTACCTGCGTTGTTGCTGCTTTTTTCAATTGCAACTGCGATTGCAACAATTTTATGCCCGAAGACCATCCAGCCACTTTCTCCGAATTTCTGTGCTTGTCAAAATCGTCGTAGAGCGACATTTTGTTTCTTTTGTATCACTTTTATTTCAAAAATATATAACCGACTTGCCAAGCCGTAAACTTTGAGGCTCCGAGTCAAAACACGGGCATTATAACCTTAAAACGAGATAACGCCATTTGTTGATTCGGTCGAACAACGCGAGACATTTGGTGCATACGCGATCGTTTGCCGATTCGTGAGTTTGACGAAACGAAGAAAGATGCCTACGTTGCCGACATTAATAGTTCACGGTATCGCATATTTGCGTTACAGATGGCGATACTCGTACATTTTGGTCGATTCATCTACAGCAAAGTGCAGCAAAGTATGATGCTGCATCTATACAAAGTCAGCGCCGCAAAGAGCTCAAAAAAATTAATCTAATACAACTAACAAAATGGTCGCATACATCATTCTCGAATATGTTTCCGACCCTTCGATCTATTTTTGTCAATCCCACACATTTCCAACGAAAAACCTTCCCAAACCACAAAAGTTATATTCATCGCCGTGAAACTTCCCGTCAGCGCACGATCGTACGATATATCACAACGAAGATACGGTAAATCATTTCCCAAACGAAATAGCCGAAGAAAAGACCAACGACCCAAGCAAACCGGAAGTACCGACGACCGTTAGAACTAAATAAATCCAACGAGTCATCGATCCCATTGCCAAAATTCAAATTCGTGAAGTAACCTCGGCGTCTTATCTATACCAAGAATCAACGGATCGTAAGAATTGCGAGAGGCCTTCGAAAAATTACCGAAACGATTCCACCGGAACTAGGTTCTTTGATGGTAACGCGTGAGACACCGACGTCGGTGGAGACGCTGATACGGGTGATGGAAGCATCGAAAGCGAGCCGTGACTTCGTTGTTTATTAATAGCGGAGCGGGAGAGAAAGAGAGAGAAGTCAATGGTGCAAGAGAACAAGCAAGCAAGCAAGCAAGCAAGCAAAGCCTGCAGGCGAAGCCAGGCAGGTCCGTCGGGCTGTCGTGACTGCCGACGCGGTTCGAGGGAGTGGCAGAGAACGCAACACGCTAGACCGAACCCAACGGAATGACGGTTCGCTGCCGTTCCAACTTCAGGGATGGCCCTCTCTTTTCTCTCAATATCGCTTACTCTGCGCCGAGCAATCGTCAAGACTTTCCCGTTCCGTCTCATCCGCCCGACCTCCAACCCATCCTCTTCGCCCTCTGCTCGCGAGGTTTCTCCATCCTCCGTCCTACTCCCCAATCACCACTGACGTACCTACAATGCTATTGCTATTACCACGCTACTACTACGCGCTATTCCGCGATTACCAACAGCTACGGGACGACGACGAGCAAGAGAAAGAGAGAGAAGAACGAGAGAGAGAGAAAGAAGGGCCCCCGGAGACCGAAGCTCTCTTCTAAACTCCCGCTGCCGCCTGCTGCCGCCGCTGTTGCTGCTCGACGGGGTGGAGAGAGGAAGGACGCCCGGACGGACGCTTTGTCGGCGCCCGCGGCGAAGATCAAACGCGCCGACAGCCGCGCGTTCACTCGGTCTCCCTCTACCCCCGTGCTGCCCCCTTCGGCCGAGCCCATCGAACCGGGCGCACCCCTCGCTCCTCGCTTCCCGGTGCGCCGCGTTCACGAGCCTCCCCCCCCCGCCCCGGCCGCCAAACCGCACGTCGGAGGCACCGCGCAAAACCCCGACGCCAGCAGCCACGGCCTGCATCCACCGACCATCCACCTCTCGCACGTACAATTTTCTCTCTCTTCCTCTCTCTCTTTCTCGTTATCTCGCTTGGGCCCTGTTTGCTCGCTTGCTCACTCGCTCGCTTCGCTTGCCTTCTTGTTGCTTTACTCCTGGTGCTTGCTCGTCCGTTCTTTCACTCGCTCGATCGTAACACGCGCGAGCGAGACGGCGAATAACGAAGAACGCCGGTAAAACTATATTACAACCTTCCCGGTATATCCTGTCGTACACTGTACGCATTATAACGTAGGTATCTCTCGAGGTACCACGACGTTTGCGATCGACAACAACAATAACAACGCAACGCTCATCTCCGTTCGTCCATTTTGTCGCTCGAACTTCGCGTTAAGTCGAATTTCGATCTAACGAAGGGAAAAATGGCCATTTTGTCGATGCAATGATTTCGGGGATTTTTAGCTCGAATCGTCGGAATGTCAGAACTTGAGCGATTTTTTTTCATTTTCTTTTTCCTTTGAACGACTAAGACTTTTACGAATTGAATTTTCTTCGGGGTCGTGGATTTTCTTCCATTTATCTTCCTCCACGTTACGTCGGAGTTTCAACGTCGAGAATTCATGATAGATGATACGACTCGGCGGTGGAACGTTGTGCGTGGCTCATTATAGTACGGTATACGTATGTGTGTACGGTATCTTCCGTATATCCGCGGCGGTACATAGAGGACATGTACTCGAGGGGGGGGGAGGGTATCTACCGTGGCAATGTACCCGAGATACTCGAGCCATTACGAAGAAAGGAGATGGAACGCGCTCAACGCTTTGGTATACATATACCGAACCGCTGCCGCGGCTTCGACGTCCACTACGGAATTCACTTCCTGTAAGGAGAGCCGTTTAGCCATCGAACGTCAGTGCGCGAGGCAGATATCGATTGCAGAAGCTTTCCATCTCTCTCACGGGCTTTTGTTCCCTCGTTTTGTCTCGCTATCTATCGCTGTCTCCCTTCGTCGACAATGCCCGGATTTCCAGACGACGAATGCAACTCCGTCCCGACGACTCCTCGTCCCCCCCTCGACGCCCGCAGACCTTTTTCATCCATGGACCTTCTCAATGGTACGACTATATATTTATATGTATATATATATATATTGCAGCGCTTCAGCATTTGCTGGCTAATGCAAAATTATTGATTCCTTCGTTATATAGACGTACATTCACCGGTATGCAAGGATATTTCGATCCTGGATTTTTTTTTAGCCAACCTTAGGTTCTTTTTTCAATTGGAATATAGGGTTTTGGGTTGTGCGCGTTCGTTTGCCGATTATTTTTGAATGTATCGACTGAATTTGACCAAAATTTTCATTATTTCGTCGCAATAATCGATTACAAAAAAAAAGTATTACGCGAAGAAAAGGTAATAGCGAAGTGTAGATCAAAATGGCGGTTTGAACATTGAAGAATATACTTCGTTTTCTATCGTTTTTCGACGATTCAACGTCAATCTTCGAAAATTCAAGATGGCGGACCCATTACCGCCGACCAAAACAACCCGAGGGCCATTTAATTTAAAAAAAATGACAACTAAGAAACGCCGCAGCAACAAACTTCTACATATTTTTTCAAAAATACAATCTAACAAGAAAAATTCGATGAAGAATAGGTTCTTCGCGGTGCATACTCGCATGTTTATATAACATGTTACGTGCATCAACGATATTTCGTTGCCTATACAGAAGCGCGATTGTATATGTGCCGAGTTTTTAAATCCCAAAGGTTTTTATTCTTCTTACCGCTGCACGGGTTCCCCTCGTCCCGCTCGTCCAACTTGTTGGCTCGACGGTTTTTCCTTTTTAACTTCTCTTTTTCACCATCTTCGTCTTCCACGTCCTCTTCGTCTTTCTCGTCTTCTTCGCCTTCTCGCGGTTCGCCGGCCGCAACTATCTTTCTCGTTCAAGTTCCAGCTATCTCCGTCTTCCGTTCCTTCCTCAAAAACGAGACTCGCCGCCGACTTTCCGACAAAGGAATAAAGAAAAGAAACAACTAGCCGGGCAACGGGCTGAGGATGGCACGGCGAGAGCTCGTAATGTTCGTTCGCTCGCTCGCTCGCTCGTTCTTGCACGATGGTTGCCGATGATGCTGAGGATGCTGTCTCTCTCTCTCTCTCTCTTGGACTCGCTCTTCGGCTCGGTTCTCCAATGCTACCCGAACGATACGGCATAGCCGCGGCATTGCATGGCGGGCCTTCCAGAGAGAGCCTTCTCTCGCACTTTTCGCTGGGCGCGGTACGGGACTGCCGGGCGGTCGACGAACGGCGGGGGAGGGGAAGGGACCGAGCGGAGGGGAAAAGGGGGGAAGGCGGTCGACGCTTTACCAGAACCAGTGGCGTAGGCAGTGAAGGCTCTTCGACACCTCGACCCTAATAACAACACAACTCGTCGACGGACGTTTATTCTCAAATTCAACCTCATAAAAATTTTTAAGAACAAACAAACTATTAGCTATATCGATGTAAATTTTTTTTTTAAATACCAAGAAGATCCTTGGTAGACTTTTGTTTTGTGGATTTTTGAATTTGGGATGCTGGGAAAAATGAATTGTACCGAACGCTAGTAGTTGTACGAACGTTTGTGCATCGAGAAGGTTCGGAGTAAGGACGAAAAAAAAAGAGGAAAATAACACGAAATTCCGTGGGGAAGTCGCAACCATTTTTTTTATTTTTGGTTTCATTTTTTTTCTTCGATAATTCATCACGCGAGATAATGCGGGGATAGAGAAGCAGCTGTTGCGGTCCTGCCGTGCGAATAGCCGGAATATAATTTGCCTCGGGCGATTATACCGGCGATCTGTAAAAAGAGCGTGGCAAAAGGAATGAAAAGAGGAAAAGACGAATGAAAAGAGAGAAACAAAATGAAGTCGGAGCGTCGGGCATGAGGAGAGAGACGCCAACGGCGATGAGGGGAAGGAGGGGCGGGTCGAGGAGAAGATCCGCGCGCATTTGAGTTACATGCACGGTCGAATTCGTTCATTCATGCCCGCGGGATTCGCGACTTTCGTGTTCCTTCCGGATATTTTTAATCGTTATTTTCATTACTTACTCGTTGTCTTTTTGTCGTACTGCGTCGATTTGCAGAATTTTCTTTACGTCGCGAACGAAACAGGACCGACATTTGCGTTTATTGTGACGTCCTGGAAACTTGTTTTTTTTTTAAATACATTTTTAGCGTGATTAATAACCGACGGATTAACGAATCAGCGGCCAAAGTTAATTTTATAGTTGTCGATAGGACGACGGATCGAGGGATCGGCGAGTTTACTCGAATCGATGCTCTGGATTCTTCGGTCGACATTTTGCAGTAACACGCGAAGGCCGTTATCGAAATGTTATTAACCCTAGATGGATCCTAAGGCAGCGATGAGTTCCTCAAACCGAATTCTTTCTATTCTTCAGAGCAAACATGGCACGCTTCTTCTTTTGGATGAACGATTTTCTTTACCATTCAACTTATTTTACCATTTAACAGAGAAATAACATTTGGCTCGCCGTCTGTGCACTGTTTTTGTGAAGACGTCTGTACACTGACCCCAAAAATTCTGCTTGATGTTTTTTTTTTTCACGTAAAAAGTATCGGAGAAATTTAACGAAATTTTAGAATATTGCTCAGAAGTTCTATTTCAATTTAGCTATGTCCATTAAAATCCAACTAAATCGACGAAAAAACGTTGTTGGATCAATTTACAGACTGAGATTTCATCTTAAATAAAATCCAATAAAACCAATCTCTTCGTCATTAAAAAACGAAAGAACAAAAACGTGTGCATAAAAATTTTTCCCCGCCCAATGAATCAGATTATGCCCAAGGTGTAAGCAAAGGGTGACATTTAGCCCCCAGCAGTTCCGTTGAAAGCAAAAAAAAAAAAAAAAAAAAAACATCGTCCGACCATTCTAGGGTTAATGGGTTTTCAACTCTGCGGTCCCATCCTCCATCATCCACCTTTTCAAGCCTAAAAACCCGTGTAATTACATTCCTCCGTTAAACAACGTCGCGTAACTAAACCGTCGGCTTAGTACCGCGACGTCGTAAGCGCAGTCATACAAAATAACGCACATACTTTCGTGAATTATCGCAAAACCGCATCTTCCGTCCCCCCATTTCACGACGGATCATTATACCCAAACCGTGATTAAGAATCCCCGGCATGCGGATTAAAGCGAATGCCTCAAAACCCACCCTCACCACCGCTTATACATCCCTCGTTATCAGTCGCTCGTGAAAAAGCCCATCCACCGTGGATGGTTCCGCTCTCAACCATCGTACAAAAATTAAAAAAAAAAAAAATTAAAAAAATGTCAACTAAAAAGCAGAAACATTGAACACAGAGCTTTCGCTAAAAGTCGTGGATGACGAGTCTTTCAACACAAAGAATACAACTCTGGATGCATCCGCAAACGAAAAAAAAAAAAAAAAAAAAAAAAACTAATCGCGAGTGCTTTTCCATCCGCGGTCTCTCGTTTTATCCATTTCGCGGCTTTACGGAGATCCTAACCGGGGTATCTTTTTTATTTTTAATTTTTTGTTTCGTACAAAGCCGAGACATTTGTCGTCTGCACGGAGAAACGTGAAAAAGCAAAGTACTCAGGAGCGCACAATCGAAAAAGTCGAAAGCGCGAGAGAGGGAGAGAGAGAGAGAGAGATAGAGAGGTGGAATCTGTGAGCTTTTACACCGGTTGTCTAAAATCCCTCGGGCTCGTGGATATCTCGTGTGCGCGTCGACGTCGGCTGCGGGTTTCGCGAGCGTGTACTACCACCGTTAAACATCGGCATTGCCCACACGGATGAGAAGAGCACGCGATATTGTACTCTCGCGGCTTTGGCGTACTATAGCATATATAAATAACGAGCGCGGTGCGACTGTAATCTCTCAGCGCCAGTTGGCCGCTCTCACTTTGAGGCCCGCTCGACGCGACGGATCGTTTGATCTTCTACCGTGTCCTCATCTCGCTCTATCCCTCTGGGCTCGACGCACGTCCTCGTCGTCCTCGTCGTCGTCGTCGTCGTCGTCTCCGTCGTCGTCGTCGTGCTCGTCTCCTTCGCTCGCGATCATCGCCTCCGCATAATGTGCGAGCCGCGCGTTGTGCATCGCCCGCGACTGTGCAACCATCCCCAACGGGTTTTGGGACGAACCTCGTGCTCGACGGCACGAACGATTAAACGCTTTATGTATTTTTCACGGCTTTATTAATTATTTGATAGGTATTGATTTATTTTTTCTTTGGGATTTTGGAGGGTTTGTTTTGATTGTTTTGAATGTGTCGTTGGGGTTTTTTATTTTGTTGCGGCGGAGTTTTGGGTTTTTGGGGTGGGTTACGGTGAGGTTGTATGTTGGGGGAGGATGGTGGTTGTATTTTTGATGTATGCGAGGTACTGTTTGGGGGGGGGGGGGGGGGGGGCGACGGTCTTGGGTGCAGGGAGTAAGAAAATATTCATTCATTCATTCGTTCATCTTCTTTCTTTCTCTTTCTCTCGCTCACTCTCTCTGCCTTGAGTTAATTAAGGTGAATTTATTCTTTGATTTTATTCAAATTTGAATTGAAGTTTAAAAAAATGAGAACTGATAAACGCCGCAGCAATAAACTGTCAATTTTTTTTTTAATAAAAGCTCAAAAGAAAAATCGATGAGGTTCTTCATGGTGCATGCTTGCATGTTTATATCATACTCCCTCCTCTCTCTTCTCTCTCTCTCTCTCTCTCTCTCTCTCTCTCTCTCTCTCTCTCTCTCTCTCTCTCTCTCTCTCTCTCTCTCCCTCTCCCTCTCTTCCTCAAGTTAATTACGTTGAATTTATACTTTAATTTTACTTAAATTTAAATTTAAGTCAACTCCAATATTTATTTTATTTTTATTTTTATTTCAATTTTTATTTCTCCTTTTATTTTCATTATTATCATTTTAAAGTTAAGTTTGTAAATATTTCCACTTTGTAATCAGTCTCCGTCGTTATACATCTGAATTATCAATGTTATTTCAATCGCCATTTCCTGCATTGCCTCAATGTTCAACCACGGCATAATAAAACAAGCTGAAACTTGCAATTGGCTTCCCCTGAATTTTCGGCAGTGCACGAAATCTTTCTATGAGGGAGCATCTCTCGATTTATTTTATTTTATTTTTCTTAATCTTCGGCTTCCTCATAAAGAAAGTTCCGTTCACTACCGAAAATTCAGGGGAAGCCAATTGCAAGTTTCAGCTTGCAGCTTGTTTTATGCAGGATATCCGTAGATCCTTCCCACCGTATAAAAACCGACTCGAACGTATATAAAAATTCAATGTGTCCCAAAATTCGAGCGCGTTGTTTAATTCCTATCTAATCTAGTAACAGCTTAAGCTGACGGTTAATTTGAGCGTGTGTATAAATTTGAGCACGTTCGGTCAAGTGGTTTTGAATTTTCAAGGGTTGGAACTTAGAAATTTCTAATTGCTCTAGAACTCGATCCGTTCAGCCGATCTCGGCGAAATTTAATATGTATTATAACACAATGACATCCTATACTTGCAGAGAATTATGGTTCGATTGGTTGAAGTTAACGACAAATAGAGCAAAAAAGTTGATTTTTTGAAAAATTCAAAAAGTCATAAAATCTAAACTTATTGATGGATTCTGCTCAAATGCAATACCAACCGTTCTTGTACTTAATTCTATATGTAAAAAACTATTTAGCCGAAAATGTCAAAAATTGCGGACGCTAGCGTGGCTACAGACATTTTTTGAAAAATTCAAAACGCTGTCGAAGCCGAACAAGTGCGTCGATAATTGCAAAATTCACAGATTACATAGATATTAGAAGGCATCACATGTGTGCAAAATTTGAGTACGGTAGCTTGAACCGTTCTCGAGTTATGAACGTTTGAATTTTAGAGGGTGGTTACATACATACACACACACACACACACACACACACACATACATCCGGACATTTTTTCCGAATGTGTTTTCTGGATGTTTTAGGACATTCTGAACCTATTGACATCAAAATCTCGAAAAAAAAATTTCGGACCGTCACAAAGCTTCCTTTATGAGGAAGCAAAACGAATCGATCAATGTCACTCTCTCTTTCTCTCTCTTAGTTTTTTTTGCTTTGTTGATACGTATCATTATTATTTTATTTTATTTACGTTGCGTATGTACAACGGTAGGACACAGTTTCGTCGAATCCTCCGGAGACATTGTAGAAACTCCTCTCGGAATCGAACGATCCGAATGGTTATCCAATATCTCCGGTTAATACCAGATGCAACGGAGTTCGAAACGGCTTTTTTCATCTCGTTTCTTCATATATTTTTCATTATTCTTTTTTATTTTCTCTCCTCGTGCACGCCGGACGTGCTTGATACGACCGACGGATCGTGACTTTGCGACACTCGCACACGGGTTCCGTCGTGGCTTAGGATCACCTGAAATATTGCCGACTAATGTACGCCTAGCGATTATGTTATATGAAAAAAAGAAAGAAAAAACGAGAAACAAATAAAAATTTGAGTCAACGCCGAGCCTGTGAGACACTTGGATGTGTAGTCGGTGATCCGTGGGTGCCAGGGCCGTGGTTTCGTGGGTCGCTTGATGGAGTTGCGGAATAATGGTCGAAGATTGCGGTTTCGATGTGTCTAAAACGGGAGATTAAAAAATTTTTTATATTTTTTTTAAGCCGAGTTTTTAAATCGTTCTACAGAGGTTGGCTGTGAGATTTTTATTTTTTGATAAATATTTTTATTACATTACAACGGATGTACTATTTTTGCGGTGAGTTATTTCTCCGTGGATAACTCTCTTATCTCAGAGAAATAACCACCAGAAGTGCACGAGGAAAAAAAACAGAACATTTCCATGTTTTCTTTTTAAGCCGGATTTGGCTCGTCCGACGTTGGGGAGAAAATTTTTATGTGGGGTGGGCAAGGATCGAACCCGGAAGCTTTTGCTTGTGCGCCGACGACGATACAACTAACGAGGAAACAGCGGGAAGTGTCTTGATCTGATTTTGATCGAACTTTGCGGGGTTGTGGAATCGATTGAAATATTTGACACGAATTTTGGGGGATGGTTTTAGTCGGCCTTGCCACAGTTTGACTGCGTGAGTTTGACAGATGAGAGTCACTCTCTCTCTCTCTCTGTCTCTCTGTCAAACCAAATTTTCTCGGCGAAGTCGCGTATTTAGGGGATGAAAACCCCTTGTTCGATTTCGATCAAACTTTGCACAATTATATGATCGATCAAAACATTCGACCCATATTTTTTTTCTCGGCGCAGTCTCATATTCAGGGGCCAAAAACCCTCGCTCCGATTTCGATCGAACTTCGCACAATTCTATGATCGATCAAAACATTCGATCCATATTTTTTTTCTCGGCAAAGTCGCATATTTAAGGGGCAAAAACCCTCGCTCGATATCAATCAAACTTTACACAATTCTATGATCGCTCAAAATATTCGACTCATATTTTTTTTCTCGGCGAAGTCACATATTCAGGAGCCAAAAAACCTCGCTCCGATTTCGATCAAGCTTTGCACAATTGAAAAATCGATAAAAATCTTCGAATTTAATCTTATTTTGCTCTGCGAAGTCGCAAATTTAGGGGCCAAAAATCCTCGCTCCGATTTCGATCGAACTTTGCACAATTGAAAAATCAATAAAAATCTTCGACTTTCATCCTCTTCTGCTCTGCGAAGTCGCAAATTTAAGGGGTTAAAAACCCCCCAACCCGAAAAATCGAGCCTAACCAGTCCCAAAAAAATTACCAAAAGTCCCCGGGGCCCCGCGCGGCCGTGGCTACGCGACTGCGCAACGTCGGTGGAGGGAGTCGGCCGCATGCGGGAGAGGCGGGAATTAAGGGGTAACGTTCGGCCGTGTGTGCGCGAGCTCGAGCGCGCGCGGCGCCGCCGCTTTGACCGAGGTCGACGAGATCGCCAGTCCCGACTCCTCGGTCAGTCAAACTACGAGCGTAGATGTAGCAACGTCGCGACTATAGCGTCATTCCGGACGCTTTACCAACGGATCCAACCAAACAATTTATCTCTCAATCCCAATCTCTCATCGCTAAACAACATCGTCTCAAAACTACGAAGTTAAAAAAAAAAAAAACTCGCGAAAAAAGATAGTACGTAAAAAAACTCTTTTTACGATTCGTAAAAAATCATTCGAAGGAAAGGAAAAACATCAAATTGTGAAAATAACGTTTGAACAGTTCGCGGATTACTTCAACGCACACGTGCGCGCGTATGTCGTGCAACGCCTTGTGGGATTTAACGATTGACGAAGAAAAAAAGAAAAAGAAAAAAAAACATCCTAGTACGATAAAATACGATATTCGTATTTTTTGTTACGCGTGTTTTTATACATGTTAGGAGTAACCCGGTCGAATTATTGCGACGACCGTCGCACTTGCGTTATTACGATTATTTCCGGTGAGGTGTAACTAGTGTATGTGTTTGTGTACTGGAGTGATTGTGTTGGTGGTGAAATCCGACGAATCAAAGTAATTTAAAAAAAAAAACGCAAGGATTAAAAAAATAAATAATCGAAACATCTACGTTTTTATTTTATCGAATTTATCAGTGCTTAAATTGTGCCGCGTATTGCTGCTATTTCCTTTTTCGAACTGCAAATTTGTTGTGTTATAACAATAACAACGATAATAACAAACAACAACAACACGGTGACAAGACAAATCTCGGAGTACCAGCAGATTGCGGTGAGAATAAGAGAAGATTTGTGCAGTTCTTGCGTTTTCGCGTTGTCCCTCATCTTCGCCGGATTCCGGGAATAACGAGAAGAGCCGCAAAGACGTAGCGCGGTTGGTTGCTTCGTCGTTGGTGAACAACAAGGACGACGACAACGTCGCCGTCAGCGGTTATACGACCGGGAGATTTTTCGCTTTGGTGCTCTTCGTGTCCGCTTCTAGCTCGTATACCGTGAAACCGCGGTATCGCCGTGTATAATAACGTCGTTGGTGCCGCGTACGACGTATGAGGACCCCATGGCTACCGGGTTGGTGAAGTGGTGGCGAGCAAGGTTTCTCGCGGGCTACAAACCCTTTTCCGGTAATAATATTATTACGTTTTTAAACATGCATTTTTACATAAATGCAATGTATAAACGATAAAATAGTTATAATATTGATGATTATTGATATATTTATATGATATAATAATAATAACGTAATTGAGAGTCTTGTATTGAGATAGAAGTCGTATGTGTGTCAGTATATACATTTATATACTCGCCACGTCACAATATATATAATTATTATATTATATTCAGTATTTTTAATATTCAATTGGAATATAATGCATTGGATATATTATATATATGCAATATATTGAATTCCAATTGAACATTAAAAATACTCAATATAATATGATAAATTTTTTATTGAATATAATAATATAATACAAATGGTCTAAATATCATTATATTAAATTTT
The DNA here is from genome assembly GCA_963971145.1 of Sussaba pulchella. Classification (NCBI taxonomy): domain Eukaryota; kingdom Metazoa; phylum Arthropoda; class Insecta; order Hymenoptera; family Ichneumonidae; genus Sussaba; species Sussaba pulchella. Next base: position 12,779,219 of record OZ020165.1, read on the forward strand.
TAATTTCTTTATCCATTCGTTATCCATGTAGAATTCGATATATATAACAAATGAATAAAGAAATTTAAATATATAAATATATATAAATGCATATTTAATTTCTTCTTTCTAAATGAAAAATAAAAAATAAAATATTATTATTATTACTACCATTTATATATATATTGAATTTTTTAATTCTTTATTTTTCTATATTATTTTTATTTTTTCTTTATTTATTAAGTTTATTATTTTTATTAAGTTCTTAAATATATTATATTATTAATATATATTGAACAATATATATATATATAATATATATATGTGGAGATATTGTTTGCAGGGGGGTGGAGGGGATATAAAACAAAATTTTACCGAGTTGTTGTTATATTTTGTGTTTTGATTGCAACGATAATAGTTTGGGGGTGGTAAGCTATTTTTATTGGGTTTTAAAAGAGTTTTTTTTATACCAGAGAGAGAGAGAATTTAGAGAGCATTTCGAATCGATTTTTTTAGTCCTGAGTGTGTCTCGTTCAGCTCTCTGGGAATTTCGGGCTGTGTTGGATCTCGCCATCTGGCATCTTGCCGCAACCTCCCTCCTTTCACTTTTCTTTCTTTCTTTTTTTTTTCTCTCTCTCTCTCTCTCTCTTTCTCTCTGGTTTTTTCCCAACCCTCGCGAGGGAGTCGAACAACAACGGCCGATTGATTTTGAGAAATACGTTGTTCGGAGTTCACTGTAGCGATTCCTGTATAACTATTGTGATGTCCCTACAATATCTGTTGAAAAATTCTATTTGGTTGCAATTTATTATGACACTCGAAAACTTGTATTATTTGTTTTTTTTTAAACTACTTAACGTATTGCCACCCTCAAATAAACAAAAAAATTGTTCAATGTGAAAATTTCAATGATACATCGCTCTTATGGTTATTCCACGTTGTTTTCAATATCTTTCATCTTCTCTCCAGCATTCTTACTTGCAAATCCATCCCGAAAATGTCATCAAAGAAAAATCTACATCAAACAAAAATAATTATAACCATAAGAATAATAACAATAACCAAACGAAGCTAATAACAATTTTTCCTAAACTCAACATAAATCTAATTGCCATGCGTATTTCAATTATCTCGGTGTTACGCAAATAATTGTCGTCATCATCGTTATCGAAAATGACTTTGACTCTAACTGCACAAAGTATTTCTCGTAATTGCACGTCAGAGAAAGACAAACGAAAAAAGGAATGAGAAGAAAAAAAAACAAATTCACATTTCGGTCTTTGTGGTTTCATCCCTCGTGGGCATTTTTATTTCTTCATTATTCCACCTACCCTCGGTCTCTTTGGCGCTCGCGAAGGGTGAAAGTAAGTGCAAAAGCATCTCGGCTCTGGCTGCATTTGCGCGGGCGTAAATACTCCGTTCAAGGCGAAGGCAGAGAGAGAGACAGAGAGAAAGAGAAGAGAGCTTGGTGCAAGAAGGAGGGTTTTGAGGGCGCATTCGCTTTTCGACCCTGTACAAACTCAGACCCGCGTACAAAAATAAAAAACAAATAAGAAGAATAAGAAAAAAAGAAAGAAAAACAAAAGCAAACGACAAAAGCTTGCGGACAAGAGTGCAGAGTAGCGAGGGAGAGAGTGACTTTACGAAATAATGGTTCGCTCTAACCTTCGCTTTCTGGTCTTTTAATTGAGAGCCAGACCCGTGGGCACGAAGGAGCGAGTGAGAGATGAGGAAAATAAAGGGAGAAGGAGTGAAAGAAAAAGAAGAAGAAGAAAAAAAAAACGTGAGCTTGAGGGTTCTTTTGTGGAAGACCCGGTGTATTCTCTGGTCGTTATCATCGCGACGTTTCAACGGAGTCACGGAGCCCGTATTCCACGTGTAGGGGATAAGTACGAGAGTCGTCGTAGCCATGAGCCACGAGAGAGTAAATATCGTAAGGGCGAAGGGGACGTTAACCGTGAAAAAAGGGAAGAGCGAACAACAGAAGGGAGAGAGAGAGAGCCGGAGAACGAGAAAGAGAAAGAAAATGAAAGAGAGAGATAGAGAACCAGAAGAGAGAGAGAGAGAGAGAGAGAGAGAGAGAGAGAGAGAGAGAGAGAGAGAGAGAGAGAGAGAGAGAGAGAGAGAGAGAGAGAGAGTAACAGAAAGAGAGAGAAAGAGAGAAAAAAAGAGATAGAGAGAGCCAGAGAAAGAGAGAGAGAGAGAGAGAGAGACAGAGAAAGAAAGAAAGAGAGAGAGAGAGAAAGAGAGAGAAAGAAAATGAAAGAGAGAGATAGAGAGCCAGAAGAAAGAGAGAGAGACGAAGAAAGAGAGAGAGAGAGAGAGAGAAACAGAAAGAGAGAAGAAAAGAGATAGAGAGAGCCAGAGAAAGAGAGAGAGAGAGAGAGAGAGAGAGAGAGAGAGAGAGAGAGAGAGAGAGAGAGAGAGAGAGAGAGAGAGAGAGCCAGAGAAAAAGAGAGAGAAAAAGAGAGAGAGAGAGAGACAGAAAAAGAGAGAGAGACAGAAAAAGAGAAAGAGAATGAAAGAGAGAGAGCCAGAAGAGAGAGAGAAAGAGAAAGAGAGGGAAAGATACACACAGAGTGTAAAAAAGAGAGAGAAAGGAAGAAAGAGAGGGAAAGATACACGGAGGGAGTAATAAAGAGGGAGAGAAAGGGAGAAAGAGAGGGAAAGATACACAGAGAGAGTAATAAAGAGCGAGAGAAAGGGAGAAAGAGAGTGAGACAGAACAAGACGTAGATCAAGAGCGAAAAAGAGCGAGAAGAAGCGAGAAAGACGGGCGTTAAATCCACCCTCGCTCACTTGAAACGGTTAACACAATAACCTTACCTCTTACCACCGCACTCGCGATCTCTTTGAGAAAATGCTACTCGTCCGCGAGAGCTTGCCGCCGCGCTACAGGCGCTACAATCCAACCCCCGCGCTCTTCCACCGGCTTTCGCCTCCTCCCCCTCACCCCAGGGTGCACTTTGCGCGGGTGTGCGCGGGTGTGTGTGCATGCCCCGCTCCTCGACGGTGCGCAAAGGGCTCTTGGACTCGTCGACCGTGTTTACTTTTGCCGAAGCTGTGCTCCGGCCCCTTCGTCGAGAGCTACGTAGTCTAATTACTCACACGAGTACGCTTTTCACTTTCTCCTAACCATCGCGATTGTGCGCTTTCCCATCGAACTTTCGGTACCGTACGAGTTTCATCCACGAAATCTCTCGGTACACACCCGATAGTAACGAGAACTGTATCGTAATCTCCGGGAATCGCGAGTGTCCGTGTGCGGCTACCCGAGTCCGAGATAATACGAGTTTTCGAGTGTTTTACAGTTACTACGTGGCGATAGTGCCACGGTACAGCTTGTTTTTTTCTTTTTTTTTTTTTTTTTTTTGGTTCTCCTTTGGTATCTTCTGCTCGCACTCGTGTGTCGGTCTTTCGTCATCTATCGGTTGGATAAACCGAATGGGTGTTTGCGAGGGTTAACGGAACGTTTCATTGATCTTGAAACGAACGCCCACGATTTATGATGTACTACTCATACTGGGGTCTTGATGCTTTCGAAATGCTTGGGTCTGTTTGTCGGTCCTCCGAGCTTGGGGTTACGGGTTTTATTTTTTTGACATTTTGCTTTCTCAGGGAGAGCCATTGCGGGGGCGGTTAATGAAATTGTTTTCGAGATTTTTGTGTCTCGTTCTGAAACATGTTTGAAATTTGTCGAAGCGTCCAGTGTGTGTTTGTGTGTGTTTGTGCGTGTGTGTGTGTTTTTTTTCTGTCTGTTTGTGCGTGTAATGATCCTGAAAAGTTAAAACGTTTATTACTCGAGATCGTTATAAGCTATCGCACTAAAACTTTCCGCACATGTAAAATTCTACGATATCTATGTGACGTATAATTTTCGCAATCATTGGCGCCGTCGCTGGGATTTTACATTGTTTGAAAACTAAAAAGAAACAAAAATTCGATTATCGCTGGATCTACGGCGAATTTTGAATTATCGGTCTAAATGGATCTTGACAAAAAGGGGTAGATTCGACCCAGGCCAAAATTTTAAAGTGCCTGCAATTTATTTGTTTATTATGATTTTTTAAATAAATAATTCCGGAAACTTTATATTTCAAAATTTTATCGTAAAGTATAAACCCTGAGCTTCATTCATGAATTTTTCCCGATTTTTAGGATGACATTTTCTATTTTTTTGAACCTCGAGTCCATCCGACCCCACGATACACTTTCGGGGTGCGAAAAAAGAACGATAAACTAATCCAGAGGTCGGCAAAGTGCGGCTCCAAAGCCGCATGCGGCTCTTTGACCTCTTTTACTAAATTAAAGTTCACTACATTTACAAACAGATTTGGCTTTCAATTTTTTTTAAATCGTTTTAATTTGCATATTTGGCTCTTTGGCTAATAAGTTTGCCGACCACTGCACCAATCGGTTCAAACGTTTCTTCGACTGCTAAAAAAATTATTTCCAATTAAAAAAAAAATCTATTTATTGTTTTTTTGCGAAGCAAACAAGATATGGACGTCATAGTTTCGAAAAGATATCAACCAGCTCAGTCATCACCATAGAGATATGGGTTGTCAACGTAGAGCCCATGCTTTCGATCAAATAGCGTCAACTAAAAAGACAGAGGCCAACTTTTTCCCACCGCCATCTTTTTTTCTCTCATTGCCATAGCCACTTTTCCACATAGAGTCAACAGCCCACATGTCTAACCATGGCGCCCATGAGTCGCGCTTATTCCAATTTTGGTCTTCGTGTATCGCAACGCGGAACCGGACAGCCATCGGATAAACGAATTGCGAACCGTTGGGATCGTGTTCGGCCGAATCATTATTCTCGCCTCGATGCGGTTGGCGGTGAAGTTCCTTATGACCGAGCGGCACCGCGAGGTTCGCTTTCTCGCGTGCGATACCGCGTTGTGCCTATCGACCTGACGATTCTCTTTTTCTCTTGATTTTTCTACGTTCTAGAGAAGTAAGAGAGCGAATTCCGGATAGTAAATGAACTATTGCTTCCCTGGTGAGCCAAGATTCAGAGCCCTGAATCTGCTGGACTCTCGGAACCTGATTTATTATTATTATTATTATTATTATTATTATTGTTATTAAAACGATTAAAATAATAATAATAATAATAATAATTATCATTATTATTATTATTATTATTATTATTATTATTATTATTATTATTATTATTATTATTATTATTATTATTATTATTATTATTATTAAAACGATTAAAATAATAATAATAATAATTATCATTATTATTATTATTATTATTATTATTATTATTATTATTATTATTATTATTATTATTATTAAAACGATTAAAATAATAATAATAATAATTATTATTATTATTATTATTATTATTATTATTATTATTATTATTAATTATAATTATTATATTATATTATATTATATTATATTATATTATATTATATTATATTATATTATATTATATTATAATTAATAATAATAATAATAATAATAATAATAATAATTATTATTATTATTATTATTATTATTATTATTATTATTATTATTATTATTATTATTATTATTTTCTTGGATTTGTGTGCGTGTGTGCAAAAGAGAATTCTTCCGTTGGTTACTTCTTATAAGTCTTTAGGGATTATTACGGGTAATTATCGATAATAAGCTTTGAGATTCAAAGATTATTGTGAGTATATGTTAAATAAAAAAAACTAGTTAAGAGAACGAGTTTCCTAAATAGGACAGGGCATTACGTATCGGCATATACCAGAATTGTGATGTATAGAGCAATAATAGCACCTCGCTTCGAGTACTGTGCAACTCTGCTTGTGGGAACGGGAGAAACGGAGTTGAATAAACTGCAGATCGCGCAAAACAGAGCGATGACGGTCGTATTGCAATGCAGCCGGTACACGAGAGTGGACGATGTGCTGCTAGCAGTAGGGTTTACGTCTGTGAGTCAGAGGCTTCGGTAGAACGTGTGTGTATTTGTTTTTGAAGCGATTTCAAATCTACTGCTTGAAGAATAAAACGGGAAGAGAGGAATTTGAGGGACGAGAAGCGGTGACGTAACATGGCAGGGGGAAGACGTTGAAATTAAGTTCCGAAGGATGAGGAATGCACAAAAATGTTTGGACTACAAAGGTGTATCAATGTATAACGCGTTGACAGCAGTGATGAAGGGCTGTGGAAGACTCGATTGGTTTATACGTATGATGATGGAGTTTATCGTAGCGACTGTTAAATAGGGTTAAAGAATTGGTGTAATACACCAAATACGGGATCAATAGGCATAATTATGGATTCAAAAATAGCTGAGAAAGCTAATAAATATCAATCAATCGATCAATTTCTCTCTCTCACTCTCTGTCTGTTTTTTTTATTTATTTTCATTTTATTATGTCACTCTCCCCCCCCCCCTCTCTCTTTCTATCTCCCTCACACACATCAACTACAATCTACTCTTGTTATTAATATGTTAAACTTCTACTAATTCTCAAATTTGCCCCATAATAATTATCGGAGCATAATAAACAAATCGATCTCTTCCTCTTTCTTCCTTTCTCTCTATTTTTTTTATTTATTTCAGTTTTATACTGTTACTCTTTCCGTTTATCATTTTATTGTATTTTACTCTGTTATTGTTGTCCGCTCATTGCATAATACCGTACGATAAAATATCGCTTTGAGTCTAACTAAGGCGTAATAAATTACCCGATCAATCAATCTGTCTATCTCTCGCTCTCTCTCTCTCTCTCTCTCCATCTCCCCGAGTTCGTGCATAATAATGGCTAACGCGGAACTCTCGAGTATGAATGAAAAAAAAAAAACCCGTCCTCCGCGGAATTGGTTTTAGATAAACGTCGGGAATTACCGTATCGCTCGAGTAACCGGTCTTTGACGCTTAATGTCGAGCGATAGCCTTATAATTTGTCACGAATGTGAAAGATTGCTGACGGATTTACTCGAGCGCTTACGCAATATCGGAAAATAGCAATTCAAACTTCTGAAAGGCTGCAGCGTGATCAGTCGATCTATCTTCATCGTTTACATTCATTTTTAATCTTTCGACGAAAGAACTAGCGAACAATTTTTTAAATCTTAAATATATCGGGTGTCTGTAAACCCCATCGATATCGATATTTTGTCCAAAAAAAACATTCGTAAAAACTATGGTGTTAACTTAAAAATATTACGATATTACGATTGTGACAATAACGTCGAATAACGCAAACGATTGTCTAATTATGCGTTGTTCCGATAACAACCAAGACCGTCGACGCTGTGAAAAATCATGAAGACTCCATGAAGATTTTCAAAGCCGGTAAACACCGAAATTTTCTGAGTAGGTGGAATTCCTGGAATGTTCTTCATTAGTCGTCGGTATCTCGGAGCAGGGCCTCGAATTGGGAGCTAGACCAACTTGGACTGCGTAAAAGAAAGACGTAAAGAAAAAGAAGGAGAGATAGAGAGTGATAGCTAGAAAGAAGAAGATGAAGAAGAAGCTGGAGAGGCTGGAAGAAAGATCAGACGAGCGAGAGAGAGATGGAAAGAAAGAGAAGAAGAGACAGAGAAAGATGCTGGATGTCTTTGAAATTTCAGTTCCTTTCAAAACGTTTCGGCGCAAAACATAGCCGAGAACGGAGCCGGGTTCTCGCGGCGTTGCTCACCGGAGTTTTTCTCTCCCTCTCCCTCTCTCCCTCTCTCTCTCTCTCTCCCTCTCTTTCCTTTTTTTTCTTTCAAAGCACGCGGCACGTTCTATCTTATTTCGTCGTTACCGACGAAAACCCCGAGGTTTAAGGGGAAGTTTTGCCGGTGCGTTGCTCGCCGCGCCCACGGGGGTGGTCCCGTCCTCATTGTACGACAAAACCACCCCCGTGCCGTCGGCCTCGCTTAACGAGAAAAACTATTGCCTCTACGCGTTATCCCCCCGAACGATCCGTCATTCGTCCCGAGGGTCTTCAACGACCGAACGTAGAAACCTCGACCGAATAACCTACGCGCACGCATTGTCCAAACCCGAAGAAGAGAAGAAAAAAAAAAAAATTCATCCACGAGAACGGCTTTTGAAAGCCGCGTTTATCGCGTCGGAGAGGGAACAAGGTTTTCTCTTTGCGGCAAATTCTACCGTGTCGGGGAATATTGTGACGATGAAGAATCGATGCACGTCAATTCTTGAGTGACAATTGTCGTTTAGTTGTTTTGTAACAAATACGAGTTTAATCCCAGACTGGTCCCGCTTGAATTTTTTTTTTTTTTGCCTTCTCACGTTTGCTTTTTCTACGCGCGATATTTTGATTTGGGTTGGAAAAAGGGTTTCATTTTGCCACCGTTTTCTTTGCTGCTTTGATGACGTAGATAATCATGGATAATTACACTTTAGTTCTTTGAAGTTGAAATGGTGAAGAATTGTTTTTGCTAGTGAAGAAATTGGAGATATTTCTGAAGAATAGAAATAATCCTGCCTGGGAGACACATTTGGGCCACGGAGGATGCGTCCAAGGTTAAGATCCAAAAAGGATCATGCGGAGGCGATTTATGGACCTCCGATCGTTAAATAAAAACGGTAAACAATTGTTTTCAACGATGACAAACATTTTTCAATCAACCCGAAGTCTTTCATCGTGCTAAAATGGGCCACAAATGATTCAAGACTTTGCTCGTATCCAAAACCGTTTGGCATCCTTGAAAAAAAATGGTCCACCGTTGCGTTACCATCCGACTATGTTTCGTCTCGACCCTGCCTTAGCCGACAAGTACATACATAATGTTCGTGAGGGGGGGGGGGCATCAATGCTAATTCGTCCGACGATTGTTGGCCACTCGGAAAAAGGGCCAAGGCGACGTCCTGTTCCGCAATCTGATGGCACTTTGGACTGCCGCAGAGTTGACGGTGATTTCCGCGTTGACGGCAATCGTCGGTAGAAACGATTTTAAGCGCGACGGGGGACGTATCGGGCCAAGGTTTTCCTGCAACGAAATAGGGAAAGGAGAGAGAAGGAGAGAGAGAGAGAGAGAGAGAAGGAAGAGAAGGAAAGAGAGAGAGAGAGAGAAGAAAAGGGAGAGAGAGAAGGAAAGAGAGAGAGAGAGAGAGAGAAGGAAGAGAAGGAAAGAGAGAGAGAGAGAGAAGAAAAGAGAGAGAGAGAAGGAAAGATAGAGAGAGAGCGAGAGAGAGAAGGAAGAGAAGGAAAAAAAGAGAGAGAGAGAGAGAGAGAGAGAGAGAGAGAGAGAGAGAGAGAGAGAAGAGAAGGAGAGAGATGGATAGAACGATAGAAATGCGGAGTACCGACAGACGTTGCTGCGGTCGTAGTGGCGCAGAGAACGAGTGACGGTCAAAGGGGGGGCGGAAAGGGGATGAAAAAGAGAGGTTCGAAGCAGTGCCGCCTGCGAGAAACGTGGAGTAGCGAGTAGCGGGGAGAGCGACGGTGCGAGAGAGAGTCTTGTAATACAAGAAGGAAAAGAGCGAGGCGTTTGGTCGGCGGTTCTGTCTTCCTGGAAGCCAACAATAATAGCGGCCCCGAGAAGAGAAAGATCGTGAACGAAGCCGAAGAGAGAACACAAGAGGTCCCGCTGGTGCTTCGTTGGCTTCTATACTGACGAAAGACCGCGCGCGCTTCGCCGCTGCTTTTGCTTCTCGGAAAATACCCCCCCTCACTTTACGCTGTGGGATGCTGGATGATCGTTCGCTCCATTCTCCGGCTAGTTCGTATCCGTTCGCTTCGCTTCGTTCGACGATCTCTGGAGAGAAAAAATAAAAATTACCCGGGAGAGATAAGAGCGAGCTCGCAGGCCCACCTTGAAGATTGGTCATTTCCGGTACGCCGGACTTAGATTTTATTGGGAGGCTTGAGATCATCGAAATTATCGAATATATGCAGATGATCGATTTTTATTGCTATACGTAGAGAATGCAAGCAAATATCCGATTTACAAAGTTGTTGTTTTTATTATTATTATTATTATTATTATTATTATTATTATTATTATTATTATTATTATTATTATTATTATTATTATTATTATTATTATTATTATTATTATTATTATTATTATTATTATTATTATTATTATTATTATTATTATTATTATTATTATTATTATTATTATTATTATTATTATTATTATTATTATTATTATTATTATTATTATTATTATTATTATTATTATTCCAAGTAAAAAAATAATGTACAGCCTATAACTATATATGAAATTGAGCATATATAGTTTATATATAGTCTATGCACGCAATTGTATATGTACTATTTAAAAAAAATCCAAAAATAAATACAATAATTCTAAAAATAATAATAATATATAATTCTCTTTAACATAATGAAATAATGTATCTAAAAATTATATATAGCCTATATATGAACTATATATGGAATTGGAAATATATCGTTCATATATGAACTATATATAATTTTTTCACTTGCGATTATATTATTATTATTATTATTTTATTATCTCTGTTAAGCAATGTTTGATGTAATCACATTTTTCTGTTGATTTTTAAATGAAACAATGTGATAGAAGAAATTTCTTTCTTGCAAGAAATTGCGGAAATTCTCGTGGAATCAATAAACTATCTAATGTCTACTTCACGGAGCCTGTCCGTTTCCCGTTCGAATAGAAAGAATGGCTGCATCTATAATTTTTCAGCTATAACTGCAATGTACGAACGAGTACATTCGGAAAATATATTTTGCAGTTCGCATAACAATTTTTTCTCGGGTTCGAGCAACCGAGCGTTCATAGTTTATCCTCGACGTAGGTTGTTGCCGATCTGTGGGAGATCGTCGATCGATCTCGGAAATGTCGTCGATAAGACACACGTGGAATGTTTCGAAACCGGATGCACGGCGACCAGGAAGCGAGAAACATATTAGGGGGAGTCTCGGTCACTGCTGCCGAGCGGTCCTTCCTCTTTCTCTCTCTCTCGTTCTCTCTCTCTCTCTCTTTCTTTATCTTTCTCTCTCTCTATCTTTCTCTCTCTTTCTCCATCTTTCTCTCTCGCTCTCTATCTATCTATCTATGTATCTTTCTCTTTCTCTCTTTCTCTTTTCTCCGGCTCTTTCTCTCTTTCGTCGGGGAGCCAGTGCCCCCTAGCGGTTTCCCGACTTCATTGCCCTACGCCGTGCATCCTCCGGCTTGGCCAACGCTGTTCCGACACTCGTCTATTCTTCTCGCTTTGTCGGAAAGATCGAGAAAACACGAGAGAGAGAGCGAGATAGAGAAAGAAATAGCGAGCGTTCTAACTGTAAAGAGCCCAACGATTTACGAAGGCTGTATTTCATCCAGCGTTACGCTTACCTATCTGTCCGCCTCGTTCGAGTGATTCGTAGGTACTGGAAATCAAAATAGTACTGCTTGCCGACACTGAAAGAAAAAAAAGGGAAAAAAGAAAATAAGAGAACGAGAAGGAAAGAAAAATGTACGGCGTTTGGTACGGAAAAGCCGTGCCAAGTAATAAATAACTTCGAAGGTCATAAACCTACAGCGAGTAAAATTATGTATTACAGCGTTACAAAATTTTTCACGGGATCGAAGTAGTGTCAAAAAAAAAAAAAAAAAATCACGCTGTCCCATACTGTAAAAAAATATGTATAAGTATTATAAAACAAAATTTACAAGGCTTTGCTTAATTTATATTTAACCGTTGCGGAATATTCTTCGAGAATAAATAGTATATTAAGCAACGAGTGCGGAAAGCCGGTCATTACCCACGAGGGTGGCGAAGCCGCCCGAGTGGGTGATTCCGGCTGCCCGCACGAGTAGCTTATACTATTTTTCTTCACGAGTGCATGAAGATGCTCGCACTAGTTGTCCCTTTACCGTTTGGGAGATACGTGGTCTTCCACGGTTTTTTGATTATCCACGGTGACTAGCTTCACAGCGTGGGTAATGTAGTCAAAATCGCACGCTTGCGTGCGATTCTGACACATTACTCACGCCGTGAAGTTAGTTACCATGGGTAATCGGAAACCGTGGGAGATCTCGTATTTTCCGAACGGAAAAGAGACAAGTAATGTGAGCATCTTCACGCACCCGTAAAGAAAAAAAATTATTGATCCTCCGATAAATTCCGGATTTTTCTCGAGTATCAATTTTTCATTTCGTTTCTTGTTTTTATTTATTTTTCCCGACATTCGGGGCGGGGGAGAAAAATTCCCGTGTCTCGGAGAAGACGTTGTTACGGGGGTGGATAAATGATTATCGAAGTCGGGGCGCACGGGCTTGAGGCGTGGAATACGGATTGGAAATTCCGTGGATGGTTCGTTTGTAAAGGCGAAGAGATGAAAAAGAGGAGAAAAAAGAAGTTGTATAATCTTTGATTTATCGGCCGAGCGAGGTTCGGGTCGTGCGGGCACTTTGAAGGCTTTGGTGAAACATTTCCGAGTACTGTACGAGATGTAGAAGCGAAGAGAGAGACGTAGAGAGAGGGAGAAAGAGCGTAAAATGGGACGAAGGCATTCGAGCTACGGAGGACCGATTTTCGGTCGTCCAGGGCTTTCGGTAATGCTATTACACATGATTACCGGGACTATAGTAAATAAAACGTTGAAGCGCCAAATGCTCGATTCGAGTGCCGCCGCGTTCTTCTCTATTCTTTTTCTCTTCGGGTCCATACACGCTGCGTAGATTTGTTTTTTTTTTTTTTTTTAAATTTTAATTTTTTTTAAATCTTCTCTTCTTTCTTTTTTCCTCGTCTTTTATTCTCTCGACGGACGAAAAACGAGCGCGAGCGGAGTTGAGGCCATTTCTCGGTTGAGAGACTGAATGGAGGAATAATAATATCCGGGTGGAGGACATAGAAGTGTTGAATAAGTAGGTCATGCGAATCCAATTACTATTTTTTTTTTTTTTTCGCTTTTCTTTTTATTTTGAGAAGAAAAAATATTTTTTTTCGTTTGGATTATTAATGGAGATCCAAAATGATGATTATTTTTGTTTGTTATGGCTCGAATTGTTTTTTGGGGGTGGGAGAAAATCGAATTTAGGATTTCGTGCAGATTTTTTTGTTTTTTTTTTATACTCAAGATCCGAGGATTTGGTTTGTCAGGTGGCTTGCAATTGTTCCTCAGTAGGTACTCGACGTTGCTTTCGGAACAGCTTCACGGACGGATATATTCGTATCTTCCGTTGTAACGACTTGTTTGATTTGGAATTATTATTTTTTGTAGTTAGGTGAGTTTTTTTTCGATTTGATGAATGAGAAGATTAATTTGTTGGTGGCCTTTGGTGGTTATTCAAGTCGCCTTGGAACAACACCAAAATGATTAGGAAAATAAGTTTAAAAAAATAATACGAGAATTTGATTTTGTTGTTAATTACTGGTTTTGTTGGAAATTGACGTTCGGACCTAAAAAACGTGAAATTAAATGAAATATTAATTTACTCATTTATTTAGGTTATTGCTCAAAGAAATTATATTTTATTTATTATTATTATTATTATTACTATTATTATCATCATCATCATTATTACTATAAGCTTTATTATTATTATTATTATTATTATTATTATTATTATTATTATTATTATCATCATTATTATTACTATAAGCTTTATTATTATTATTATTATTATCATCATTATTATTACTATAAGCTTTATTATTATTATTATTATTATTATTATTTTTGTAGTACTGTGAGCTTTTTTAGGTTTGTGGGAGGTTTAGGTTTTTTAGGTTTAACAAAAGGAAGATTTATAGGTGGCCTTTGGTCGCTAACAAAAATTGAGAAATCATATAAAATTTTAATTGATTCATCAATTTATTAATTCGTTCGTTTATTGAGTCGTTCGTTTATTTATTCATAAATTTATTCACCCATCGACGTTATTCTAAAACCATGGGTTTTTATTTTATTTTTACAGTCGTCGGTGGTACCGCCGAGGGCAGCGATTCCGAGGAACTTCTTGCGTGCGTAGCACCACCCTGCAGCAGTTCGCCCCTACCTCCACGAGTTATCGTTACGCCGGAAACGAGCACGATTGGCGGAGCTCCATCGGCCAGAACCGCGACTTGTTCCTCCACCCCGACGGCCCACACTGCCAACGATGACCGCAGCAATCCCAGCAACGCTGCCAATCCCACGAGGCAACTCAGCTTCGAGGTAATTAACAATCGAATAATTAACAATTCAGTAATTTAATCAGTTTTAAATTCTCACCCTATTTTTTCATTCTAACAAACCGCAAAACTTATTTAAACAATTGTCGATTCGTTGCAAAAATATATTTGAAAAAACTTTAAAAAAATCTCTTTAATAAAGTACAAAATCAAGAAAAGAAAAAAAAATAGTTTAATAAGCGTGGCAATAATTTCAATCACATTATTCTCGACTCGTTCCTGTCTTGAAACTCACAATAATTTTCTTTCTTCAACGACAACGAAGACTCCAAAAAAACTTCATCATTTTTATTCCCTCGCTCATCAAACAAAAACAATTCTTAATCCCGTAGAAAATAATTAATCCCAATAATTTATCTCCAACGAGAACCAACGAAAAAAATAACAAAAACCAAAACCTATCAATACCAAAAAATGACAACTAAAACAAAACAAAAAAACAACGAATAACAAAACTATAATCATATTCATTAATCAATAAATAATTATAAAATAATCAATAAATAATTATAAAATAATCAATAAACAATCATAAAATAATCAATAAACAATTATAAAATAATCAACAAACAAAGTATAAATATATTTATTATCATAAATATCAATTAAACACATCGATAACGTATCTTCGTGCAGGAGTTCGAATGCGACGTTTCCGTGGCCGAGGGAGACAGACGTCGCCAAGAATTTTCTTTCACTCTTTACGATTTCGACGGTCACGGAAAGATAACCAAGGACGATATTGCCGGTCTCGTGACGACGATTTACGACACCCTCGGTGCATCGATTCAAGTACCACCGTGCGGCAGCAAAACGATCAAAGTAAAGTTAACCGTGTCGCCGGATCAGCGAGCAACGAGCTTGGTAACCGGACAGACGCAAACTTACGTCGCAACGACGTCGGAAATCGCGACCGCGTCAACGACGACGGCAACGACGACGTCGACGACAGCGGTATCGGCGATTGCGACGACGACGACGGTGGCAACCGTACCAACGGCGACGACGACGACGGTTGCAACGTCGTCGACACCGACGATTGCCAATGCTTCGTTAAAAACGACGAACGATCATCTACCGGGTGGAAACATCGCTCCGGCTTCGTCCTACTGTTGTCACGTTAAACACGTTGCATCGTGCGGTCACGCCAATCACCAATCGCGACGGGGGCCGAGGAGAAGACGAGCTCTTCGCAGTCGGGGCGAGGTGAGAACGTGGCATATTTGCTTTTCTATTGATTCTCACCCGGGGCGTTGTTATTATTGTTGTTATTTTTTTTTTCGAACGATTGTTTCGGGCTCGCGGAATCGGTGTGGTTCGGTTTGGTTGTTTGGAAGAATTATTTTTTTGATATTTGGGGGAAGGGGAAGGGTACTTGAAAAATAGTGCAACGTAATCCTGAATTTTTGTGATAATGCTTGTTGTGATTCGATTATATTGGATTGATGATGGAAGGAATTGATTGAAATAATAATTGATTGTTGTATGGAGCTTTGGCAATTCCGACCTAATTTTTTTACGATTATGATATAAGAATTATTATTATTATTATTATTATTATTATTATTATTATTATTATTATTATTATTATTATTATTATTATTATTATTATTATTATTATTATTATTATTATTATTATTTTTATTTTTATTATTATTATTATTATTATTATTATTATTATTATTATTATTATTATTATTTCGCATGCGATATAATTTAGAATAATAATTATTATTATAATATATAATAATAATATTATAATACTATAATAATAATAATTATTATTATTATATAATAATAGTAATAATAATATTATTAATAATGTTAATAATCATCATTATTATATAATAATAATAATGATATTATTTATAATATTATTATATAATATAAATAATAAATAATTTCCAATTATTGACGATATTTCGAATTTCAAATCGATATATCTCGACAATCGCCAGTAAGAATTAAAAAAATCAAGGGAGCTTTTTCTTTTGTTTTCACACGGTCTGTGCAATAAAAATAAGTACAATTATGTTGCACTGTTTGAACTATTATTAATTAACAGTTAATCGACTAAACATTGAATATCTCAAAGAATACCTATTAAATTTTTCTTATTTTTTAAATCTAAATTCTGTGAATAAAAACAAAACGATTGAGACCACCCTCAACTTGGCTATGGACTTAGTTTAGAAGTTACAGCTTTTTTGTGATAAAAAACAAGTTCATTTCTCAGCGATAATTCATATAATATTATTATTATATATTATAATTATTATTCTAAATCATATCTCATGCAGAATTATAATACAATAATAATGATTATTATCATCATACTATAATTATAATTATAAAATAATTAAGCCGGAATCGCCAAAACTCTATACAAACAAATTATTATTATTTTACCTAATTCCTTTTTTTCTCACGCACAAGCTACTCTAATAAATCCTTTTCACATACTCGTCAAATAAAAAAATATAAGAAAATAATAATAACAATAATACCGCATTAAAATTCCCACAAAAACCGATAAATTTTCAAAATTCCAATTATCGAAAGCTCTTTCAAATTTTCTCGATCTCTTTTTTCCTCCCTTAAATTCATTTTCACCGACTAAGCGTCGACGCTTCGAATGTGAATCGTTACGAGAAAAATTCGTAATTTAACGATTAACGATGTAATTAACGATTGATTGATCGTTCGACAGCCGGAACGCGTTGCGGATTCCCACAGCGATGAGGATGCCGACAATGTGCCAGCTGTGTTAACGGTCACCGCGGCAACGACGACGACAACTACGACGACGACAACGACGGGAGTTTCGTCCCCGTCGAAGCAGGAAGAACTACGACGCAGGGTTGGTCCGGCTGCAAATCCCCCAGCTTCGCCCTACTCGAACAGTTCCGAGGGCGACGTTAGCGACGAGAGCGATGCCTCGCCCGCGATAAATCCCCTGACACCACTCGTGACGAATCAACGGAAACGAAGCGGATCGATGCAGAGACAGCAGCTGCTAGAAATCATTCAAGCTAACATGGAAAAAAATAATCTCAGTTTTCACGCATCTAGGTAAATTTTTTTTTATTTATTTTTATCTTTTTTATTATTATTTTTTTTTTTTTTTTTGACCAGGTTCTCAATATAGTTCATGTTTTTGTCGATGCGACGAAGGGAGGTGATTTGTCATCTTTGGATAGGAGAATAAGATTTGAATTTAATTTTTATTGCTGGTTTTGGTGAGATTAAATTGATCTGAAGCGAAGAGATTTTTTTTTTTAACAGCGAGTTTTTACTGAGATTGAAGAGGATGAGAAAAATGTAGAGGTATTGGATTTTATGTGTTTTAATGGTAATTTTATTATAAAAGCTTTGCAGTGATAATGGCGAAAACTTATTTGTCATCTTGGAATACGAGGATAAGATTTGAATTGATTTTTTATTGCTGGGCTTGCTGATATTAAATTGACCAAAAAGTAAGGAGATTTTTTTTAACCAGCGATTTTCTTACTGAGAATGAAAACGATAAGAAGAATGTCGTGTTTTTTAAACAGCAAGTTTTTACTGAGATTGAAGAGGATGAGAAAAATGTAGAGATTTTGGATTTTGTGTGTTTTAATGGTAATTTTATTATAAAAGCTTTGCAGCGATAATGGCGAAAACTTATTTGTCATCTTTGAATACGAGGATAAGATTTGAATTGATTTTTTATTGTTGGGCTTGCTGATATTAAATTGACCAAAAAGTAAGGAGATTTTTTTTTAACCAGCGATTTTCTTACTGAGAATAAAGACGATAAGAGAGATGTCCGTTTTTTTTTTAATGGCGAGTTTTTATGGAGATTGAAGAGGATAACAAAAATGTAGAGATTTTGTGAAGTACCGACAAAATATCTGAATTACCTCGAATAATTGAAACAAACTTGACAATTAATTGATTGTCACCGTGAAAATATATTGACATTAGGAGTAATAGTTAACATATATAGATATATAAATGAGGGCGATTCGTTTTGCAGCAAATTTTTTTTCTCAGGAACTTAATTAAAAATAAAAATGATGTTTTTCCCGAAAATCCTCAATGATTGATCGATTTTCGGAAAATCGACAAGAGATATGTTTCCTAAAGCATCAAATTTCCAAGAAAAAAAATGAGTTTCGGAGCTCATACACAAAAACGAGCTCGAGTCACAGCAATTTTCCTCCCAAGACTTTAGAAAACAAGACAATACAAGACAAAACAAGACGTAAAATCGTCCACGGTCCAAAGTCGTAGCTTAAAAAGTTGCTAAGTAATAATTATCAAACCGAAAAAGCGACACTCTCACACACATCCCAAATGGAAAATACTTCCCGACTCGGTGCGACCTCTAAAAATTTCTCCATCAGACTGCAATCACTGCACACTATTCATTTCTCAAAACCGAGAAATAATCCAAAGACTCGAGAAAAAAATCGTTTCCGCAAAAACAAATCACTCCAATACACATAAATACATATCGATTCAATCCATCCGACAGATAATCAAGAACAAAACCGCAACATTATTTTTCCAGAAAACGACATCAATCCGAGCAGCTGCGAATTCCCCTTCGAAATCCTTACGACATCGTCGAACCCACGAGTCCGTACATCGAAAAATGCGGACCGACCTCGACAACGCGACACCCAACGGTCTACCACAAGCCCGTGCGGGAGCAACATCAACAAAATCAACAACAACAGCATCACCATCATCACCATCATCCCCACAACAATCCTTCGTCGTTGACAAAATTATCCGGTAAAACTCGAACCGTTGGAAACACGCGAAAACAACGAAATCAACAATCGATTCAACGTAATTCGATGACAACCCCACCACCGCCCCTTCAATCCTTGCGAAACAATTTGCAACGACAATCACCGACAAACGAAAACGTTAATTTATTGAACACTTCAACGATTCGCAACAATCAACAGCAACAACAGAACGATCAACAAAACAATCAACAATACGTAACGAATCAAACGACCAATACGAATAATTTGAACAATCATCAACGAAACGATGGTAATTACGGACAATCGCAGAACAATGGAAAAACGGGAAAGAAACATCAGCTAAAACACGCGACTCGTGAACAGGATCAAGCTCGTGCAATGGCTCAAGTTGTTCGATGGTTGGAACGTGAATTTTCGCAAAACTCCGCTGTTGCTTCGACAGCTGGTCGTCGACACGTTCACAAACACATACATCATCATTATCATCATTATCACGCGGAAGCGCTCGTTTGACGAATTTTATGCGCGAATTACACATCGTGTTTTTTTCATTTATGAAAAAAATATATATATATATATATATGAATATTGAAGAACGAACGAGCGAATGAAGGAATGAAAATTGGCGGAAGTATTGACAATACAGTCGTGAAGAAGATTTTTACGATTTTGGTTGCGAGCGTTGTTAGACTGAATTTTTTTTTTTTTTTAATTATTGACGATCGATGATTCAATTTTTAATGAAATTTAATTTTTATTGATGATGGATTGATTGATTTTTTGAATTATCGATTGGTTATCGATCGTCGATGTTTTATTTGACACGCGGAGACGAGTTGGGGAGGATTTTAATGTACATCGTCGTGTTATTGGACGGATGGGAATTTTGACAATATGAAATTTGTGGTATTGACGATTTCATGGGCTTCTCCGGTTAATTTTTCCTATCGAACGAGGCTTTTTTTTTTTTTTTTTTTAAAGAAGGAGAACAAGAATTTTTAATTTTTGAAAAATTTTGTCTAGTGATTTTGCATTAGGGAGATTTGATGGCACGATTTTTGTGGTTTTATACCATATTCTCGAGCAGTCAAAAAATATGAGGGGGTAAATCGTGAAGAAATGGAATTAATTAAAATTCGGGAAAATAGAAAAAAAATATTGGAAAATGATGAAAAAATTCGTTACCATAAAAATTGCGAAAATTAATCGATTGATGATAATATAGAAGAGGAATTTGCATGCAAATCGCTTGACGGACGGCCAGGTTGGGGATCTCTGCTTGATTGCACCCTTTGCAAAGTCCACCCTTCGACCCTTTCCTCCCTCTCCGCCCCCAGACCAAGCAGCAAGCAATCTTGTCTATCCGCACGAATGAGTTTCCCATCTGTTTGACATTTATATAAATGCTCGGCAGCTGTTCTGCTCATGTTCCGACTGACGACGGGACCGCGACAATATTTTTCCATTAGTCTCCAGAAAAGCCAGAGTATTAATAACTATATTTAGGTTATGATAAAAATTAAATGAATAATGAAAAATGGTAAAAAAAAAAAAAAAACTTGTACACGAATAATAAACGATGATAATTTTAAGAAACGAAGACGAAAAATGTTATTACAAATTGGATCCTGGTTACGTTTATTATACCAGGACATGTAATTTTGTATTGAACTTTGTAATCGATGTAGATATTTTATGTAATGTTTTCTATTATTTCTTTCTTTATCTCTCTCTCTCTGTCTCTTTATATTTTTTTTTTTCATTGATATTTATTAAAAACACATTTTTTATACGATGTAATGTGACTTGCGATTATTTGCACCTGTGTATTTAATCCGATTAGTTTATCGTTGTTTTTCGCATCTTCAAGGGGTTAGGCCACTTTAGAATTGTCGAAGAATAGACTTTTTTTTTTAAATGGTCCTTTAGGAACTCGAAAATAATGTTCCGAAAGATGATGGCCGGAAAAAATCGGTAAGTACTTATTCGGTTTTCGATTTTTAGTACAAGGCCGCCTGGTCAGCAGCGACCGCAGCTCAAAACTTCGAACGCGTTTATCTCAAAACTGCATTTTTCGAGTTGGCCGGAAACATAACTCAGACAATTTTCAACCGATTTATTTGAAATTTCGAATATATCCTTGAAAATGCATTGTCTATGGAAGTGCGTAGGATTTTTTTTTATGTTGCACAATTCATTTGTTATTAACAATTTTATGACGATTGTTAGGCAAATTTTTCACTGTTCAATTTAGATGTGCGCCATTTGGCCAAAAATCAATATACCGAAAAAATCCTACGTACTTCTATAGCTGTCATTATATATAATCGAAAAAAAATCATTGACCCTTCATAGTTCAAAAATTACAAGAGCTGTTGGTCCGGGGGTGGACCCTGGAAAAACGGAGACGTCATCGCAAAAACGCTGCACAACGGCCATTTTGAAATAAATCGCTTCAATAAATTTGTAATCTCGATTTTTGTAGTTTTTCTGAAAAATATCCCCAAAAAAGGCTTTAGAAAAAAAATTCATGAATGAAGCTCAAGGTTTATAATTTACGATGAAATTTTGAAATATGAAGTTTCCGGAATTTATTTATTATAAAAATTACTATAAACAAATGAACTGCGGGAACTTTAAAATGTTGGCCTGGGCAAAATGGCTTCCGAGATACACTAATCGGGTTAACTATTTTGCTTAATCGTACCCAAATGTTGACGAATTTTCTATTTTTTTAAAAGTAATCCAGCAATATTTTCACTTGAATCCTTGAGGTTTATCGAGATTTATCCGAGTATCAATTTTCGATTCCTAAGGTCAGCGTGCCATTTCAAGCGGTTTTTAAAGAGCTTTCAAATGAAACTTACGGGGATCGACGTAGCTATAAATTTCGTGGAGCTATGATTTTTTAATGGAAACTTCATGTTCTTCCCATGTCAATGAAATGGGAAAATTTTAAAAATCGTGGGCGACCCCTAAAAATCGTCCGATCGGGTTTATCTTTGGGCAGAATTCTACGGATGCAAGATACTTAGTAGTAAATGCTTACCATTTGAAATCAGAGATTTTTTTTCCCAGCCCAAAAAAAAACGAATCCATCGTGAGATATAATCATTGTGACGTAAGACTGCATTATACGCAAATTTTTCTTTATTCGTTATAGGGCAATAATTCTTTCGGGAATAACACCTTCGCACAATGGACCTTCCTCAGCTTTGCTCATTCAATTCTGCACAATACGTAGGTACACCATTCCACCCTTCAACAGCGATAACCAACTATCAACTGCTCTTCAAACAGGTCCATCTTCCGTATTCTCAAATACAGAAAATAATTAAAATTTCATTCCCTTCAAATTGAAACATATAATTCTCTCGCACGTGCTTCCGAGCCGTCCTTAAAGGCATTACAGTAAAAAAAAAAAAAAACTTGTCATACCCAAGCTTTTGTACACGCTCGTAAGATAAATATTCGAAAAATAAAATTCGATCGAAAAAAAACAAAATTCGATCGAAAAAAATAAAATTTGATAGAAAAAAAAACAAAATCCAGCACGAAGAAAAATTGCAACGAAAAATCGATCATACAATCTTCACGTTCGAAATTCAAGTTATATTATTTGATCACACATCTTCAAAATACAAAGCAGAGGGTCGAAATAATACATTCCGAGCTTTCTCATTTTTCCGATTTATTCCACTTAACAATCTTGCACTCAAAAGAGGGAAAAAAAAAAGAAATTTGGGTGATGGTTATTATATAATATATATATATATATATCTATTTATATACGTGTGTATGTCCAAAATTCATTAGCGGCGGATTCGTCAACGGCGAATCCCCGCAGCTGCGCTAACGCATCAATGCACTTGTAAATAAGACTCGATTTTCTTTTTTTTTTCTTTTTCCTTTTTTTTTTTTTTTTTAATCTTCTTTCTCCTCTACATTATCGAAGGACTTTATACAGTATATTCAATAAATCTTTGTCATTTACGATTCTTCACAATTTGAATAATGTCCGTCGCGCAATTTTTCTTTTTCCCCGTCGCACCGCGCTCGTGTATTTGTGTTTGTTTGCGTCTGTATGTGATAACGCGCGCTTAAGGGGGGGGGGGGGGGGGGTAAGGTTAATTCGGCGGAAAAGAAGCATGTTTTTAAGATTTTTTTCTGGCGATACAAATAGTGTAAATTTATTCAATCAATTTCCATATAATAATACAACATTTAAACAATATTTTCCAAAATTTTTATTCCAAAATATTGAAAATTAAGCGGGTGACAGTGAATCTCCGGAGGGGCCTCGAAAAAGTCCGTGTTCACGATAACGCAAAATCTACTGGACCAATCGTTTTTAAATTTTGCACACTACTTCTTCACATGATTCACCAGGTATTGTCGAGAGCTTTTTTTTTTTTAATAATTATTAATTTTACAGCAAGAAATCAGCTGATTTTTATAGCGAAAATCGGTTTTTTTGCTTCCAAGTGCTACGAAAAAATCAAAAATAAAAAATAAAAAAAAATCCCTTCGTGATTACTTCGAGAAACATCTCCTTTAACGAATGTATTTTAATTTTTTTGTTTGAGATGATTCTTTTGCGAGTTATGATGAACACCGCAGAGCAACTTTTTTTCGAGGCGCCTCCGGAGATTCACTGTTCACCCGCTTAATTTTCAATATTTTGGGATGAAAATTTAGGAAAATATTGTTCAAATGTTGTATTATTATATGAAAATTGATTGAATAAATTTACACTATTTGTATCGTCAGAAAAAAATCTTAAAGACATGCTTCTTTTTCGCCGAATTAACCTTACCCCTTAATCGCGCGTTATCGAGCGGAATCGAAACTGAAAAATGAATTATTTCAAATTCCATAGAACCGTTTGTGATATCGACGTTGATTATTTTTCTTTTTTTTTTTTTGTTTGTTACTTTTTAATTATTATATATAGCGAGAAAAATTGTAAAACGCATGAAATTGCCGCGCACTCGTTATTCAAAAATAATTCCAGTGCTAATGAAGATTAAATTACGGTGATTAAATGTGTGGTCTGCGTGTGTTCGTGTAGTTCACGACTGGTTACTTAAAAAACGAAGCAGATAAAATCGTGTGTTTGTGTGGATTCCTTTTTTTTTTTGTTTTTTTTTTTTTTTGCGTTGATATGAATACATTCCAAAATATAACTTATCGGCTACGTACAACAAATCGCGATTCGGATTTGATGAAAGTAGACAGCAATTCGCCATTTCTCGTTTCAATTCTCGTCCTCTCTCTTTCTCTCTTTCTCACAATATTTTCCTACGTTCTTATTTTTATTATTTTTTTTATTTTTGCACAACGTCTCAGTTCATTTATTGTTTCGATGCGTTAAATATACAATTCCGTCCAAAGTTCGTGGCAAAATCATTCAACGCGTTATACATTTTCATTTCGATCCAAAAACATTTTATCGTACATAAAAAAAAAAAAAAAAAAACAAATTTCAGTAAAATCACTCCACAATCGCCCAAGTGCGCTCCTACTCTCACGCTCGTCGCGTTTTTTTTTCTTTCCCCTAAAATACGATATCATCGTTAAAATTGTTTAAAAAAACATAAAACGAAGAGAAAAAAAAATACAAACAACCGTACGGACTTTCATAGCCTCGCCGGTTTCTACGGATTATTAAACTATGAATTGTTAAGGTGTGTTTACGCATACGCATGATGAATAAAACCTCGAATCGTGAACTTTAAACATCTAAAATTGAATGAAAAAAAAAATAAAAAAAAAAAAAAAAAAAAAAAATTATTTCCGCGCCGTCGAACAATTTGGACACCGTTTGATATACATAATAATCTCGATAATTCGTCGTTGAATCATCGTCATTGTCATCGTCAAAGTGACAAACACACGTCGATGCTCTGCGAAAATAGAAAACGAAGATTGTATATATATATGTACTTTCCAACTGCCCGACACCGCAGATACGTTGGACCATATTTTTATTCATTTGTTTATTCATTAATTTGTTTATTAATTTTTTTTCCCCTTTTTTCTTCTTGTATGATTTTTTTTTTTTTTTTTTTTTTTTTTGTTTCATCGTTCTCGACTGCCTGTTCTGTCTTTCTTGAGCAGCGTATTTATTTTTGTTCAACATGATGTACACATATTTCACCCTTATGGATCTATAGTTCGTCAACCTACGAATCTTTTTATTATTTAATTTTTTTAATTACTTCTATAATTCCATTTTCCCCCTTTTTTCTCGGTGCTTAGCGTTTTTTTTTATTTTTTTGTTTTTGTTATTCTTCTCTTCTTTATTTCCATCATTAATCTCGAAAACTCTCTGGCTTTGCTCCTATTAATCGTATTTCAATCCTTTCTGTTTCACAGAACACTTATATACCCCAGACATATATATTTGTACATAGTTATCATATCCAATGGAAATTGTGTTACGTGTCTCGTGTTTTCGCGTGTAATTTTCATCCGTCCTTCCCGTCTCTTCAATCTTCTTTATTTTATTATTTTTCGTGTCTCGAAATTCGATCGAATCACGCGCGATTCTCGTTTAAAACATCAAAAATAGACTATTGCGGTAGTGTTCGATGTGTTTTCGTGTATTTTTTATTTATTATTCGTGTGATTGTTTTTTGTTCTTTTGGTTTGTTTTTTTTTGTGCGCGTGCGAGAGAGCGTTCGAGGCCTCGAAAATGGATAAGTGCTATCCAACTGATTCAACCAAATGCCTGGTAGCAGCTCTCATTTATTTTTCTCCTTCTTTATCTTTTTTCCTACGAATTTTACACATCGCACGTAATTAAACTCTCTCGTGGTAGCTTCTTAAAATCAATTTTCGAAACCCGAACAACGATTCGAACCCGATATACATCGTCACGAAAGCCACTGCTGTGAATTTATTCCCTAATATCGATCTGAAACGATTTTTAAAAAAAATTAAAAACCGAACGCAAAACGTTTTTCCTTCTCGATTTCTCCTCGCAAAAACGTTCTTCGATCTTCTGCTAAATTTATAAAATCTTGGTATCATCATTTTTTTAAATTTCTTTCTTATTATTGTTGGTGTGTTTGTGTTTTTGTGTGTTTGTGTTTTTGTGTGTGTATATATTTTTTTTTTTTCTTGTTAAGGGGACTTTTCGCATGGCGAACGCGTTTCGTTCGCGCGATATAGCCCTGTCGCGGTGTAGTTTATGTAGAATAATGAACTTAGGTGGAGCGGGATCTTATGCTCTGGTGGTGCGTAATTTTTTGCGTGATTCCTCCGTTGATTGTTGAGTGGAGGCTGCGGGAACGGTTATTGCCGTAACCGTTGGCAATCTCTTCGCTCGCACGATCGTGCTCGTGCTTATTGTGCTGCTGCTACTGCTGCTCTCCGGTGCTTGCTGAGGGGTTCCTTGAATTTTTATATCAGTTTCGTTATCGCAATTGTTCGGAGTGATTTGAAAACAAGGAGAAAGAATGAATTTTTTTTTTTTTTTTTTTTTTTTTTTGGGGTTTTGGAGTGGAACCCTTAAGGTTTTTATCTGTTCGTTCGCTTCTGTCTGTCTTCGTGTCACAGACGTTGCATTGTATTATTCGAATATATCTGTGAGGATGTTATTTGGTATACGGATGTGGGTTAATGAACCGAAATGGAAATGAGATTTTTGGGAATGAATAATTTTTTTTTTTTTACTTCCCTCGCATAGATCGAAAAATGTACTTGGATACAGACATTATTTTGAAGTTACGATATTGAACAGGGTGTGTTTGAATGACAACAATGCAACAGAAGAATTGTTGTTGGACCATTTGATTTTGATTCTTCGGTTACGAGATATTTGATTTGAAAATCGTTATCAAAGCTTTCCCTATTTGTAATTTTTAAACTATCAATGTAAAAAATCTGGGAAAAATTCTAGAATGTAGCTTTTTATGAGTACTTCTGATGAAAAATTATAAGAAACACCGTAGCAAGAAGAATTTATGAAAAATTGAGAAATAACTTTTTTTTTTTTTTTTTCGAGAGCTAGCAAATTTTCTCAGGGTAAAAAAGTTTTTTATACGTCTTAAAAATACGTATAGTCTGTATAAATAACCATCTTTAGAAGTCCTTCCGTATAATCAATCCGTAAAAAAAAACGTATAATTCTTAAACTATCGATGCAAAAAAATCTGAAAAGATTCTAGAATGTAACGTTTTTTTCAATAGCCAGCAAATTTGTCAAGATAAAAAAGCTTTTGATACGCATTATAAAAAGCTGAAAAGAACGTTAGTGAGAATGGTGGGGAATCCCCATCATTTGCGTGCCCATCGAACCCTTGGCCGATTTTTAAAATCTCAAGCTACTCAAAATCTGATAAGTAAAAGTGAAGCTAAAAATTGTCGCCGCTACGTTTGCTTTTTCCTTTTTGGCTTACCACGAAGCTCAATGGAAGCAAATAAACTATTCTATCATATCAAAGAATGAGTTATCAATGAAATTTCTTTTTTTCTTCCAAGTTATTCAAGATAGTATCCTCGATACTGCAATAGTGAAAAATATACCATGTCGTGATCAATATACGTAGTACTCGGATGCGTCAACGTCGCGTGTTATTATGTCGAGTAGAAAGAAAAAAAATGTCACTGTCGAAACATATCAAAAGCTACATTTAAAATAGCGCACGGAGTCTAACATTTCTCGCAACGTTGCCATGTCTACTGAATCACGACCAACTCCGGATATAAACAGTATTTTTCCGATGTTTATTTGCTCATTATTATCATCATACTCTCCGAATCTGTACTTTCAAGAGCCCGAAATGTTCTCCGAATATTAAACTTACATTCTATTCTTTTTCTATCAAAATTTCAACGGGACTTTTCGTATTATATGAAAATTGAAAGGACAAAACGCGTGATTTTCTATAAGACTCCATATTGATTAAACGTGTGAAAAAAAAGTATTGATATATTTTTTCTACCGTTCTGAAAAGTCATAAAAATTTAACCGAATCAATACCCACAGCTATTTCGATAATAATGATAATGATAATAATAATAATGGTATTAATAGAAATCATTATTTATTATTATTATATAATAATATATTATAATACGATAAAAAAATAATGGGATTATATTTGATTAATATAATCGATAATTTGTTGCTACATATTATCGTTATATAATATAGTATTATATAATAATAATAATAATAATAATAATAATAATAATAATAATAATAATAATAATAATAATAATAATAATAATAATAATAATAATAATAATAATAATATTTCCGATGTGGATTTGCTCATTATTATCATCATACTCTCCAAATCCGTACTTTCAAGCGTCCAAAATGTTCTCCGAATATTAAACTTACATTCTATCCTTTTTCCATTAAAATTCGAACGGAACTTTTCGTATTATATAAAAATTGAAACGACAAAACGCGTGATTTTCCATAAGACTCCATATTAAACGTGTAAATATAAAAGTATCGATATATATTTTTTCTCCCGTTCTGAAATCATAAAAATTTAACCGAATCTTTTTCTCATCAATACCAGCTATACACAGCTATTTCGAGTTTCACGAAAATCTAAACGATAATTTTTTAAACGACGATCACGACCTCAAATCCCATCTTTATCGTTGCGAATAAACTCACCGCGTAGCTTGATCGATCTGGCTGCAACGCTCGCAATGGTGGTCTGTGGTTTGTTGATTATCTTCTTCGGTTCGATTATTTTTTTATTCGTATCGGGATTGTTTCTTTTGACAGCCTCGGTGGAACTGCTCGTTACGCTGTTGACGGTAACCGGAGCCACGGGTTTGTTGACAACGGCTGCTCTGTTGAGGGCTCGTTTCGCTCGGTTCGGTCCTTTGGCGACCGATTTAGCGATCGCCAGAGCTTTGTTCATCGATCCTTTCTTTACGCGATTCAATTTTGGCGATGATTTCTTCGGGGTTTCCTCGTCGTCCGACGAGGAAGATTCTTCCGACGAACTCGAATCTTGCTTCGTTCTCTTTCGCAATCGTTGCGCCTTCGCCGCGCGTTTCCTCCTTTTGAGCTGCGATTCGTCCTTGTAGAGCGAGAGGTCGACTGTTGAAAGATCGAGACGATTAGTTGGCTTTACAGATTTTGAGGGACGAGCAAAAATGTGGATGAAAGTAGAAGACTGGAAAGAGAGAGAGAGAGAGAGAGAAAGAGAGAGAGAGAGGGAGAGAGAGAGAGAGAGAGAGAGTGAGAAAGAGAAGAAACGGAAGAAAGAAAGTCATTGTAACTCTCAGAGAATCAATAACAAATAACGTACATAATAGAATATAAATAATAATAATAATAATAATAATAATAATAATAATAATAATAATAATAATAATAATAATAATAATAATAATAATAATAATAATAATAATAATAATAATAATAATAATAATAATAATATATTTATTATTATTATTATTATCATTTCATAATACTATATTATATTACGATAATATGATATACTATAATGCGATAAAGAAATAATGAGATTATATTTGATTAATATAATCGATAATTTATTGCTACATATTATCGTAATATAGCATAGTATTATACAATAATAATAATAATAATATTAATAATAATAATAATAATAATAATAATAATAATAATAATAATAATAATAATAATAATAATAATAATAATAATAATAATAATAATAATAATAATAATAATAATAATAATTTAAATATTATTTATTATTATATAATAAATTATAAATTATTATTATTATAATAATTATTTATTATTTTAATAATAAATTATTTAAATATTATTTATTATTATAATATAATAGTATATTATATTACAATGATATGATATAATATAATGCGATGAAAAATAATAAGATTATATTTGATTAATATAATCGATAATTTGTTGCTCCGTATTATCGTATTACAATATAGTATAACATAATAATAATAATAATAATATAAACATTATTTATTATTATTGTTGTTATTATTATAATATAATATTATATTATATCACGATAATATGATGTAATATAATGCGATAAAAAAATAATAAGATTATATTTTATTGATATAATCGATAATTCATCGTTACTCCGCCCAAGTTAAAAAATATACTCACGTCCATCCGGATGTTCTTCCGTAACTCTAGGTTTCTCCGAAACTCCGGCTTCAACGTCGATTGCTCGTTTCAAAATATTCTCCGTTCTCAACAATTCGAATTTCGTCAATTGAAACTTATTCTTGTCGATTTTGTTCAAATTAAGATTGGTCAATATGCAATCGAAATCTGTGAAATCGTAAAAATCCGGAGAATATATTTCACCGTTATTTTTGTCCTGTGACAACCAACGTATGCGAATACGCCGACTTGATTTGTAAATATTTTGCATCGCTTGACAAACGTAGAAACTTCCTTCGGCGTTTCGTACAGCCAAAAATTCATTTCTATAATCGATAAAAAAATCATAATAATTAATTTACAATTATTGTTGGGAAAAAATTGTTTTTTTTCTAAAATTAAAAGGATTTATACGTACTTGTAGAAAACGATGAGTTTGTCGTCAGCGTTTTTCGAAGGCGGTGCCTTGCTCAGAGTTTTGACGATCAGCGCAATTTCCGGTAAAGGGCTCTGATAAGGTTGCGTCTGTACGCGATTTCTCTTGGGTTTACTGCCACCCTCGCCCGATCCACCTTTAAGATCTTTGAGCTCCCGAGATTTTCGTTTAACCGTTCTCGGTGTGCTCGTAATTTTTTGATCGATCTTCGGCGCCGAAACGTTCGACGGATTTTCGATCGTAGGTTTGACGCTCGACGTCGCGTTCGCGACGACGTGAATCAAACTCTGAACGCTCGGTTTGGCCTTCATCGTCACGATTTCGGCGGATCTCATTTGCGTTTGTTCTTCCGGTTTGTGAGGAGGAATCTTGATCGGTTGGGCGACAACTGGAACAACGGTTTCCGGTTTCGAGCCGTTTTTTACGGGCGTCGTTTTTTTCTCGTCGATTTTGGTTGGCGCTGGTGGACACACGGTTGCTGCAATTTGGTGAGAAATTTGATTATCGCGGGAAGAAAATTAATTGAACAAGATTGAGGGATTATATATGGTTGTTTGTGGGGAAGTAAGGGATTTTCGTGATTTTTTTTAGGTATGTTAACATATTTTTATTGGAATTCTCTATAGAGTATTAATTGTAACGTATATTGAGGTACTTGTATGAATTTTTTCACCGGAAGATTCTCAATTTTGGGGGAATTATTGCTATTGTACAAAAGTACCTTTTTTTTTGTTTAATTACTTGCGTCGAGCACGATATATCTGGACTTGCTTATTTCGAATAGAACAACCGAAAAGAGTTTGTTAGAATAATATTAAGCGCGGTTTGTGAACAAAAGGTTTGGTAAAATTTCGATTTTTATAACGATAGCATCAATTTTTCTGAAAAGTTCAATTCCTGAGATTTCAAGAATTTGGTTTCCAATCCGAATCTTATTTTAAAAATCAAAATTTTGTCGAATCCTTCATTCACGAACTACGTTTATTATTATTCGAACGTAATCTTCTTGGTTTCTCTAGTTTAGATAAGCCGTTCCAGAGATATCTTGCTCAGCTCAAGAAATCTTTAGAAAAAAAAAAGGTGTTTCACGACAACGGCAATAGTTTCCCCGCAATTCAAAATTCTTCAATGAAAAAATTCATCCAAGCACTTTAATCTATGTTATAATGAATATCTATATATCTATAACGTATTCGAATAAAATTATATCAATCCAACCTCTCCAAAGAAAACAAATCAACCCAAGCGTCTCAACGAACAAAGCCGTACCTGTAAATTCCGAGATGGCCACGACCGAATCCGAAACCGGCTTGGCTTCGTCCTGCTTCACCTGTACAGCGTTCTCCGGGCTTTGATTGTTATTGCGATTGCCGTCGATCTGCTGTTTAGGGGCGGGAGGAGGCCCGGTCGCCAAACCTGTGACCGAGACAGGCGCCAAAGGCGCGACGGAAGCCGGAGGCTCCTGAACGGTCGTCGCTTTCACAAGTTCCACGCCGTTCTGAACAATCTTCTCCGGTTCCGGCTCTTTTTCCTTCTCCTTCTCCGCGCTGTTGCTCGAGTAAGCCGCGTTCTGATAAGAAGCCGGCCGATGATCCTGTACCAAGCTCAGAGGCTGATTAGCCGGCTGGAGAGTGACGTAACTCAAACCGCCTACGCTCATCGGCTTCATAGATCCAGTTTCGCCTCCCGGCGCTGGAACCTTCTGCGCCATCACGTTCATGGGCATAATCGAGTGCGCCGGTGCCGGCGGCGAAGCGCCCACTCCGGACATGGAGGATTTTATCGCCGAAGCGCTCATCGCTTCCGAACCCTCGAATCCTCGAACGACCTCCGATCCTCCAAACTTCGATTCCAACCAGCAAAACGAAACAAACAAAAAAAAACTCTCACGCACACGAACAAACAAAAAAAACAATAAACTACAAAATAATCAACAAAACTTTGTCACAAAAATATATCTTCTCTATTGAAAAAAATAATAATAATAAAATAAAAGAAAAAAAAAGCGAAAAATATCGTCGAACTAATTATCGCCCGAATCGTTGCGAACCAATTGCAAGAACGTGAAAAATAAAAAAAAAAAATAAAAGAAAAAAAAATGGCAATAGGTCGGTATCGCAGTGACACGTCGGTGTATGGGTCGTGGCGTAGGAGTCGATTCGTCGAACGAATTATCAAAACGCAATAACTACGAAGTTGCGAATCGTCGACGCGAGGTGTGTCGTCGTTGACGGGGGGAGGGGGAAGTAATCGAGAGAGTAAACATAAACACGGCCCCGAAGAAGTTTTTTCGGCGATCAAAAGTGGCAATGTAGATGTTTTTTTTATCGTTATGCCGAGTCCACGAATCTCGGAACTTGCGCGAGTTCACGTAATTCACGTTCAATTAACAAAAATATTGTTGTTTTTGTTTGTTTTCGTTACCTGATCGCCGATTGATAAGCGATACGATAAACAGGCGGAAACGTTATTCCGTTGGTGAGCGATGCGTTCGTGCAGCCCCTTAAAGTTCGCGATAGCCGTACCGTGCGCTCACCCGCGGCACGGTTAACTCATCTTCTCCCCCGAACTTTTCCCGCGTACGCGATTATGATAATCGCCGAAACAGCTACAACGTTGAATCAACGTAACGTCGCATCGCGATTTATTTCACCGCGAATTCGAATTATCATCGATCGTTGAAGATTTGCACTGAGATTAATCACCGAGACGCGACGAGTTGAACAATTTATATTGTTAAAACCCCCGACGATGCGCGTTGGGTGAAATATCGGTGGGTTTATCGGACGTACGGAAAAAAAGGGGAATGCGAGGACGTTAGATGGCGTCGGTCCCCGGACGCCATATTGGTGCGTAACGCGACGACGCGATGCCGTCCGCTCGCCGAGACGGCGTCCGATTGGTCGGCTGGGGAACCAATGAGCGACGTGCTGAGAGTCGGTGAATGGCCAATGGCGTTGCGGGATTAGTCGGTGATGACGTCGAGTTTTTTTGGATCGTCGGCTTAGGGCTCGTTTGGACAGCTGCGAATTGTTTCCGCTTTTTTTTTTAAGAGAGTTCAAAGATCGGAATATGGCAGATGAATGATTGGAATTTTTAATTGTTTTTGTCGTCGTATATTTTTTGTGTGATTTCGCGGGCTTTTGCGGAGATCACGGAGGAAAACGCGCGAAACGTCATTCGGCATCGTTACGATCTTTTTCCCCCCTCCCGGCGCTCTTGTTTTCGCGCTCAGCCGTTGTTTATAGTCGCGCTGTTGTTGTTTGACAACGCTATGTGAGTTTATTTTATCGTGGAGAATTTAATTATGTCGATGAATGGAAGATCTTGCCGGATCTTACTGCGTTATTGCGGGCGAAGTCACACGATGGACATTTTTTTTTTTTTTTTTTAATATCGTGGAGACTTAACCTACAAACGAAGTTATTTTATTTGAGAGGTTTTATCGAGGGGGTTTTACTCTAAAAGCATTGTGTACACCACATTTCATTGACCTAAAGATTACACAAGATTACTTAATTTCGCAGATTACTTGTAATCTTTGATTGAGTACAATGAAATGGAAAAGATTACACGTAACGCGTGATACATTGCACGTAATTTTTCAAAGATTATGTCTCCGTGACAGAATACATCACATTTTTGGATGATTACAAACGAGCGGTTTGAACGCGCCTTGAAGTAAAATTCATATGAGATAAAAAGAGAACACAGGAATACAGAAATAAATGAAGATCGCCAAACGAATACATGCGGAACACTTGAAGAATACACGAACATTTTTGTCCTCTTCCACGATTACATAAGATTACATACAATTTTCATAGATCACCTATAATTACAGCATAGGATAAAGACAATGATTACACGAAGAACCCAAAATTATTTCCAAAGATAACTTCTCTCATGTATAGCAAATCACACGAGTAAATACCCCCTCGTTTATTTTTACCATATTACTTTCATTTTTGTAATTTTATTTGATCCAATGAACGTTACGCAGCGCCTTGATCAGTTCTTCACTGTTGGCCAATCAATGTAGGGTTAATATTACATAAACGTATTTGTAACGACATTAGGTAACCTTTTCAACCAATTTTTCAGACCCGAGATGAATATTCCGCCGCTACAGCAATCCGGAGGTATGACGATGGGTCAGATGGCCCAGTCGACCAACGCGCAACTCGTCCAGAACCAGCAGCAAGCCCAGCAACAATCGCAGCAGCAGCAGCAGGCGCAACAACAGCAACAGCAGCAGCAACAGCAACAACAGCAGCAGCAACAGCAGCAACAGTCGCAGCAGCAGTCTCAAGAAAAATTGGACAATATATCCAAAGTCAAATCGTTGATTGGGCCGCTAAGAGAATCTCTGGCGATAGCTCTGAAAACAGCGGCGCAGACGCTTCACCAAAACAGTCTGGTCGACGTGGGATCGCTCAAAGGAGTCGATCCGTTGGATCACAGATTTAACAAAAATATGGAAGAATTTTATTCGATATGCGATCAGATCGAATTACATCTGAAGACGTCGATAGAATGTTTGTCACAGAATTCCAGCTCCGGAAGATATCTTCACGTGCCTGTTATGCCCACGAGGACGGAGACGGTCAGCGGTCAGGAAGGTCCTGCCCTTACGTATCCACAATTCTTAATGACCGTCAGGGCTCAGGTGGCTTACGCTCGAGAGATTCACGACACTCTCATCTCAGCGGCTCATACTATAACACCCGGAGAATAGGCTTTTTCAAGCCAAAAATGTTCTAGCCTATGTACAATCAATTATCTCTAAAACAAAAAAACAAAAAACAATGTATATACAAAAATAAGTTGTGACTACAAAAATATATCTTATTATTTTTTTTTTATGGCATTATATTGTATTATTGTAATACAATATGGTATTGTTGTATATTAGTATTAATAATAGTAATGATAATAATAAATGATGTTTATATTGTATATTATTATTATTTTATAACATTATATTACATTATATTATACTGATGGAATAAATCATACTTTATTTTATTATAATATGATAATTTATATTCTATTGTATTATAGGCATAATATATATTTATTAAATTTATAATAAATACCTTTAGTTCCTTGATTTATTTATTTTTTTCGTTCATTCGAGAAATATATGAGCAAGATTCATTTTTCCCCCATGCGTAAAAATTCGGCGAGAAAATTAAATTATTTATACTTTTCTTAAACGTGTAACCGCATAAAAAAATCTATCTGCAAATAATTTTTTTCGTCGTTTCATTTGCGTCTGAAGTATATTGTTAAATATGAAGCATTTACAAAACGGAAGAAAGATTTTAAAAAGTCTATGGTTTCAATAAAATATTCGACTATACAATTTTTGGTTTTGATTTTTTTTCTTCAATTTAACGCGTATTAATTCGTCGCTAATGAACGAGTAATTATCCAGATCTTTTACTTTGGATTGGTTCGACATTTCCAAAGGATGTCCGCGCACCTGATCATCTTATTTTCACGCGTTATAATGCATTAACGTATTTTTTTTTATGAAGCCAACAAGAAAAGAAATCTAAACAAATAAATAATTTCTGGCCCGCAGCCTCGGGAGGGTTTTCCACGCGGTTGATCGCCGGAATGCGTTCGGTATTCGCCGAAAAAACATGAATTCTCGGCTTGCTTGCAGAGAAATCGTACGCGTGGGTGAGCCCATAGACGCTTACCAAAAACAATTTACGAAAATTGTATTTCAGGACGTTAAACTAGATTATACATTTATTCCTGAACGTCTAATCTTCTCGCTCGGTCGATGACGCTGGTTACCGACGATTCGTCGTGCAGCATCGCGGATGTTGCCTCATCCAGTCCGACGAACTCGTTAAAGTACCATCTAAACCTATCACATACGTGCATATGTATTATTTTTAATTGATTAATCTTTTTTTTTTCCAATAATCATTCGTAAATACTAAACTAATTTTTTTCTATAATTGACAGATGACAATTGTCAAATTAGGAATATTCATGGCGCGCGTAAACATACATGTGTTATTTTCGATGCATCAATTTTTTTTTCTAATTCGAATTCGCAAGAAATAAAATCATCTTTTTTCAAATTATTTTATTGGTTTTTTATTGTATTTTATCGTTAATTATTGCTCGGGAAATCGTCGATAAATAAATATTATTATCGCAATTAAAACTACTTCATATATATATTATCTTTAATTTATCAATTTTCCTCTAATTCGAATTCATGAATAATAAAAAAAAATGTTTCATCAATTATAGAATGAAAATTGTCGAATTATCAATCCCAATATCGCTCCCAAACCTATCACGTATATTTACATGTTCTCAATTTATTAATTTCATTTTTCTAATTCGCCCAAGTGATGAAAAAAAAAAAATTTTTTATCTTCAATCATTGAATTTTATTTCTCTTATCAAATTATCGATATCAATTTCGCACGTAAACGTATCCCTTCTCGTTGAGACGAGAATATGTGAAAATTTATTTTTGCCGCGATGGCCGTTGGCATTCGACACGACGACCGGTCCAAGAGCCTTCCAGTTTTAGGATAAAAACAAATAACGCGTCTCGGGGCCCCCGAGACCCATGCGTTCTATTAATGTACATCGCGCTCAAGACTCTCGTTAAGCGAACTCCTGTGTAATATCCCGGTCTATATTATAACATCCTAACATCCATCCACGAATCGCGCGAAGCGTCGTATTACAAATCTAATAACTTACAAAAATAAAAATCAAAACCACATGCCGAAGAAAAAACCTCTGACTATCAAATCCTAACAAACATCATTCGATACAACAATTTCGCGAATTAAAACTCGAAGGATATATCGACGAATGATTTTTTCAAAGCTCTACTTTTCATCATCGTAACTCGAGCTTTCGATTCAAATGAATAAACCCGCAGCGACATCAGGATTTCGTATCAACATACTCGAGATAAGAAATTAAATATCTCGAAGGACTCGCTAATTCAAAATTTTCCGTCTAAAAAAAATTCATCCCCGCCATCTCCGCGATCAAACCGATCGCGAGTACCATCTCAAAAATCTCAAAAAAAACCCGCAATTCGCGTTATCAATCCCATTGTAGCAAAACTCTCCCGCAGGGGCGGGGGAGACAAGGGGTGATGCCCGACCGGGGGGGAAAGGCGTGCAGGAAGCCGCTACTGACAGTTGGATTGGTGTTTTGCCGCGGCGCGCCGAGCTTTCATTCGAAAAGGAAGGACCACCTCTGTTCACCATATTTGGCAAACTTTTCCTAATATGGTAACGTCTACTTCTAAATATGGCAGCCGGAGCCGCCCTCTCCACGCAACGTGTAGTACTCCGCCGTCTCTCTCAACCCACCCGCAACAATCCTAAATGACCTTAAAAAAAAATAATTTCAACGCTCCCGTGACCACGAAAACCCAACGAATTTTTTCTACAATGAAAATCGCGAAGTCGATAGAAGAAAATTCGTAGAAAACGTGAGGTCGGTCTACTTTTCGTCGGCGCGACGTTGACGTGGTGGGGAGAAGTCGGTTGAGTGCGTTGGTCGGTTGGCGGAGGCATCGTCGATCGCACGTAGGTCAAGTTACGGTCACTCGCGAAGCATTCAGTTAGCGTGAAGCGCTCGTTAAGCGCGCATCGGGGGGAATTTATCTAATAAGTCGCGTAAATCCACGTTTTTGTCCCCCATGGATGAAAGATCACGTGGTTCAAATACGTCGTCGTAAGTTTTAAAAACACGCGTGTTCAACAGTGGCGCAAGAAACGGAAAAGGTCATAACCCCGGCGGAAGGGTGAAAAGAATAATTATAGATGTGCGCGAGTCCGTGATGGACAATTCCAGCGGTGGTAGAGACGCTCGGTACGCGGCATTGGGTTATAACATGGGTATGATGGGCGGTGATGCTGGTTCGGAGATGTACGGCCGACCATCGACGTCCCAATTGACCGGTGCTTCGCAATTGTCCCGCGGTGGCGCGACTATGATGGCTCCCGGCAATGCCGGAACCGGCGTTGGTCTTCAACGTGGTATGAAACGAACTTCGTCGGACGTTTGTTACGACGACGGTAACGTACGTCAAACGATGTCGCAGGGACAACAATCGTTAACGGGTATGACAGGTGATTGCGTTAATGACAATCTTGACGAAACGTTTACGAATCTCGGAGCACCGAAAAAATCACCACCGTCGAATGGGAAAAAAACTAAGGGACGGGTTAAGATCAAGATGGAGTATATTGACAATAAATTGCGAAGATACACGACTTTTTCGAAGAGGAAGACGGGAATTATGAAAAAGGTTTGTAAGGATGGTTTTTCGGGGTTCGTTGGGGATCTGGGGGATTCGTGTTTGATTTGGGGATTTTTTTTTTTTGGGAGCAGGGGTTATAATTCGATGATGGATGAACGCGCGTGTGCGATTCGCGGATGGTTTGACGGGTTAGGTTGGGTGTAGTTCGCCGACACGTGTTTGTTATCGAGGCAAATGGTGCCGAGGACGGGTGGGAGGGGGGGGGGAGAGCGGCTCCCGCCGCAGTTGACACGCGAGGCACAGCTGCGACCTCTGCGGTGCGGGGGCGGCAAGAGGGGCCAGGGGGGAAGATGGCGGATACGTTGCGGCTTTCGTTTCGAACACTTGCGCCGGTTGCTGGACCGAAAACTCAGCTGTGACGCACGCATTCCAAAAAACGGGATGTATCGAGAGAAGTTCTGGGTAAATCCGTGGAGAGTTTGATTCATTCGCGACTGTTGTGTGGATCTGGGGGCCTATTACGGTTCTCCATAAATACCGAAAATGACGAAAGTGAGTGGCTTAAAAGTATAGGAAGTCATCTCACACCAAGAACCGTAATGGGCCCCCAGGGATCGCGTTGGTGTTTTTTTTTTCTGTTTTTTTCTGGTCGCCATGGTTCGAGGCGGGGAGATTTGATTTACGAACGATTTTTGTGCATGGATGTTTCGTTGTCGCGTAATTTGGAAGACGATCGGTTGTCTGTGCGATATGGATTTCCGATTCGGGGTTGAATAATGATTCGCTGAGTTTTTTTATGCATGAATTACGAGACACGGAGTGGGCTATTGATATTTTTAATGATTAGATTTTCTCCAAATGTCTTGAAAATATTTCGATCTTATTCGTGATTGCAGAGAAATTTCCTTTTCTTTTTTCTGTAGATAAAAATAATGATAATAATAATATAAAAAATATTAATAATTGAATAACCTCAATAATGTAATAATAATAAAAATACTAATAATAACAATCATAATAAAAATTATAATAATATTTAAAACATTAGTAATTAAATAACCTTAATAATGTCATAATAATAAAAATACTAATGATAATGATCATAATAAAAATAATAATAATAACAATATAAATAAATAAATAAATAACCTAAGTAATTTAATAATAATAATAATAATAATAAAAATAAATAACTTAAGTAATATAATAATAATAAAACTAATAATAATAATATAAATAAATAAATAAATAAATAACCTAAGTAATATAATAATAATAAAAATAATGTTAATATAAATAAATAAATAAATAAATAAATGAAGAATTTTAAAAAATAAATACCAAATAATTTACTACCGTTCCCCCCAAATAAGTGCTTCAACGCTCAAATCTGACATCTCGAAAAAAAAAATCGCTTTTCCACAAAAAATTCATAAATTCATCCACACATATATCCCGAACGTACAACACAATAACCCAAATTACCCAAAAATCCATCCACCCACATTCCCCTCATCCAAAAACCGCCCAAAGACGCACAACCACAACATCAAAAAAAAAAAAAAAACCAAAGATCAAAACCCCAAACCAACAAACGAAAAAAAAAAATCCAAAAACAAAAAAAAACAATTTTCCGTGTGAATTTGTAAAATTTCAGGCTTACGAGTTATCGACATTGACGGGTACTCAAGTGATGTTGCTGGTCGCAAGCGAGACCGGTCACGTGTACACGTTCGCGACGCGCAAGCTTCAACCGATGATAACGAGCGAAGCGGGAAAAGCGTTGATACAAACGTGTCTGAACAGTCCGGATCCGCCGCCTTCTGGTTCGTCGGGTGATCAAAGAATGTCGGCAACCGGTTTCGAAGAAACGGAATTGACTTACAACATCGCGGACGACGAGCAGAAAGTAAGACAACTCGTGTACGGATCTTCCCACGGCGGGGGTGGATTGCACGGTGGCTATTCGAACGCCGGTGGTCCACCGGGTTCCCAACACGGACCGTCCCCGCATGCGCAGCATGGCCAACACGCGCATCTCATTGCGCATGCTCACGCGGGCTCGCCGGGTTCGCATCTCGTGCCGTGTTCGAGTCCCGGACCGATGCTCGGGGCTGGTCCTTATCAACAATCATGTCCGTCCCCGTTGCCACCGCCACACGCGACTTATCATCCCCACATGTCCCATTCGCATCCCCAACGGTAGTTACGGTGTTCGTAAGGAGAGGAAGGGAAAAAAAAATTTTTCGGATTATCGTTGTTTCGTTAATCGTTGAATCTTCGTTCGTGATCGGGATTGTTATTGGTGGGAAGCCGAATTTTCGGGGCAAATGTCTGGGAAATTCGAAAAGGGGGGATTGATATTCGTAACGGTAGTTCGGCGTTTGGACGGAGTGGGAGGAAGAAGAATTTGGAATTATTATTATCGTTTCTGTTATTTTTTTATTAATTCTCCGTTCGTAATCGGGATTATTATTGGCACGAGGCGAATTTTCGAGTCAAATATCTAGGAAATTCGGGAAGGGGGCTTGATATTGGGAACGGTAGTTCGGGGTTCGAACGGAGAGGGAGGAAAAAGAATTTGTAATTATTATTATTATTATTATTATTATTATTATTATTATTATTATTATTATTATTGAATATCCGTCCGTAATCTGGATTATTATTGGCACGAAACGAATTTTCATGTCAAATATCTACGAAATTCGAATAGGGGATTTAACATTCCCAAAGGTAGTCCGGTGTTCGAACGGAGAGGAAGGAAGAAGAATTTTCAATTATTATTATATTGTTTCTATTATTATTATTAACCCTCCGTTCGTAATCTAGATAATTATTGGCACGAGCCGAATTTTCAAGTCAAATATCTCCGAAATTCGAAAAAGCCGGGGCCTGACTACTTTCTGTAGAAAAAAAAAAAAAAACTAGGCGTAGGTCAAAAATATATCAAATAGAATCTGAGAAAAGTGCAACAGAATTTTTTCAAATTTTTTTAGCGTAATTTTTTTAGTCAAACCATCGACAGACCATTAATGACCCAGATTACGGACGACGTCACTCAATTTAGGATT
The DNA here is from genome assembly GCA_963971145.1 of Sussaba pulchella. Taxonomy (NCBI): domain Eukaryota; kingdom Metazoa; phylum Arthropoda; class Insecta; order Hymenoptera; family Ichneumonidae; genus Sussaba; species Sussaba pulchella. Next base: position 12,820,980 of record OZ020165.1, read on the forward strand.
ATGGACGGAGGTTTAATATTATTATCATTATTATTATTATTATCATTATTATTATTAATATTATTATTATTAGATTATTTTTTTTATTTTTTTATTTTAATTTCGAAAATCTCGAGATCCGGCCAGGTCGAGGCTAGAGATGGATAGCAGTATACATGACTCTCGATAGGTTAATCGCTATTAGAAGAATTTTTTTTCCTCTCTTTTTTCTTTCTTTTTTTTTCTTCTTTTTTTTCCCGCGAAAAAAGTTAGGACTTTAGAAATCCTCGACAGTTTTCACGAAAGTACCTTCATCCGCAGTTTTTCATCGTAGTTAATAACTTATTCAAAGATATTTTTTTGTCTTTTTTTTTTCCGTTTATATTTTTTGTATTACGCGCACAGTTTTTTTTTTTTTTCACTTTGTATTAAATTCTCTTTCAGTTAGTCCAAAGACTTCTTCGGGCTTGCGGTAGCTACAGACACGAGAGAAGTAGCACCGAATTTCTCGGCTATTGCGAGAATCGGTTTTTCGATCGATAAAAGTATTTTGTTATCTCGACGGAAGCAAGTTGCGCGGGTCGAAAAGAGAAACACAGAATGACGAAATAATTCGCTTCCGATGATTAATTTGTACAGCTTAGAATTCAATAATTATGTAAGAATCTTTTTTTTTTTTCTCGAAAGAATCGATTATTATTATTATTATTTTTCATTTACTTAATTTAATATATATTTATTAAATCGACAATTTGTACATACAGAAATTACGTATTAAGAACGGACGCGTATATGTAGCATATTATATTTTAGTATTATTATCTATTATTATTATTATTAATTTGTTTTTTTTTTTTTCTTCTATTTCGTGGATATCGCAAGTCGTCGAAGAGATTCTTAGAGCCGCGTAACGTGCGCAGTACAAGCGAGAATGACGATAATAATAACGATAATGATAATAATCATAATAATTCGATCGTTGATACGCAATTTTCGCGATCGCGAAGAGTGCGATAGAAAGAGCAACGGATTGACCAACCGGGGATTGGATTCGAGGCTTTATCAGGACGAAATGAGGCTGCGGGTTTTTTTTTTCTCCAGGATTCTTATCGCGTTTTGAGATAGGGCTGGATGGGAAAAGCAAGATGAGGATAAAAAAGATAGAAATTCGTTTTCAGATAAACGCGCTCGAGGAGTCCAGAATTTTTTTTTATCTCTGCTGTACTGAATAGAAAAAAAACAAATATCTGCTTATAATTTGAAGATCTACTAGATTTTGAAGTAAAAAATTTATTTTTATTTTTTATTATAAATTCAAATTTATTTTTTACAATATTTTACGATAGAAAAATTTGCGCCTAAAATAGAATTTCTGGATTTATTTATTTATTTATTTTTTTTTTCATATTCGTTGGAGTGATTCGTTGAAAATTTTATTTTTCGGGACCCTGTAGCTCCTCCGGCTTCCCTCTTCGACCCCGCAGTCCTTCTGACTTCGAGAATCTCCCTTGAAGCCTTAAAGAGACTATAAAAAAAATAAAAAAAAAAAAAAAAAAATCTCACTAAACGAGTGCGAATCCGAGCCGAATCGAAATCCGCGAGCCCCCGCAGTGTTGTGGGCACGCATACGCTTTGCATTGTTACGCAGCATTGTGCATCATTTGTACGCCTTCCAACCCCCCCCCCCCCTTTTTACGTTTCCCTTCCACCCCGATTCGTCTGTTTTATCTCCATGTTTGTGCCTTGTTTTTTAATTTCTTTTTTTTTTCGTCAGCTTTAGGCGCGCGTGTGCGTCTAGAGAAAGTCGCATGTGTAGCTTGATTCATTATTATTATTATTCTCATTATTGTTATTATTATTTTTATGATTATTATTATAATTATTATTATTTCTCGCATATATAATTTTTTTTTCTTTTTTTTTTTTAAATTGATTCGAAGTGTATTTTAATAGAAATTATGCGCGTACGTGTGTGTGTGTTTGTTCGTGTGCGTGATAAATGCTTGAGCGAGTGAATTATTGAGACGGAGATACGGAAAACGCTTCTTAATTTAATTAATTCCATCTATATCGTCTCATGTTGTGGCGAAAAAAAAATGATTTCTATTTTTTTTCCTTTTTTTCTTTCATTTAACTCTTCACCGTCACACTGGGTGGAATCTACCCAGTCAATTTTCAGAAAACGATTGTGACCAAACTATCCGTCCAAAGTGGTTGAAAAAATTACGGAACATGCTTGAAACATTGTAGATAATGTACGAAAAGTTTATTCACGAGAAATTAAATGGCAACGTGTTGAAAAAAATTCGTTAAGTGACGAAAACGTAAAGAAAAATTGTCGGTCATTACAGTTTGACGGTGAAGGGTTAAATCGCAACTGTTCGTATGTGATAAGCGATATTCTCGTCTCTCCGTCCGACAGCTGTGCATGTTTGTTACGTTGATGCTTTACAAATGGGTCTCGCTCTCGCCCTTCGTAGAAGGGCGAACCCCGAAAGAGCGTGAGAATAGAGAGAAAGAGAGAGGAAGAAATTGGAGAACATTGGTTGGTATTATCTCGTCGGCTTGCATAGTACAAATAATAATCATCGATACGGATAATAATATCGTGCATTATCGTTGAATGAGAGATAACGAAATAAATAAATAAATAAATGAGGAAAAAAAAGAAAAAAAGACGAAGACGAAGAGTTGAGAGAGAGAGAAAGAGAGAGAGAGAGAGAGAAGGCGAGCTCGAATGGGCTTCGTACTTCTCCGTTGTAATTGTATCACACGTGTACATATATTGTACTGTAAAATACTGTGATAATATTTATATATTTGCGATTTTATATACAAATTTCACAATTTAACAATACACAAACGTATGATCGTTAATTAGCGGAGTCTTTGAAGTGGTTTTTTTTATTATTTTGGATAGTCGAATATTTTAATATTTTTATTTTATTTATAATCGCAGGTGGGTATCGTCGAGATAGCGGTTTTTCTTTTTTTGTTTATTATTATTATTTTTTTTTTTTTGGCATTGTGTTTTTATTATTTGATCCTTTTTTTTGTGCGTGAGTTTTCATCCCTGCATTCCTTTTGCCATGTAATATTATTGTTGTTGTTGTTATTATTATTATTATTATGACTATTGTTGTTGTGATTATTATTAGCTAAAAATTGAAAAGGTAGGTGTTTGTGTATATCACTCGGTTTGACGAGGCAAATAGAAAAAACGCGTTTGAGAAACGAGTTTTGAGTTAGGAACAATTTCCAGAATTGTCCTTATTTTATTTATGTGAAAAAGGGAAATAATTATTATTTTTTTGTCCGCTTTAATACGTAAAAAAATTGGTAAATCGTAATTTTTATTATAAAAGTTTCAAATCTAATGGACCGAAAAAAACGTACACCATGATGGATTTCAAATCGTTGCTGACCGAAAGATAATCTTCTGAAATAAATCGACTATTAAATATTTTGTAAATAATATTTTTTCTCGTGGTTCCGGGAGTAAAATGAATATCTTAGACCTACATTTTTGAGTGACACGGGAATATAATTTATTTTAAACTGACTATCACCTATTTCGTAAATTAAAACTTTTTCTCGTGGTTTCGGAAGTAAAATAAAAATTTCAAAGCACAATTTTTGAGTGCCACGCGAACATAATTATTTTTAACTCGTAAAAATGTCAATACGCCGCGGTTAGAAAATCGTTCTGAAAAAATTCTTATTTTATTTTGTTTTTTTTTATCGAACAATTAACGAACTGATATTGAGCTCGGTTACGAATTCCTTTCGGTAAACGTGAAGCAACAATCGTTAACGTTCTCGAACGTGGTGCTCGATCGTAGCACGATGTACGTCGTTTAATTAATCACGAGTAACACACGTGGCCGACCCGCCGGCCCAACAATAATGATTCAAGAGTGTCCCAATCGGGACCTTATTAGAGGCGTACATATCGCACCCGACAATTTACCGAGTGCTAGAGAGAGAGAGAAAGAGAGAGGAACAGTCACGAAACAAGATTTACAATTCCTCCAAAACCACTGAAACCTTCTCGACCCAACAAAATCTCTCGCACTTTTCCCCACAATCATGCGTGATTCGACCCCAATTAAATCACAATCCATCGAACCCTTCGTAACAAATCACGAATCCCATTTTCGGGAAAATCAATCTTCAAAAATACGCCCCCCCAACTCATCCTCCGTCTCTCAATTCCAAACAAAAAATAAATAATTCCTACCAAACGAAAAAATTTGCGACAAGTCCGGAATTATTATTCGGAAGCTGTTGAATATTTATGACAGAAGAATCATCGATATCTCGAAAGACTTCGAAACTGTACAAACCCCGTTTTACGATCCCCGTATGAAACATCGACGGGAGGGCGGACAAGAGAAAAAAAACCGCCCCCCCCCCCCTCCTCCCGATAAACGTGAATTACAACGGTAACGCAAAGTCGATGGTTCATCAAACCGCCGTTCCTTATCGATGCAACTGTACGTTGTTTGAAACGCTTCGCAATGCGCGCGAAAGCGAGGCAACATTGCGACGTACGCGAACACGTATGGTGGAAGGTCCGTAAGATCGCGGGGGGTAACCCAGGTGTGCCGTTGTTGCTCCTGCGGCTGTGCCGTAGGCGCGTACGCGTGGTCCGACGTTCGAATATGCGTTCGTACACGTTCGTAGTCGTTCGCGAGAGATTACAACCGCAACCGCGGCACCAACGGCAGGAGCAGAAGCAACGTATGGAAGGTGGAAGCGAGGCTCCATATACGGTCACCTTTGTCAAAGCCCGCTTGTCGCCATATACAGGCAATGTTCCCGATGGCAGACACTTTATATAGAGTCCAACTTGAGAGTCAGGAATGCCGGTTTTTTATCGCGCGCGCGCCAAGTATATACCAACGGGGCAGAAGCATCGATGAAACCGGCGTTAGCTGCAGGAGTCCGTGACCGACGACACGAGGGAACGACGGAAAAGCTCGACTTGTCACGCACGGGATGAGAAACTTCGTTGGGAAAGAATCAATGAGACGATTTTTTTTTTTTTTTTGCTTCGGTTTTTGGTTTTTTGAGTCGGGGGACGGTGGAGATGGGTCATCGGTGTTGGCCCGAATTTTTGGTCCAGAGACGTGGAGTCTGAAGTGGAGTAAGCTGAGGCGTTTCGGATGGTCGGTGAATGAGGTGGTGGGGGATTTTGTCGTGAGGTTGAATAGTTCTACGGTATTTTGGAATTTTTCACGGAATGTTGAGGTAGGCGTTGAGTAGTTGGAGAAACCGATAAAGACGAGTTGACCCGTGTACAGGGTTGGAGTATGTTGAAAAATAGGACACGGTTCTAGGGTTTGAACTGTGTTGGGCGCTAGGGGTACGACATACCCCGGGTATATTTTCGGGCGCGATTTTTTCGTGAAATTTCTTCTTCGAAATTATTTTTTTTCGATTTGATAATGTGCAAAAAAGTTCATGACTGCTTACGGGCGTTATTTGGAAAGCTTCAAAGAGTACCCAGTATTTTTTTCAAGTTAAACCACAGAATAATATGCCCGTAACAGACCTTTAAACTTGCTGGGCACGACAAACCCTGTGTGCCCACTACGTAATTTCTCATAAGTGTGCACGACAAAGGTTAAAATAATTATTTTCTTGAAATTGGGCGGAATCTGGTCGTTAGGGGTTGGAGGAGATTTTGAAGCCCTGACGATCGACGGAGTTGGTTCGGTTTATAAATCGATCAGGGCTTTTTCAGTCTCTAAATGCGGCGTTTTTTCAACCTCGGTGAGATCCGACTCTGGCGGGAAAATTCTTCGTTCGATCAGCGGTTGTCGGTAGGGGCCGCTGCTGATGCTGCTGCTAGTACTGCTGGCGCTCGAGCTTTCGCGCACGTGAAAAGTGTTTGCATCGTGTGTCTCGTTCTGCGGGCGTTCGAATCTCCGGACATCACAGTTGTGTCGCTTTCGTGGATTCGTAATCGTTTATTTTCGCTTCGTCGTTGCCGATTGCGATTGTCAACGACCTAATCGAAATTATAAGTCGGGTGGGTACCAAAATGGCGACTGATCGATGAACCCACAGCCTGAAGCTCCCAAACGCAGTGCTTCAAAAACAAACGCACCGAATCGTCATGGCTCCGAATGACAATTTTCATACGGATAAAAATCCCGAAAACTCATATAGTAAAACCTCTCAATAGTAAAAAGTCGGGAGTATAGATGGCCGTAATTCCGCTATTGCGAGGTTGATCGATTAGCCAATAGCGAAACAGTTCAATGCACTTGTATTAGGGTCTACCGACATTAAATCAGTGACTGTCAGATCGCAAAATTTGACAGGTTCCGGATGTTTTGTTTCGTTTGTGAATTTACATACAAGAAAATAATAATAGGTTATACCGATCGTGAAACAAATCGATAAAATGAATAGCACTGAATCCAATCACGTGATATTCCGCGAGAGGCGTTACATTTTCCACTGTTACGCGATCGACTATTGAGAGGTTTTACTGTATGTAGGGTACGTTGTATTTGTTGGCACCTCACTTTTAACTAGCGAGGGCTACGACGTACAAATGCAGTTATGATCGAGTAAGATGTCGCTATGGCAAGTAACGAAAATAATAACGAGGCGACTTCAATACGGAAAAACATGCGTATCAGATAAAAACGACGACGCGAGCCGAACGTGATCGAAACGTGTAGTCAAGTTGTTATTATTCATTGAACGTCTTGTTCTCTCTCCTCCAGTTCGTTTCTTCTCAAACCCGATGAATAATTGCTACATATATACAGCTATAGTGGCGAAGGTCGTTCGACCGCGTGAAGATGGCTACGCGATTCGAACGAGCTACGTTATTATAGCTATATGTACGTTTTCGGGATTTTTATCCGTATGGGAATTGTTATCCGAAGTCATGGGGATTCGGTGCATTTGTTTTCGACGCATCCCAAGAAGAAAAAATGGTTACATAGTCGATATATTAATTATATATGGACCATATATCCCCAATTCCATACATAGGCTATATATAGATTATATATAATATTTAGATATTTTATTATATTCTATTAAAGGGAATAATATATTATTATTGATTTTTTGAATCATTAATTGATTTTTGGACTCCTTTATTTTCAATTGGACATATATAGACTATACAGAAACTATATATGCCCAATTCTATATCTATACATAATTTATTAACTTGGGATTGCATTTTCGGAGTTTTGGGCTGTCACCAAGTGAAAAAAAAATATACAACCTATATAAAACAAAAATATACAGTAGTGGCCATATATTTTTCATATGCAAACCATATACAATCCGCATAGAATTTTTCTCGTAACAAGTGACTCATGCGTCCTGGATTCTATGCGGATTCCGTATACTTCGCACATCAAAAACATGTCCACCACTGTCAATTGTTTGTACATAGGCTACATCTTTTTTTTTCTCCCTCCGTCGACCGTTGGTCAGTCGGAATTTCGGGACCCACCCGATAAATACTGCAAGACGGAATTGTGATGAAGCTCGTAATGCGGTCGTTGAACCTATTGTTGTTTTATTCGCGAACGCGACGTACCGTCAACACGTGGGACGACCACCCGCGTGGTACAGGTTCAACGACGAGGGAGGTTATGTCCAAAACCGTGAAATCTTACCGCATTGGCAATATTCTCGTTTCTTGTTCCTCGATTACCGTCTATATTCGTCGATGTCGTCGTTATCGTCTCGTTATTGTCGTTCTCGTCGTCGTCGTTGTTGTCTTCATTGTCGCTGCGATAGTCGGGAATTCAATGAGGAATGAGAAAGAAAGCTTTGCCTCGGGGTCAAGTTCTTTCGCGACCACGTGACTTCCCGTACGATCGGGAATACGAGGATCTTGAGGCGCGAGAGACCGTACATCGCCTTGCGAACCTTCGGGGAATCATCGTTATTATCCGTCGTCTTCGTCTCTTCGTCTTGCGGAAGAAAGAACGAAAGAGATACGACCGAAGGCCCCCCCCCATGAGATTCGACGTTTATGCTTCGATACCGAGCTTCGCGGGGTTTCTTTGCACGCGACTCGGCTTCCTGGTGTCGCGAAATCGCGGAAACTCCGTGGGATATGAAGCCGGCTGATGTAGCGGTATACAGTCGTACCTCGGTATACGTCTGTTTGAGTCCGAATAATGTTTAAGTTGATGAACGTCTGGTTTTTGGGCGCCATTTTTTTTCTTAGTTCTACACGACTGTTGTTTAGAATACGACTCCCGAGCGTCGAATATGTATGGGAGGAAACGTGCCAAATCGCCTGAGTGAACGTCTTCTGTCACTCGGTGTGGTCGATGATTTTCTTCTTTTAGTATCTTCTAGATTCTACGACCTTGTTGATTTTTTTTTATAGATTTTGTCAACCACCCTTCCCACCCGCCTCCATTTTTTTTGAAGGAGTAGCTGCTATTCGGCCAATTTTGGATTCGATCGCATTTTTTTTCGAAGATATTTTATTGAAATTGAAGGTTTTTTGAATGAAATTTAATGAATTTTTCGTCTTCTGAATATATTTTTTCGAAAATGTATCGAAAATAATCGAACAATGGATTTCTTGCTGGACAGATTTCTGCCTTTTTTTTAAAATAGGAAATCATTATGATATATTGCAATTTCAAAAAACTTGAATGTTTTCCGAAAGTAAAAAAAAAAATTATATTCGAAACATGACCGACGCTCCAATTTAATGAAAAAAAATCCGTAATTTCGATCAAGCATCTCGGTAAAGAATTGCATCCAATTCAAAATTGGCACAATAGCAGTTACCTTTTGAAAAAAAATAGACGGGCAAGGAAAAGGGCTGAGAAAATGTAAAAAAAATCAGTGAGCGAGAGAGAAGGGTTTCAATCAGGCTATTTGGCACGTTTCTCCCCATATATTTAGGTGATTCTTATTTGAGTCATTTCTAAATTTCAATTGGGTCTCAATCGATTAATAAAAAAATTAAAAAAAAAATGTTACGCCTAATTTGACCTTTCTACTCCAACTCTTACCACGCGCGGATTCGAGGTGAAGTTTCCCGCTCAAAATACAAGCAGCTTTACATCCTTCGGTAATTATATTGACGGAGCGACTGATTATTCCTGGAAAAACCTCAACCATACGGAATCAACAGAAAAATAATCCTACTTTACGAAGAAAATATACATTAGATGGGTCATCTCATGCCACGTTTACACCGTATAGAGAAATAACGTTTCTCCGACGATTATCATTCAATTCATTCAAATAAATTTGAAATGACTACAATATCGAAGGTCCTGCTTTCCAAAATTGTCGTTAAAGTACCCTACATAACCTTCTCAAACAACCACAATGAACGTGAGGCCCTCGTACTCTCCACTATTCTATAGTTACTCCAAAATTATCTGTCATACCTAATAAACAGAGAAATAACCTCGGTACCTCCCTATACGTCCTGTTGGACACAAGTCTACCGATCTGGACCAGATTATGGACCTATTGCGAGGTACCTCTGTACTTAATTCGGTAATATCGGCGCGGGAAGCAAACCCGAGTTTGAGATTATATGAGCCGAGCGCGCGTGTGCCCTCCTGAGGCCCTTCGTGCTCACGATAATGTCCATAGTTGCATCAATTTTCTCTCTGGCTGCTCTTCTAATCTCTCTCTCTCTCTCTCTTTATCTCTCTCTCTCTTACTTTTCGTACTTTGGGATCGTAAAAGCTCGTGAGAATTATTTTCTCCGAGTACTCGGTAGCGAATCCGAGCGTTCGCGCGCGTTCTCCGACGGCGAGGGAGACCGCGGATGGCCTTATAAGGAGCGAACAAGCATGCATCTCCCTCCCCTTACCCCCGCTCGAGTTACCCGTGCGTGTACGTACGCGCGGGTTCGTACGTACGAGCGGGAAAGCCTCGCGCGTGAAATCCCGATGTTTATTTTCTTCTTCCTCCTTGAATCGCGTACGAAGAAGCTTTTTTTCCCCTCTCGCGGGTCAGAAATTCATTTTTTTTTCCACCCCCGCGTTTAATCGGCATGAAATCAAAAAGAACGATTTTTGTTTTCGTTTGAATTCGCGTAGTAGGTAATACTTGCATTTAATTCGAATGAATTTCCGTTGGATCGATCGGAGAAATGTCATTGACGGGATTTAAAAAAAATAGTTCTTAGCAAATAATTGGATTTTTTTTAATCGACGTGTGGGAATGCAATTTTTTTTTGTGCGGGGCGCAGTGTTGGAATTTACACTTGTAATCACTGTAAATTAATGTTTAAAGAACAAAAATTATAATACCAACAAAATATCGATTAATCAATTTAAACAATTTGATTTTTTTTTAATTTGGAAAACAATATTTTTTTATTTATCCTGGACGAGGTTTAAAAAAAATATATGACAACTTCTCCGCCTGATTCTCGGCGGGATCTATACTTACGACTGTAGTGCCTCGATCGTTTGGTCTATAAGAACCTTCGGAGATTCCGGAGGCGTATCGGCTCTCCTCCCGATTCTGCGTCGTCACAGTACGAAACTGCGTCGTACGCATTGTCGACTTTTTGTCACCTCTCTCTCTCCCTCTCTCTCTCTCTCTCTCTCTCTCTCTCTCTCTCTCTCTCTCTGAACTCTCAGATTGTCGTCGCAATCGTTCACCGTAATTGAACGTTTATTCTCATTATTACGATGTATTGCCAAACACGTTTTTTCTTTTCGTTTTTTAACCCTCAGAACGTAACGATGGATCACTCGTACCTTGCCATCTTCTTCATCACGACTTTATTCGCTCGGATGATTATATTGTTTAAACAAATAATTATTGCGGCAATATAATGATTGATACTTATACTAGGATTGATGATAAGATTTCTCTGAATTTTTTCGGAATTTTTTCGAGCACTTTTGAGTACTTTTTAACCCTCCACTGTCACACTACCAAATAATATCCCGGCCGTCACATCGGGTAGATTCCACCCCGTCGATTGTCAAAAAACGATTGTGAGCAAACTATCCTTGCGAAGTGGTTGAAAAAAATTATAGAACATGCTTTGAACGTTCTAGATAATGTACGAAAAGTTTATTTATCAGAAATAAAATGTTAACATGTTAAAAAAAAATTAACAAAGAGATAAAAACGGAAGAAAAAATTGCCCATCGTGATTTGGTCGATCGACAGGTGAATTTCACCCTGTGTGACGATTAAGGGTTGAAGCGTCAAACACGAGTGACCCATGTTTACGCAGTAAAAGTATCGACAATAACGCTACAGTCTGAAGGATCTTATTATATATTTATATACTATATCACATTTAATGCCACGATAAAATAGTATAATTTGTAATTTTATAAACTTATAATTTAATGAACTTACAATTTTTGATAATTCCAGGACGAGGGTGCATCACCGAGATCCGACATCTGCGGAAACGAGAGTGACGCCGACTCGAGCGACGGTGAGAGTCCCGTGTCAAAGGACACGCTAAAGAATCACGGAGGTACGTAAAAGATCTTTTTTAACGCCTAACTCGCGCAACAAACATTTTTCCCTGAGAATTCTTCCAATTTACTCGGAGTCATCGCCTCGTTGCGTAAATGCCAACGAGAAAAAAAAGTAAAAACAAGAGAAAAAGAAGAAAAACGAGAAAAAACACGGTAGAGAAACAAATGATGAAAAAAACCACAACAGTTTTCCCAGCGCAAGCAGCTGCGGTGGTTGCGAATAAAGAATTGAAACGGACGTGTTTGGAGAGTTCGCCAGACCGAGGCGGCGTTAAAAAAAAGAGCGATAGAACATGATTTCGTAAAGCGTTACAGAAGAATCGAGCGAGGAAGGAACACCGTTGAAACAAACAAAAAAAAAGCATTAAATAAATAAAATAAATTTAAAACGAAAAAGAAAAAATAAATAAATAAAAGTAAGAAAAAAAAAACGGTTAGCGAAGAGGATTTACGGAAAAGTTAATGATTTCAGAGTTTGATATGTGCGCGTATGTATGGAAACGGGCTTTAATAAAAGCAATTTCACATGACACGTGCGAGACCACCCGTGCTTTCCTTACGAGGCGATAACTAATTGGCTTGCCAGCCTCTTTCGCGCTCTTTCTCTCTCTCTCTCTCTTTCTCGTTCGCTCGAACGATCTTCCTCTCTCTTTTCTCTCTCTCTCCCGCCGTCTTTATTTATGAAATACTTCAACACAAATAGTCTGGATGTAACATGCGCGAGTACAACTACTGTAAACAGCGTATTGTAACGCTATCCTAGGTGTGCTCGTCTTCCACCTTCGACGTTTCGTTTTTTTTTTTTTTTTTTTTTTTTTTTTTTTTTTTTTTTTTTTTTTTTTTTTTTTCATTAGCACCGTTAAGGGGCAATTCTCCGACGATGGCGCGGATTAAAAGTTTGCTTGAGAAAAATTTGACAAAAGATACGAACGAATAAGGGGATTTGTCGGTTGATACGAAAAAGGACGAGGTAACGGATTAAATGAGAGAGAAACAAATTGGGATATGAGTGGAGGGTGGATGAGAGAGCAAGGAGGAGTTCTGTCTTGTTGTCGAGTTGTCGAGTTGTCGAGTTTTCGTCACAGAACGATATTTCGTCCGCGTGCGCAAACGTTGATGCGTTTTACAACAATGGAACAAATGTGCGGATATAACGGATGTGGAATTTTCCTTTTTTGTTTGAGGGGGAGGGGCGGGGGGGGAGGTTTTTTTTTTATTAGAGGCGATGTGAAAGGCGCGTTGTAACTCGCGAGACGTTTCAAATGGGAATCAAACCAACTGCTGTAACGGCGACGATTTATCGACGTTTATCACGCAATTTTGACGGATGATACGACGTTTTTACGGGAATTTTTTTTATGGACCACCGACGATGTTTTGAGCATCGTAATTTTCCGCGGTTTGACGAGTTACATACCGGAATAACCAGAATCGAATTATGGGAATGTCAGAGGAATTATTTTCGCATTAGGTTGAGATGGAATTTTTGTTTTGTTTTTTTTTTTTCGGTTTGATTTTTGGAAAAGTTTCGATGTTTATTATTTAGAATACGGGGTTTGACGGGGTGGGTGCCAGAATTTTTGGAATTCGACGGTTCAAATATGGAGCGATCATATTTTTTTGCATTGCGAGTTGCTTGTGATTTTCAATGATTTTTTTTGTTGTATTTTTTTAATTTTTAGATATTCATCCCCTAAAATATCTTTATTTGGAATGTATTTGAAAAAACCTGAAATCATTCGTTTCGATGGTTTGTAAATACGGTTTGGGCGGAAAATTCGAACCCGAAACATCACAGAATTTTTTTTTACATTCTTGTACTTTTTAACCATCCTTCTCGTGGAACACCATCGATTGGATTATCTACGAGGGAAAAAACCTAAAATTCCTGTATAAGGATCAATTATATTGCTTCAAAGATCTATATTTATTTTAACGATATATTCATATAAACAAATGAAAACGTGAAGAATTCAACAGCTGTAGTTAGGGTCACAGACTTGGGGTTAACCCTTAACTGGCACGCTTGTCAGCGTACAACATACACGGAGGTCTTTTCGACCCCGAGCATACAAAAAAACGCTTTCAGCGGTTAACCAATTGCTTTCTTGACTCCAAATAATTATCATATATTCTTTACTATACTCCCTTGAAGGGTTATCATAGGTTATTTGATTCAAATCCAATATTCTCTACGAAAAATATATCACAGTTAATATATCCCTGTGATATATATATCACAGCAGAAAAAACCAAAAAATTAGGGATTCCCGAAAAAAAATCAAAACTTCCCCATTTTTCATTATTTCAATGTAAAAGTTGAACTGAATACTCTCGAAATACTCTTTTATCACAATAAAATAGTCTGACGGTAGCTGTTATAAAAAAAGTCGTTCATTTATGTTTCGAATTGTAAAGTAACTTAAATTACGGTTCATTTGACCTGAGGGCTTTTCAACCCCAGTGTGCCAGCTAAGGGTTGATACAGAAGCCGAATCGCATGGCCGGGTCCCCGAAAATACGCGTAAAAAATGGTTTATTTCATTTGTTCAATTTCCTTTTAAGCCTGGTTTGCGTCAAAAGTGGATAATCCCCCTCACGGGGAGGACCTTTGCTACCTTCATCTGTGGAAAATAGTTATCAGAGTACACGTGGCTACGTCTTCGGGTGGCGAGTACCGATAAGCACAGACGGACGAGTGCAAAGAGAGAGAGAGAGAGAGGAATAGAAGAGAGAAAGAGAGAGAGAGAAAGAAAAAGAGGGAGAAAAAGAGAGAGAGAAAGAGAGAGAGATCGAAAGAGAGAGAAAAAGAGGGAGAGAAAGAGAGAAAAAGAGAGTGAGAAAGAGAGGGAGAGAAAGATAAAAAGAGAGCGAAAAAGAGGGAGAAAAAGACTAAGAGAGAGAGAGAGAAAAAGAAGAGAAAAAGAGGAAGAGAGAGAGAGAAAAAAAAGAGAAAAAGAGGGAGAGAGAGAGAGAAAAAAAAGAGAAAAAGAGGGAGAGAGAGAGAAAAAAAAAGAGGGAGAGAGAGAGAAAGAGAGAGAAAAAGAAGCAAAGAGAGAGAGAGAGAGAGAGAGAAAGAGGGAGAGAGAGAGAGAAAGAGAGAGAAAAAGAGGAAGAGATATCGAGCGAAAGAGCAAGAGAGGATACAGAGGTGCGTACGTTCGGGAAGCGACGGCCACCGCGGGCCCGGGAGGGCCGAAGGGAAGAGGACGAAGAAGATGACGAAGAAGAGGGAGGGGAGGGCGGTTACTTAGAATGCGAAAAGCGTGCGAGCGCGATGACGGGGTTGTCCGTGTAGGGGAGTCGGTAAGGAGTCGCGTACGGTTCGCGATGACCAAACTAAGACGACAACGCCGATGCCTAACTGGGAAGTAGGATCCGGTCGAAAGCCGGGAGAGCTCTCCGCGATGCAGGTGTGCACATAAATATCGATGCTAATATACCCTTTGCGCGTTTGCGAACGAACGAAACGCGTCCGAGGCTCCCCGTCGACGTCGTCCTCGCCGTCGTCGTCGACGTCGTCGTCGACGTCTGTACGCTCGTCGACGTTGTGTGGATATGCTCGACGACCCCAACCGCGACTCGCACGATGGACACGTTCGGGTTATCTTTTATTTCGCCACTCCGGAGACTCGTAATCCGCTACCGTGATACTCATATACACTCGTACACACTCGTACCTACCAAAGATAACGCATCAGCTCTGCCAGACACATTGGCGCGCTTACTCGGCAAACTCGGTGGCTCGAGTTTTTCTTCTTTTCATTATTTTTCTTCTTTTTCTCCTTTTTCCGTCTCGGATAAATTTCTATGCGCAATTTTTTTTACAACGAGAAGGGAATGCACAACAGTTGTGTGCAATTTTTCATGCATGACGGTTGTTATTTTTTTTTCTTTATGCAAATTTTTGTTACTGCACAGGACGTTTGTGTAGGATTGTAGGAATTGTTGAGAGGTCGATAGATCGGTTCGGAAGGAAAGGGAACGTTGATTTTTTTTGGTTTTGGGTATGACGAAAATTGGCAGAGGTATTTGTCGTTTACGTTTTGGTCATTTTAGACCGATTATGAAATTATTACGGGATATAAATGAATAATGAAACAAATAGTAATAATAATAATATTAAGAATAATAATAATAATAATAGTAATAATAATAATAATAATTTTTATTATTATATTATAGTGAAATAATAATTATTGTTATTGTTATTGTTAGTTTCATTGTTCATTGCTTATTGAGTATTATTGGTAATTCATATCCAATAATTTAGTGATTGGGCAAAAATCTCCATAACTTGAATGAGCAATAGCTATAATATTAACAACAATAATAATAATAATAACTATAAGCTATGGTATGAGCTATGATAATGATTATCTGATTAGCTATGATATTATTATTATTATTGATATTATTATTATTATTGATATTATTATTATTATTATTATTATTATTATTATTATTATTATTATTATTATTATTATTATTATTATTATTATTGATATTATTATTATTATTATTATTATTATTATTAATTCATCATTGTTATAAAATAATGATTCAATTAATTATCAATCCTTATATCCGTTGGTCTAACTTCATTCAATTCCAAAATAACTCTCCCCGATTTTAGAATCAATTTAAATTAAAAAAGAACAATTAATAATCCTTCAGCTAGCAGAATAATACAATAATATATAATGATACTTCGAATAAGAACATCTCATCGGTAGGATAACGGAAATTTCATAAACGTCGTTTTTTATCACGTGTATTTAGTAATAGTCTCTTTTTCCGTTTCTTTTCTTCGAATTTCATTATTGATTATTCAGGTGGAATGCCGGCGTTCTCAACGGGCATAATGTACCAGATGCCCCAGAGCGTCATGTATTCTCCGAGTCCCGGTGTGCTGCTGAGCATCGGACAAAACGGTCAACCGGTGCAGATATCTCAGGACGGCAGTGAGTAAAAACGTCGGCATCGACGATCTACAATATTTCTAAAAATATTCAAACAGTCGTTAATAAAAAGCGTCATCGATTCGAGCCATTTTTCTCATTATCGCACGATATTTCGCATCAACGAGGGTTTCGATACATCAACGATCTGTCACGAGACTTTTTGCTTCTGTTTTTCTCGCAGAATTTCGGAGCAAATGTAAATTGTAAAAAAAAAAAAAACGCAAACAATTATCGATAAAAAAATAATAGTTCAAATTATCACAGTTGATTACTATTCGAACCGAGGCTAATTGCAAATATTGTCCAATCAATAATAATCTCATATTTCAATTTATCGACAAAATTAAAAAAGAAAAATGAATCCGATTAATATAAAATAAAATGAATCATCCTAAAATCTGAAAAAATTCATAAATGAACCTCAAAATTTCTTCTTCACTTAGAAATTTCAAAACCCGAAGTTTCCGCAATTCATCCATCATAAAAACAACAATAAACAACCAAACCGCGGAAAAATGCTCAAACTTTAATACTTCAGCCTCGATCAAATCAACCCCACGACAATAACCCTACTCGGGTCAACACAAATAATAAAAATAAATCTACAACCAATTCCGAATAACTTCGTCGTCCTCTTAAGCCAAACGAGCTTGCCAAAAGTCGCTTACGTAGCTGTTGAGAATTTTTTTTTACGGTAATTCCTCGAGCACGAGGTTGTCGACGTGTCTTAGATAATTGACGGGGTTTGATTTAATTGATCGATTGACACGGTGCCTGCATTTGAACGATCGAGTTCCGGAGTTGTTCGATTTGCGATGGTTAAAACGTTTTCGTCCCCGCGATTGATTCGCAGCCTTCGTTGCGTGCAGTCTCGCGATTACAGTATAAAAATAATGTTCGTCGTTGGCTATGGGCTTGGCCAATCGAATAATTTGTAGTCGAGATATACACCACCGAGGGGGGGGATCGAAAGTTGACCGTATTCGTGCCATTTTCGTCGACGAGAGCTCGGAGACGACGAGAAGAAGAAGAAGAAGAAAAAAATAATTCTTCTCTCTTTCTCGCTCTCTATTATATCGATCGCAATCGTTAAATACATCTTTAAACCCCGGGGACTCGTTAACCCGTTAAGGAAGAAATACATACGAATTAATTCACTCTGGTGGACTCGGTCGGACCTCGTGGTTGGTTTCAACGGGGAATTGCATTTAGGCCTTGCTTATCCAATCGCCATTGGCTCGATATGTCTCTAATTATAGTTTTTTCATCGAATCCCCGAGTGACGAGATTTCTTTTTTTTTCTTTTTTTTTTTGGGTTTTGTTATTTATTTTTTTTGGCTTTGTGTAGAGTTTTTTTTAATTGGATTTACGAGTGACGAAATTATGGTTTTTTGTGAGACGATTTTGATCGATGATTTGAGTGACAAAACGACTTATTTTTAGAAAATATGTATTGTTATTTATTAAAACACTCAATAACTTTTGCGCCTTTATTTATTATGATCATATATGGAGTTTTTTTTTATCATCGAATCTCTAAGTAACGAAACAATTAAAAAAAAAAAATGTGTATATCGTTTTTTTATTCATTGAATCTTGTTTCTTAGCGATTTCTTCTTTTTTCTTTTTTTCTAAATACGGATTTCTTTGAACCGCAAAAATATATGTAAGGCTGGTTCTCAGCATTTTTTTTTCACAATATCATAAATGATCATAAGTGTGTGTCTTTGGGTATCTTGGAAAAACAAATTCTATAGTTTTTTTATCATCGAATATCCAAGTAACCGAACGATTTATTTGTTTTTCAAAAATATTTACAGCTCTGTCTTTCTTCTTCGTTCTTCATTGAATCTTGGACTCACTTGGCGATTCCTTCTTCATCCTCTTTTTTTTAAATGGATATTTTTTTTCAATCGCACAAATATACGAACGGTCATTCTCAACATTTTTTTACAATATCATAAATGATCTAGTGTGTGCTTTCGTGAATTTTGTAAAGAAAACTCCATAGTTTATTTATCATCGAATCTCCAAGTAACCAAACGATTTCATTTCCTCCAAAAATATCTATAGAGTTTTCTTGTCATCGAATCTTCACGTAGCCAAGTGTTTTTTTTCTTCCAAAAATAAATGTAGAGTTCTTTTGTCATCAAATCTCCAAGTAAAGAAACGATTTCTTTTTTTTTCATAAACAAATATAATTTCTTCAATCCAATCTCGGAGTCACTTAGCTTAACCAAATGATTTTTCTTTCAAAAATAAATATAGCAATTCCTTCCCACCCAATATCCAAGTAACCACACATTTTTATTTTTCATAAATCCACATACTTTCCTAAAATAAAATCTCGGAGTCTCTCAGCGATTTCTTACTTCTCCTTATCTTTCAAAACACATAATTATTTTTTTTTTCAATCGCACAATCATATCCAACATTCTTTCTCATAAATCGTTCAACAATATAATAAACGACCCTGTGCGCGCGTACGCGCGTTTCGTTTGACGCAGGTGCGACCGCAGTGAATTCAGGACAGTCCAATCAGCCTTTCATAACGATACCGCTGAACGTGGCGATGAGCGCGGCCGGTCTTTCGTTGCCCGTGACATCGAAATCATTGTCGCCACCGCCGCGATCGATCGCTTCCGGCTCCGACGACTCGGAGCTGCCCTCGGATCTCAGCAAAGACCGGAAGTAAACACCCGAAAACGTTACCGTGACTTCCGTCCTCGAGGAGCGACGTTCGGGCCGTCCGGGACGGCCCGGTTGGGCGTGGGAGGCTGATAAAAGAGCCCACGGGGACGAGAAGAGAGGGTTTTAAAAGCGCTGCATCGCCCTCGCACGAGCTCATCGATGATACACGATTGGAAAATCAATTTTTGGTCGTTTAAAATCGTGCCAAAGCCGAACACGTACGATTGTCGCACGAGGTGGAATTAATAATTGTAAAACGTTGACGAATGAGAATGCAGACGTAATTCGTGTCGTGAAACTTTAATAACGAAGAGACCTGACATCTTTGTCGTGTTTTTTTTTTTTTTTTTTTTTTTTTTAATTTAAATAATAATAATTATTATTATTATTATTATTATTATTATTATTATATTATAATAAAAATAATAATTATTATATAATAATAAAAATAATAATAATAATTATTATTATTACATTATAATAAAAATAATAATAATAATAATTATTATTATTAATAATAATAATAATAATTATTATATTATAATAAAAATAATAATAATAATAAAAATTAATAATAATAATAATAATAGTTATTATTATTATTATTATTTTTATTATTGTATAATAATTATTATTTTTATTATAATATAATAATTATTATTTTTATTATAATATAATAATTATTATTATTTTCATTATTATATAATAATAATAATAAAAATTAATAATAATAATAATAATAATAATTATTATTATTATTATATGATAATAATAATAATAATTATTATTATTATATGATAATAATAATAATTATTATTATATAATAATAATTAATAATAATTATTATTATTATATAATAATAATTAATAATAATTATTATTATTATTATATAATAATAATTAATAATAATTATTATTATTATTATATAATAATAATTAATAATAATAATTATTATTATTATATAATAATAATTAATAATAATAATAATTATTATTATTATTGGTCGCCGATCGATTTTTTTCTTTTGGTAACCGCATTGGAAATTTTCTTTCGTTTCGTTTGTCGAATTGCGTTTTGAGAGGCGAGTTTGGAGGATTTATGGATATTGGGCGGATGAATCTGTATCGAGCCGAGTAAGTGAATTGGTTTGGATTACGAAAAATGGGGATGATAAAGTAATTTAATGATTAGAGCGATGCGCGATTTTACTTGGAAGTAATGTCGAAATAAATTCTGCGAATCGTTTTCAATTATTGGTGCAATAATCGAGCTTTCGTATTGATATTTTATCCTACAAGGAATTTTTTCTTGATTTTTCATTTTTTCAAATAGTCGATACGAGAATCGATATTTAGTTTTGACAAAATTATTTCTATGAAAAAAAAAGATTGCTATTTTAGAGGAATTTATGGATAAAAATTTAGCAACACCGACGTCGATTTTGATAAATAAGAAACAAATAAATGTGAGAAATGAAAGAATAAGTAAATCATTCATTTATTTTTTCATGCGCGATGGAGAATGATTATTGGCGGAAAGAACGTTGTTGTGTTGTGCTACCTATTTTCGGTATATTTTTAAGGGGATCGTCGATGTGAAACATCGATTTACGTCGTAAATTTGAAATTTGCGATTATAGTCTGTAATCGAAATATTTGGAACGTGATTTACAGAAGCTCGCTTCTGTAATCTACGCTACGCTATAGATCGCAATTGTATATTCAAAAACGAATCAATATTTATTTTTGAATAAATTTTCAAG
The DNA here is from genome assembly GCA_963971145.1 of Sussaba pulchella. Lineage (NCBI taxonomy): Eukaryota > Metazoa > Arthropoda > Insecta > Hymenoptera > Ichneumonidae > Sussaba > Sussaba pulchella. The sequence goes on from OZ020165.1 coordinate 12,841,859, forward strand.
AATTATTTCGTTAATCTTTTTGATTCTTCGTGATATCCAAACTTCTCTATGGCTGCTAGATGCAATAAAGATTTAACTTTGATCGATCTATTCATTTTATTCGTTTGTGATCCATCACAAAGCTTTCACTACTTTTTTTATTTTCAAACGATTTTTCTATCTCACCGAATTTAAAAAAATCTCCAATATTTTCTATGAATATCCGGCTATTGTGCTCGTAATATCGCGAAAATGATAAAAATCTTCTATAACGACAATTGATAAGGTAGAAAACTTTACCTTCCTTCGTTTTTCTTTATTAAAAAAATATAAATATTTATAAATTTCTAAAAGTATCAAATTCAGATTACTCTAATTCGCAATAAAATATATAATATATATATTGTATTATATATGATATAATATAATATAATTTGTAATATAATCAGTTGACAATGAGCTGACCTTACCAAGAACAATAGAACCCAAGCTCGAATCTATCTCGGTCGTTGTTTTTGTAATTAAAAAAATCATCAGAGCCCAAGAATTGCTCCATCCGGTACATCTAGACAATTTCCAAACTCATTCGCACTCAAACCGCAACGTGCTTCGATTAATCAATTCATATACAAAATTAATTCATGGATAGTCATTTCGAATAAACACCTCGGGCCGCACTCATCGATAATGCAAGGCAAGTCGCTTTGCAGAATTCTCATTGGCAATTACAATTTTGCTGGATCATCGTATCCTCGAAGTTTGTGCGTAACGTCTCGACGCGCGAAACAAATCCATAGGATATCGTACAGAAGCAATGAGGGCAAAAAAACATACAGTAAAACCTGTCAATAGTTGACCTCGTAATAGTGGAGAATTTAACGCCCCTCGCGGAATATCACGTCATTGGATTCAGTGCTATTCGTTTTATCAATTTGTTTCACGATCGGTATGACCTATTATTATTTTCCTGTACGTAAATTCACAGCCGAAACAAAACATTCGGAACCTGTCAAAGTTTGTGATCTGACAGTCACTGGTTTGATGTCGGTAGACCCTAACGCAAGTGCATTGAACTGTTTCGCTATTGGCTAATCGATCAACCTCGCAATAGCGGAATTACGGCCATTTATATCCCCGACTTTTTACTATTGAGAGGTTTTACTGTAAACTTCAACGTTGTAGTGAGAATCAATTAAGATATGGGATGGTTTCAGTCTGCCTCGTCACAGTTTGATTCGGCACAGTTTGACCCGGCACAGTTTGACCCAGCACAGTTTGACCCGACAAAGTTTGACTCCGCGAGTTTGACAGATAGAAAGTCACTCTCTGTCAAACTCGCAGAGTCAAACTTTGCCGGTTTAAACTGTGCCGAGTCAAACTGCGTCAGGTTAAACTGTTCCGGGTCAAACTGTGACGAGTCAAACTGAAACCATCGCTCAAGACACGAATCGAACGTTGATTTCGAAACGACGTTTCGTCTTCGTTATTGAGCCAAGTACAAACGAGACAACAAACAAAAAAACCTCTACTACTCGGTCACGAATCTCGAAATCTACCATCTATCACGACAACAATATATTAATGTGTAACGAATGAACATGTACAGTAATTTAACAGACATTATATATTTTATATATGTATACACATAGCTTTTTTATTACTCGTCTCGAATGTAAAACATTGCAATAAGAATGTTTGTAACATGATGTAAATGAATGAGAAAGAATATAAATATATTGATAGTCCGTGCGTGGTTCATTTATTGCTTATTTTATAATGTACTTATTATTATTCTGAAATCATGTACTTATTATTATAATACAATTATATACTTATGTTACTGATTATTGTTATTTTTTTTTACCTTTTTTTTAATGAAGAGGTTATTTAAATATATCGAAAGTCCGTATATAATTAATTAATTATGCAAGCAAATAGAATTGTTCTTTTTTTAGCCATTGTGGCGCGGCGAATTTTTTTCTTGTACACAAAATAAATTTGAATATTCAAACTCGTGCTTCCCGCGTGCTGTAAGAGCAACAAGAGAAACGAAAGACCCTAGATGAGCGTTCGAAACGTTTATGAGAATTGGGGTTCCGGACGAAATTATCGATATATAGATAATTTTTACCAATCAGCTTTAACTAGAAAGAAAAAGGGTTAAAACCACCCATAGTCTCCTGTCTCCCTATTGCGATTACACTTTTTTGCAGCATTATTTGTCAATATATAAATGTCCATGTCCCTGACAGTCTCGAACGCCGTTCTAGGGATTTTTTATGCCAAATCATAAGGCACACCGGCGTCGATGCGTTTGCGAACGTTTTTACGGACGTTAACATGATGTAAATGAATGAAGAAGGATATAGATATATTGATAGTCCGTTTGTGGTTCTTTCATTGCTGAAATTACTATTACTATCTCTTTTCACATTGTTTTCTATTGGAGAAGATAAATCTATCGATAGTACATAATTCATTTATTGATCATATAAATACTATACTTATTTCAACCTTTGTGATGATACGGATTTTATTCACGTGCACAAAATAAATTTGAATATTCGAACGCATTTACCGCGCGCTGCATGAGCGCATGCGCTATAAACAAGACTGCAAAATGAGTGTTCGAAAAGTCGCTGACACAGTCTCACATACAGGTCCTAAAACTTGTGTGGTGGAGGTACGTTGCTTTAAAAATATGGATACGTTCTTGTCTTGTCCGCTACAATCGCTTCAGATAGAGTAGGGTCGCGTTCGTAACGGAGTGAATCTGTTATCGCTTCCAGCATTCCCTATCTTATTATTCAAGAGTTCCGGTGTTTCTGCCAGAAAATGCATGTTCAACGAAGTACTTCAAAAAATAACCTTACCCTTGAATCATAACCGGCCGCTAAGACCGTTAATCAAGATACACCAAGATGAACTCGAACGTTTTCTTTCGCTATTGAATGAAAAGAACTTCTCTTCAAAATGTTAGAGGCAAACAACGCATGAAGCTCGCAGTTTCACATTGCCGGGAATCGCTTCTTCTCAATGTTTCAGTCTTTTGGCACACGAAAAACAGAGCATTTTATTTCTTCAATTTTATAACCGGACCGACACTTCGGCACAACATACGATTTAGTCATTGTGACACACTTACGATTTACACGCGATTTTTTGAATATCACAATGATAATTCAGATATGCGGTATGTATCACGGTTTTACCTCATCCCAATTTTCTTAAACATTGAGGTTGTGTTCAGAACCCCCCCTTGCAGCAGCGCCGTTTAGCGGCAGCCTCAAGAAAGACATTTTTTAATCCAGCCGAGCTTTCCCCACTACCGGAAATTTGGACAAGTTTCAAGACCCGTATGTAAGCATATGTAAGCCAGTGGTCGTTGAGAATCGAATGCCCGAACGCTCTGATTGGCCGGTCTAGCGCAACCAATCCCCACCCATACCGCACGTCATTCTAGGGAATTTCCATCCTCAAATCCCCAATCGCGCCCGCGTTCGATGCATTTCCGAACGTTTCAACGGTTGTGTTTTCGTATTTGCAAAAAGATTTGAATCGTCGTGAGGCGTGCGGCGAGAACGGGCTAAAAGGATCGTTGTAGAACAATGAAACTCGCCAAAGCTACATTACTTTTCTCATAATTCGCGTCCGAGTTGTCTGTTTTTTTTTGTTTACTTTTTATTCAGCTTTTCGTTATTTTAGTTCGTTCGAAGTTTTTCGTTATTTCCGTCGTCGAACGATGCTGGCGTCTGGAATCTCGTCGATGAGAAAATTCGTGATCTGTCTTTGAAACCGAAAGATTTACGATTGTGAAACAACAAAAATGTTTTTCCAGGTAGGATGGACGTTGAGTCTTAGATTTTTATAATTAATGACACATCGTAATTGAAAATAAATGAAATTATTTCGTTCAAATTATGAAATTCTGAAAAAAAAAAAATTTCGGACACTAGATCAATGTTACGCCGAAGGAAAAAAAGTCGAGGAAGTGTACCGAAGGTCAGCAGGACGAAGATGGTAAACAACCGGAGTTGTACACACTTGTATTGGCACCATTTCAGCCACAAACGCGAGTCAAGCTGGACACGACGGTATACAATTCGATCCAATGCCGGCTCAATGTTAACAATCCGAGCAACAGAAATCTTAAGGTAGGTCGATAATTTTGGGAGTGTTCGAACGAGCGAGGGGTTTCAGCGTGCTGATTTTGGGTCTTCGGTGGGCTGGAATATTATAGCTCCCCTGAGCTCGGGTATTACAGCTCGGCTGATCTTGGATATTATAGCTTATTCGAGTAATTTTGTATCGAGGCAATGTTGATTTCAATTCATTTCGGTTGTCATTGCGATGAATGAATTTAATAGTTCCAAGCTTAGAAACACCGAGATTTGTTATATCAAGAGGACTATATCGAGTTGCTCGTGGAAAATTGAGGAATTTTTATTAATTTTTTCGAACCATGTTAACGTAATTTCATTTGAATACAGTGTACAGTATTAATTACAAAATATATTGAGGTGTTTATATGGATTCTTTCGTGAATGTGTTGTCAATTTTGGGGGAACTATTGCTGTTGTTCCAAAACGCCTTTTTTTTAAGATGACTTGCGGTGAGCATAATATATCTGGAACAGCTCATCCGCAATAACGAAATCAGAAGGATTCCGTTAGAATCATATGAAACGCAGGTCGTGATCAAAGGGTTTAGTGAAATTCTGATTTCTAAAATTGCGGACACTATTTTAGGAATCAAAACATCGCTAGATCTTTCGTTCACAAACTGCGTTTAATTGAAGATTTTTTCAAGAACAAAATTGAAGATTTTGTCATGAACAAAATGCATATAAGTACCTCGATATATGTTGTAATTGATGGTGTATAGTGCATTCTAATAAAAATATGCTAACTCCTTGAAAAAATCATGAAAATCCTTTAATTTTCCTGCCAACAACTAGACATACTGCCCTAAACAAAAATCACAAAAGTACCTACAATTTTCAGCTTGTTACAATGCCTTACTCTCAATTTATTAGCACGCTAAATGCCAATTGCCAGTTCCGCCACCTAATGCTCCTTCAAAACTCTAGTCATCATCGGAAACAAGTAGAAGACTAACTGCGAATAAAAAAACGAATGATAAATAAATAAAATAATAATAATGAAAATAACAAACAATATTATTAAATAATAACTTGTAAGTTATTAATAAACGAATATTGAAAAAAATAAACGAATAATAAATAAATACAATAATAATAATAAAAATGAATATCAATAACGAAAATAAACAATATTAATAATTGAATAATACCTTGTACATTGTGAATGAACGAATATTGAAAAAAATAAACGAATAATAAATAAATAAAATAATAAAAATGAATATTAATAATAAAAATACCAAATAATATCAATAATTGAATAATAACTTGTATATTGTTAATAAAGGAATATTTAAAATAATAAACGAATAATAAATAAATAAAATAACAATAATAAAAATAAATATTAATAATAAAAATACCAAACAATATCAATAATTAAATAATAACTTGTAAATTGTTAATAAACAAATATTTAAAAAAATAAACGAATAATAAATAAATAAAATAATAATGATAAAAAATATATTAATAATAAAAATAACGGATATCAATAATTAAAAAATAACTTGTAAATTGTTAATAAACGAATACTAAATAATCAAAATAATAATAAAAATAACCACCAATATCAATAATTACATAATAACTCGTGAATCGTCAAACAGGTAACCGTCAGCAAGGTTCCCCCGACGGAAAGATCCATAGAGCTGACTGCCATGGAGTTATCGGTAGAAGCGGAGAGCAGCGCCGACCTCGTTATCACGTGGACCCCTCAGGAAAGCGGTTCTTGGCGAGACACTCTCCAATTAACGGACAGTCGTCGCGTAAAATACGACGTAGCCCTCATCACAACGGCCATCTCCACCAAGAAACCCGGAACAAAAGTCAAATCAAGAGTCCTCGGACCCTCGAATTCCAACAAAACCTCAAACCCCACCACTCGCAAATTTTTGCCATCAGCTCCTCGAGAACCCAAAAAAAACGCAACAACTTGCGGTCTCGCCCCTTCCAACGTTCCCAACAAACGTCAAAAACTAAACGCTCAACCGGAAAACAAAGAAAACCTAACAAAATCCGGTTGGACTTACGAAACCACAAACATTTGCCCAAAAACAAATTTTTCTCGTAGTCCTCCGGTCCACGATTTTTCCGCATTGATGAATTCAACGAAATTCAATCTCACACCTCTGAAAAACAATTCACGACCGGAAGAGCAGCAACAACAACCGGAAATAAAGATAACAAAACCTTTCGACGTTAAATTCTCACCTCTAGAAACCGGCATAATCTCGCCTCAAGCTTCAAATCCATCGATCCTGCGACGTGAAACTTACACAACCGTTCGATACCTCAAAATCCAAACGACAACCAGCACAACCTTCAACGAAGACGACGAGAACTTCGACGATTCCTTGTCCCCTCAACCCGACGTCCAATCGATCCCAAAAATCATCACCGAACCTGCAAAAATCGACGCTGCACCTTCGGATTTTTCCGTTCTCATCAACGATATGAATTTTTTGACACCGACTAGTTGCATAAATTCAACGAGAGTCGTCAAATTTTCGCCAAACGATTGTTCAACCGCCACGAGAACGAGCAAATCAATCGCCAACACATCTTACCAAGAACCTTCGTCGTTTATTTTCCCCTCAAACGATACTTTCAACGTCAGCGAGACAAATCCAACCAACAATTCACCAGCAAACGGAACATACGAATTAATCACTTCGCCAACTCGTTCCAAAGACACAATAAAACCAACGAGACTCACCAAAAGCTTTGGAACAACTTCACCGACTCTTTCGGATAAATCTGGACCCGTAACAACTTCTTTAACGTGTTTTAATCGTCTTTCCACGCGTTTCGACTACGAAAAACCTTCGACGAGTCACTGTAAAACCCCCAAATTAACGAAATACGACGACGCAAGCGTTAAAGACGTTCTCGAAGCCGATCTATGGGTAAAACCCGACATTCCACAAACCGCATTTTCACCCACGTCGCTTCGCGGACGTTGCAGCAGCCTCGAAAAAATTTCGGAACAACGAATTTCCACGTCCAAGCGTTATCACGCCACCTGGACGAAAACTTTGCCATCCACACGTGAAGAAAAATCCACGAAATCGCGTCGTATCGACTCAACGCCACCGAAAAAAAATTTCTCAACCAACAAAATCGGTTCAATGCGACGTGTTTCACCCACGAAAAATTCGAAAATTCGTAAAGAAAAATCATTTCTCGAACCATCTTCGAGTCTGCGTAAAAAAGTTCAATTGAATTGTTCCATAAAACATGGTCAAGTCTCATGTTCGAACGTCAGAATCGCCAATCTCTCACTCGCCAACCTAAAAAAAACTACAAATACCCAAAACAATTCGTCAAACACGAAAAACGAATATCAAAAAATTAACACGAAACTTTACGATTCCCACGATTTTATAACGCAATATTGCAATCCCGATCCTTTCGGCGCGACAATGACGCAAGATCCGTTTCTCACGAGTACGATTTATCACGACGATCGTTGGATGTACGATCAAGAGATTAAATTTAAAAAATGGTTGAACGCGCTTCTAACAGCCCCGGAAAATTTAAACGCCGACGTTGACACGATACGCGTCGACGTTGGCAAAGTTTGGCAATCATGTCGCGCCCGTGAAGACGTCGGACTCGCGGAAACCCGTGAAACCGTATCAGCTCGTTATCACACCAACACGCATCTCGATAATTTGCGAAAAGTCGCTTTTTCGATGTATCGTCGCGAAGAAATAGCCAATGTTTTGTCAAAAACAATGCTATGCGTGAATCGTGGAACTCTCGTGATACGTCAAGATCGCGATCTTCACCGTGACATCGGTTTGCAAAAAGAAATTCTCGAATTATTCTTGTCCTACAATCCTCTGTGGCTCAGAATAGGTCTTGAAACCGTTTACGGCGAAACCATCCCCTTAAATTCCAACAACGATCTCATCGGTCTCACGCGTTTCATCCTCACACGTTTCTTCGCCGATCCCTTCATCGTTAAAACTCATTCCCATCCTAACACGACCCAAAAATTGCCAACATTCGTTTCAAACATGAATAATTTTATTTTAAAAAAATTTTTGATCATAATTTATTTTCTCGATTATTCGAAGACGAATAAATTGATCGGTCACGATCCTTGTTTGTTTCACAAACTTGCCGCTCACAAAGACAGTCGTTCGATTATTTTGACGTTTTCCCGCGAAGTTTTGAGCGGTGTTGGTGATGTAACGAAATTATTACGTTCGCACGGTTACGTCGTGACGCACAAACAAACGTATTTGGACGAATACGATTACGCCGTTCAAACGTTGTCCACGGATTTACGCGACGGTGTGCGTCTTTGTCGCGTCATGGAATTAATAACGGGTGATCGTAATTTGACTCGTCGTTGTCGAGTGCCAGCGATTTCGCGTTTGCAAAAAATTCACAACGTCGATGTCGCTATTTCCGCTCTTTTGCGATGCGGTTACACCTTAACCGGTGACATCGACGCTAAAAGCGTGGCCGATGGTCATCGTGAAAAAACTCTTTCGCTCCTTTGGCAAATAATTTACAAGTATCAAGCTCCGAGATTCGAAAAAGCCGCGAAGACTTTGCAAAAATGGTGGAGAGGAAAACTTTGGTACGTTCGCGTTCGTTTTTATCTTCGCAATCGTAGATCGAAAGCCGTTGCGACGATTCAACGAGCTTGGAGATGTCGACGAGCTCGAGAGATATTGGAAAAATTGCGAGAGGAAAGATCGCGTTTGTGGGCGGAGAAAGAACGAGCTATTAGGGTGATACAAATACGTTGGAGGGAGAGACGAAGAATGATGAAAGATCGTGAAAGATTTTTGTTGAGGAAAGAAGCTGTTGGGAGGATTCAACGTTGGTGGAGAAGACGTAGAGATACTGAAAAATACGTCGATGAATTGTGGAAAAAACGTCGAGCTTGCGTGATAATTCAGCAACATTGGCGAGCTTTCGTCGAAGCGAGAAAAATGAGAAAACGTTATTTCGACATCGTTCTGGCAACTGTGAAGCTGCAGAATTATTGGAGAAGCACACGTGAGAGAAATCAATGTCGAAGAAATTATTTAGCTGTGAAAAAAGCAACTGTCACGATTCAATCGCGTTGGAGAGCCTTAAAATCCATGAGAAAAGATCGCGAATCGTTCAATCGTCGATTAAATTCCGTCGGAATTATTCAATCCTGGTGGCGACGAATTTTAATCCTCAAACGCGATCGCAACGATTATTTGTTGAAGAAACATTCAACTATGATTATCGAAAATTGGTGGATCGACAGACGAATGATCGTCGTTGAGAAAGAAAAATTTGAAAAATTGCGAAAAAACGCGATCGTTATTCAACGAATTTGGCGACGTTATTCGCAAACGAAAAGCTACGTAATGAGATACGAACAGCGTAAAAATGCTTGCAGAATCATTAATCGATGGTGGAAAACCGTGATAATAACGAAACGTTACAATTTGCAACGTAAAAGCTGTATAATTCTTCAACGTTGGTGGAGAGGACGAATTTCCATGAAATCCGCTGTAATCTCGTTCGCAAAAATTCGCGAAGCTGCGACGGTTGTGCAAAAAAATTGGAGAATGAAGAAAACGCGTGAAAAATATATTTTGACGAGAAATAAAATCGTTAGGTTGCAATTTTGGTATCGAAATATTCGAATTTCTCGAACGATTCGACGAGATTACGTGAAAATTCGTGAAGCTGCTTTGATCCTTCAAAAATGGTGGAGAAGCTTGAAGATGACGAGAAATCGACAGTCGGAATTTTTGTACTATCGCAAAATTGTTATCGCGATTCAAATAAAATGGCGAGCGAATAAACGAACCAAGAGTGAGAGAAAAATTTATTTGGCCAAGAAAGAAGCGATTACGAGGATTCAATCGAGTTGGAGAATGATTAAGGCGAGAAGAAATTACGCGAGACTGATCGCCAGACACAGAGCAGCCGTTTTATTGCAAAAACGTTGGAGAGAAACTTCGACAACGAAAAAATTGCGCGAAAATTATTTAAAACTTCGTTCGTCGACTGTCGTGATTCAAAAGCGATTTCGAGCTCTCACGATCGGTAAACGTGAAAGAACGAATTATTCGAGGATAAAACGAGCTGCGATAATCATTCAAAAAAATTGGAGAACGCATCGTGCGTCGATTAATTACGAGAAACTCAAACGAGCGACGTTGATTCTGCAATCGAGATGGAGAGCGCGAAAAAATTGCATCTCGTGCAGAAACAATTTTTTGACGTTGAAAAGAGCAATCGTCGTTGTTCAACGTCGTTACAGAGCCATGATAATTCGTCGTCGAGTCAGAAACGATTATTTAAAATTACTTCGAGTAGTTCGAAACGTGCAAATGAGGTTTAGAGCTAATTCGTCGATGAAAAAGGATAAAAAACAATTTTTGGAATATCGAAGAGCTTCGATCGTTTTTCAATGTAATTGGAGAATGATTTTGGAGAAAAGAAGATACGAGAGAATGATCAGAGCTGTATTGACTATTCAATGGAAATGGAAAGCTCGAATCGTCGCGAGAAGAGTAAGAAAGGATTATGAAATTTTTAGAAAAAATGTTATCGCTGTTCAGAGACGTTTCAGAGCGAAGATTGCTGGTAAAATGGTTAGAAACGAGTACGTACGAGCTAGAGAGATGATTATTCGGATTCAAAACGTTTGGCGAGCGAAATTGGAGAACAGAAAACGCGTGAAAGCCTCTGAGAAGATCGAAAATTGGTGGAAATCGATTTTGGAGATGAGAAAATGCAAACGAAAATACGTTTGTCAAAAAAATGCGATTTTGATTGTACAAAAACGTTTTCGCGCGTATAAAATTGGGGTTGAAACGCGGAGGGAATACGTCAGAAGTATCGCAGCGATTTCCAGGATTCAGAGAGGTTGGAGAGCGTGGATACGACGAAAACGGCGCGAAGAATGGTTGAGGGATTGTGGAAAAGCTGTGAGAATCGTTGAGATTTGGTGGCTCGGAATTTTGGAGAGAAAACGCATCAGGGAGGCGGAATTGGCGGTGATTCGACGTGAAATTGCGGCTGCTACGAGGATTCAAACGGCTTGGAGAGGTCACAGCGTGAGGAGGAGGCAATGCGCGACGATGAAGGAATTGAGGCAACGGTCGAAGAAAGCCGCGGAAGCCGCTTTGCCTACCGCGACGGTTGCTTATCAGATGCAGGAGTCTATGGATAAACTTCTTGGTTGCGATACCATCGGACAATTGTCCATGTGCCTTGCGACTCTCGGTTGGTTTTGTTTGTTTTTCTTTTTTCGTTCTTTGTTTTTAGAATTTTAAAGTTGAAAAAAAAATTTTTAAAAAGAGAAAAAAAAATTTTAAAAGGAGAAAAAAAATTCTTAAAATGATTTTAATTCTTTAAAATCTTTAGAAATTTTTTTTTTTTAATTGTTTGGAACATTTTTTGAGAAATTAAATATTTCCGTTTGAATTTTCCGGGAATTTTTTATTATTGGGAATTTTTTGTATTATCTTCTTTAGAGTTGTTGAGAAAATAGGTTTTTTTTGTTTCGAATTTATTTTTTTGATTAATCGTGCAGTGCGAAGACTTGTATCGAATGATTATGGGAATTTTTGCAGCTTGGAGGTTGATATTTTGATACCGAGGGGAAAAAAACCGTTGGAATGTGTGTGGAGGGAGGGATGTTTCAAATAATCGGATTGTGAAGCCCTTTTATTCCTCCATGTGGTCGATGATTTTTTTTTTTTTGAGTATGTTTTGGATCTTACGAGCTCACTAGTTTTTTTAAAGATTTTTCCTCGCACCCAAACATCCTTTTTTTAAATTGAGGGGTAGCTGCTATTTTCCCCGTTTTTATGGAATGAGTTTTTTTTTCCTCCATACTTGATCGAAATTGAGAAACTTTTTCTATAAAATCGGAAAGGGCATCATATTTCTAAGGTATGTATATATATTTTCAATTTATAAGAATTTCGATCTCCGAAATTTCAATACATTTAATGGTGACATACTTATCTAAAAACAAAAAAAAACTGAAAGCTACTTTAAAAAAAAATTGATATTCCGATTACATTTGCTAGAAAATCGACTTTTTAAAATCACTTTCTATCAATTTTTATGGAAAGAAATAATTTAAAAAATCGATTTTGGATCGCAAATCTTTGAAAATTGACAATTAAGTGTTTTTTTTTTTTTTTTTTTAATTTCAATGTATGTTTAATGGTTTTCTATCTTTAAAAAAAAACATGAAACCTATTTCGCGAAAAAAATCGACGTTTCGAAAATTTTCGATTATTTTTCATGGATTAAAAAAATTTTTTGAATCCTTTTTCCACCGAAAACAATCAAAACATCGATTTTTCGCGAGATAGATTTCATCATCCTTTTTTTTTAGGTAGGAAACGATTGATCTATAAAGAAAAAAATAAATTAAAAACAGGGGAAATAGGAGGATCCAAAATATACTAAAAAAATCATTGACCACATCGTCGGATGAAAGGGTTTCAATCCGGTCAATTTGGGACACCCCTCCCCATACATTTTCCAAATTATCATTCTTCACACTCGGTGAATTACTGAATAAAATACGGACTGAATAAAATATTCGTACGATATTGACATAAAAATAATATTTCAGATACATTAACGCGATTGTCGTTGAACGGTAGCGTAGCGTTTTGCAAGCGCAATTTGGTCAACACGATTTACGACACGATGAGCAAATCGAACAGATCGTTGCCGTGGCTGGACGTTTGCCAAAAGTGCGCCAGCATCCTCATAACATTAACGAAAATGCCGGAAACGAAAAATTACGTCTACAGAGTGAGTTTGTCGATGATATTACGAAAAAATATACGTTGCCAACTCAACAGAGATGTAATTAACTTGATTGTAACTAATTTAATTTATTTATACGTTAATCAGGTCGAACACATCGAAACTCTCGCGAGACTGATGACAATCACTGTAGATCGTCACGTCAATCTGTTCCTGCATTTAGCGACTTTGCTTTGGCTGCTCGCCGAAAATCCGAACTACGCCGAGGTACGTCAAAATCTGAGTTTCCATAATTAAATTGAATTTTTCTTTTTGTAAAAATAAATTCAAATTAATGTGAGAATGAAATTTAGTTTTAAATCTTTGATATAATAAAATTATTTCTACATTCTTTCGGGCTTTGGATTGCTCGAGAAAAGCTCGAAATAGCTAAAATTTGACTATCGATTTAATCACACTTCGCTTGCCGAAGCTAGAAATATTATTTTTGTAAAAATAAATAATCGAACAAAAATGGAAAAATAATATTTAATTAAAAACACTTTCCACAATTGAATTAAATTTTTCTTTTTGTAAAACTAAATTCAAATTAATATCAGAATAAATTTATTTTTGAATCTTCGATATAATAAAAAATTTTCTACATTCTTTCGGGCTTTGGATTGCTCGAAAAAAAGCTCCAAATACCTAAAATTCCAATATTAATTTAACCACACTGCGCTCACTAAAACTAGAAATATTTTTTTTTTTTCCAAATAAAAAATCGAACAAAAATAAAAAATTATATTAAATTAAAAACACTTTCCACAATTAAACTAAATTTTTCTTTTTGTAAAACTAAATTCAAATTAATATCAGAATAAATTTCTTTTTAAATCTTTGATACAATAAAATTCTTTCTACATTCTTTCGGGCTTTGGATTGCTCGAAAAAAGCTCCAAATACCTAAAATTCCAATATTAATTTAACCACACTTCGCTCACTGAAGCGAGAAATATTATTTTTTTCCAAATAAAAAATCAAACAAAAATATAAAAAAATAATATTTAATTACGATCGCAGGCCATCACGAGCTGTCATCGAAGCACTTGGCTGCTGAGCTCGTTGAGCACGTCGATGAACAAGACCAAGAACAAGCCAACCGCCAGCAATTTGAACAAATCGCGATGCCGAGAGCAAAATCCTCAACTTCCTAGCACCAAACCCGATTGGGGCCTCAAACAGAAACGTCCGCGTTTGTTCACAAACGTTCAACACGCAATTACGAGCCTGATGAAACGTCTGACGATAGAACCAACGACGTAACGAATTATCAATCGCGATTCGGTCGATCGGCAACGAAAATGCATTTGATGCACTTATCGATGAGACGTTTCTCTGCAACAGAGACAACCAAAGTCGTTTTGGATTTCGAAAAGTGTCGGAAACGACGAAAAAAAATCAAAAAAAACATTTTTTAAAAACCTGTATATTTCACGGTGAAAAGTCGAGATGAAAAAAGTGCGAATGATTTGTAATTTACTGAAAAATGTTTTATTTACTGATTTATTGTTTTTTTTTTCTTTTACTTCATGGACATATTGTACTTGTCTTTGTATTTGTGATTGTGAGAACGCATGGATAAAGTTTGTGAAATTTCGCGACGAATAGTCAAAGATACGCCAGTCCTCGGTTTTTAATAAAAAATTTTATATTGCAATGAATATAATAAAGAATGATTATTGTTTTGGCGTTAAATTTTTTTTTTTTTTGGGGTTTTTAAATTTTTTAAATTAAGTCGATTCTATACATATAATATTTGATTATTTCCACCACGCAATTCGGGAGGCAATGAAACGACTGGAGATGGACGTGACGACGTGACGAATCGATTACGATTCGATCGGGTGGCGACGAAAATTGGTGATATAGAGATATTGATTGATATAATGTTCATTGACTTCCTGAGCTGTTTGTTTTGTGTATGAATATATATTTTCGTACAAGTCTAATGTTTTTACTTTACTGTTGATATAATAGATAGAGAGATAAAGAGATCTTAGGGAGATGAAGATCGAGAAATTGAGAGTAAGAGAGACAGAGAGAGATAGAGGGATATAAAGCTAGAGAGCTAGAGAGCTAGACAGATAAAGAGATAGAAAGATAGACAAAAAGAGAAATTAAGAAATAAAGAGACAGAGATAGAAACAGAGAGATAGGGGAGTGGAGAAATAGAGAAATAGAAAGTTAGAGAGATAGAGAAAGATAGATAGATAGAGAGCTAGAGAAATAGAGAGATAGAGAAATAGAGTTAGAGACAGAGAGATCGAGACATTGAGAAATAAAAAGATAAAGAGGTAAAGCGATGGAGGCATAGAGATATAGAGAGCTAGAGAAATAGAGAGATAGAGAGCGAGAGAAATAGAGAGATAGAGAAATAAAGAGATAGAAAAGCAAAAGACAGAGATAGAGGGATGGAGAATTAGAGAGCTAGAGAAGTAGAGAGATCCAGAAATAGAGAAATAGGAAAATAGAGATTCCCCTGCAACAGAAACAACCAAAGTCGTTGGAATTCTATGTCGTAAACGACGAAAAAATAAAATTAAAAAAATCTGCATATTTCACAGCAAAAACTCTAGAAAAAAAGCGCGAAAGATTTGTAATTCACGGAAAAATGTTTCATCTATTTTTTTATTTTTTCTCACTTCGTAGACAAATCTTGCATTCGTTTTTTCAATTTGTAATAGTAATTGAAACGCGCGAATAAAGCTCAAGAACTTCCACGACGAAATGTCAATAATACACCCGTCCTCGCTTTTTAATAATACTTTTTATTGCAATAAATATAATAAACAATAATTATTGTTTTGGCGTTACACTTTTTTTGTTGGTTTTTTTTTTTTTTTTTAATCCTTTTCATTAACAGTCATTTCTATACATATAATATTGAGAGATTATAATAATTTTAGCGTAAAATGAAGCAAAATTTGCCTATAGATATAAGTAATACATTTGCAGCGTGTAGAATAATCTGAAGTGTAAAAAATTTGCCGAGCACAGCAGCCGTGAAAAATTCCGGCTTACGGACGGGAATAATTGTAACGAGGATTATCGAGGGGGTGGGTAGAGGGTCGAGGTGGGAGGGGCAGACGTTTGTTGTAAAATATTCCGGATATTTATTTCGGTTCAGTGATTATTTGACCGTGTTTTTTTTTTCTTCGTGCGGTAAATGGCTCGTTTAACGGGATATGGAGAAAAGGAGAGTGAAATCGGGGTCTCCGGCACAATGCCGATGAATCACACGAAGAGAGAGAGAAAGAGAGAGCGGGAGAGAGAGAGAGAGAGAGAGGAAAACCGGACTGCGCGAAATACGCGAATAAAGAATATTTTCATCTAAAGATTCCGTTTAAGCTGTCGTGCTCAGCGTTTGAGACAACCGATTTTTTTTTTTCATAATTCAAATTTGTTGGTAGCAGAGTATTATTATGTTTGTCTCAAGTCTGGTATGTTACAATAATAAATTGTGAATGTAAATATTATTTACACAACTACTCGAAAATAATATTAAAAAACAAAATAATAATAATAATAATAATAATAATAATGATAAAATAAAATTCGGCGGTTTAATTTTCATGTACAGACTTAAGCTCTTTGATCTGCTTGATCAGATATGCCTTTTCGTCGTTGAATTGCTCGTCCTCCGATCGATCCGTGTGGAAGCGCGTCAGGAATTCAATCAATTTTTCTTGATTGCGCAACAAAATGTCCAGTATGGGCTTCGGTTTGTTTGGATTTGCGACGAATACCTGAATTCGACGAAACGTTTTTATTTATTAAAATCGGGGTAGGATCGATTTTCAATGGGATTTTCGTTGATTACGAAAATATAAATCTTGTGCTCGTCGTATTTTCCCTTGTGTGGATCGTTCGTCAAAATTGCATACACATCAAATTTATGCAATCGTTGGATAACAAAAAAAAAAAAAAAACGATTGTCTTTGCTTTTTATGAATTTTTACAGCCACGTTTGCGTAATTTTTAAGTCTTACTGAATGAATAATCAGGCAAAAAGTTAGTCCAAAATGGAGGAATCGTGAATTTACAAGTCTAGATCATGACGTACATGTTTAGCGTTACAAATAGCTGAACTGATGATAAATTAACACTCAGAAATGTTGATTTGCTACTTTTAATAATAATTGAAGTGAAATTCGACGATATTGTCGTTTAGTTGACTGACGTTTTGTCAGTGACTGTACAACTGTTTCAACCGTTTCAGACGATACTCCTCGTTACTTTAATTTATTTCTCGACAATTACTCAGTCGATTCATTTGAAACTAAGCATAATCGATCTGTTGATTCTAAATCTTAATGATATAATTTTTTTCAGAATTTACGGAGATTTAGTTCCATTCGTTTTGCAACCATTAACGTCTGCGGAAGCTGTTTTCCCATACGCGAGTGTGTTAAATTCATGTATTTATAACTACTAAATTATGTAGTGACAAATTCTGAAATGATTTATGTATTATTATTCCATCAAGAACTATTATTCTTTAAGATTCCAAGAATTTTGGGGATTTTTTAATGTCCATCTAGCAAGACCTTAATTTATTGATTTTTTTTTTTTCAACGTACCTTGAATACGTGGAACGCTTCGAACTGTATGTTTCGCGATTTTTCCTTCAGCATGTTCATCATCAGTTTCAGATTATCAGGGTTCGATATGTACCGGGTCATGACCTGAAAATAAATAAATAAATGAATAAATGAGTAAATGAATAAATGAATAAATGAATAAATGAATAAATGAATAAATGAATAAATGAATAAATGAATAAATGAATAAATGAATAAATGAATAAATGAATAAATGAATAAATGAATAAATGAATAAATGAATAAATGAATAAATGAATAAATGAATAAATGAATAAATGAATAAATGAATAAATGAATAAATGAATAAATGAATAAATGAATAAATGAATAAATGAATAAATGAATAAATGAATAAATGAATAAATGAATAAATGAATAAATGAATAAATGAATAAATGAATAAATGAATAAATGAATAAATGAATAAATGAATAAATGAATAAATGAATAAATGAATAAATGAATAAATGAATAAATGAATAAATGAATAAATGAATAAATGAATAAATGAATAAATGAATAAATGAATAAATGAATAAATGAATAAATGAATAAATGAATAAATGAATAAATGAATAAATGAATAAATGAATAAATGAATAAATGAATAAATGAATAAATGAATAAATGAATAAATGAATAAATGAATAAATGAATAAATGAATAAATGAATAAATGAATAAATGAATAAATGAATAAATGAATAAATGAATAAATGAATAAATGAATAAATGAATAAATGAATAAATGAATAAATGAATAAATGAATAAATGAATAAATGAATAAATGAATAAATGAATAAATGAATAAATGAATAAATGAATAAATGAATAAATGAATAAATGAATAAATGAATAAATGAATAGATGAATAAATGAATATATGAATAAATAAAATGAATAAATAAATAAATGAATAAATGAATAAATGAATAAATGAATAAATGAATAAATGAATAAATGAATAAATGAATAAATGAATAAATGAATAAATGAATAAATGAATAAATGAATAAATGAATAAATGAATAAATGAATAAATGAATAAATAAATAAATGAATAAATGAATAAATGAATAAATGAATAAATGAATAAATGAATAAATGAATAAATGAATAAATGAATAAATGAATAAATGAATAAATGAATAAATGAATAAATGAATAAATGAATAAATGAATAAATGAATAAATGAATAAATGAATAAATGAATAAATGAATAAATGAATAAATAAATAAATAAATAAATAAATAAATAAATAAATAAATAAATAAATAAATAAATAAATAAATAATTGAATTAAACCATCTCGTTTCAGATCGAAAAAATCGCGTTAAACAACAGCAAAACGCAATACTCACGGTAAAATTGTGTCTATCGAGTAGAAGTTCGCCCAATAGCTTCAAACTTTGCCGTCTGGTGACGTAATTTTCGGAATTGAGTAACCTCTGATAATGCGAAAAAACTTTATCGTAATTGACTTCTAAAAATTCAGCACTGAGTATCTTGTGCCTTGTAAGCAATTCCTGAAGAAAAATAACCCAAGAAAAAAAACGAACAATCAATTAATTAAAATCAAAGCCACGAAGACCGTTTCACAACCGACAAAATCGTCGTTTGGCAATTCGCCGAATGCAAATCGAATTGCGAACAATCTACCTTAAACGTAGAAAAGGCATCTGAAGCAATGTCGAACGTGGAAACTTCGACGTATCTGAAGAAATTGTAAAAATCATCGGAGTAGATCATTATTTTAGCGAGAGCCTCGTATCTCGCGCACTCTCGAAGCATCGTACCGCAATTGAGAGCGATATCTTGATGCTCGTAACTGCAATAACAAAAATAATATATTTTTTGAAAAAAATTGTGAAAAGTTTCGCGTACGCGACGAATGTATATCGGTGGCTATTGGCTCGTGACGCAGCGCAAATAAGTGTCCCATCATCGATATAAACGTACCCGGACATCAGGGTGAACAGTATTTCTGGTTTTGTGCAGATATACTCGACGGTCGGTGATCTTGTGCCAATTTGTCTTCGTAAAATATTGTTGAAAACTTGAGCAACATCTTTCTTGCCCTGATCGTGATTAAAATAAATTATATTTAAATTATAGATATATATGAGCATAATAACAATAATGATAAGAGAGACAGAGAAAGAGAGAGAGAGTTAGAATTAATATATATATACAAATATGTAATTTATATGATTTTTTTTTCTTTTATTATTATTATAATTATTATTATCGTACACTTTTCTCAGAGTGTACGGAAATAATAATCATAATAATAATGATAATAATTGAAGAAAAAAAATCATATAAATTACACACATTTTTTTCTATTATTATTATTATTATTATTATTAATAATAAAAAAATCATATAAATTATACATTTTTTTTTCTATCATTATTTTTATTAATAATAATACTAATGAAAATAATAATAATAATAATAATAATAATAATAATAATAATAATAATAATAATAATAATAATAATAATAATAATAAACGCATCGAATAATAATGAATCTATTATTATTATTATTATTATTATTATTAATAATAATAATAATAGAAAAAAATGTGTGTAATTTACATGATTGTTTTTCTCTAATTATTATCATTATTAATAATATTAGTAATAATAATAATAATAATAATAATAATAATAATAATAATAATAATAGATTCATTATTATTTTATTATTATTAATAATAATAATAATAATAATAATAATAATAATAATAATAATAACAATAATAATAATAATAATAATAATAATAATAATAATAATAATAATAATAATAATAATAATAATAATAATAATAATAATAATAATAATAATAATAATAATAATAATAATAATATAAGAAGAAAAAATCATGATTGACATATCTGTAAATATATATTAATTTGTTTTCTGTCTCTCTCTTGGAGAAATAGGATACCTATTCCTCCAGAGAGAGAGAGAGAGAGAGAGAGAGAGATAATTCATATTTATATTTATATATGGTATGCGTATAATAATAATAATAAACAAAAAAAAATATACATACAACAAAATATAATAATAAATAAATAAATATATATATCAGAGAAATTATTTCTCCGAGAGATAGAGAAGATAAATAAATATATATATAATTTACATTTACTTTCTATAAACTTCTTGTCTACGTGCAAAAAGATAGAATGAATCGTCATGAATATAAACGCGATATACATACCTCAAAATCGATACGACTGAGGTTCTGAACGAGTAAGAGTAATAGATTACTGTTGTAAAGCTCCTGGGCGAGTTGGGCGACGACTATGTCCGCCTGCGGCTCCGATTCGGCAGTCCCGTAGAGCATGTTTTTTATGTGTACGAGATTTTTGCTGACATCCTCCTGGGCCTGAAAACCCACGCATTTCGATCATAGCAAAAAAAATGTTGCTATTTCATTGACATACCTTTTCTACCTTCTTGTCACCACGCTCCAGCGCGTTGACCGCCTCCTTAAGAGCTTTTACCACCTCCGCCGGACTTTTTTGCGATTTTCCGAACAGAGGCATGATTGGATTTACAAGCAGCACACCTTCAACCCAAAGAAAGTGTCGCAGAAGGTTTCAAAATCCATCGGTCCGAGCAGACGAAAACATGAAATGTGAAAGAAGAAAAAAAAGTGTAAATACGAGTGAATGAATTAAAAAAAAATGGCTTTTGATAAATAGAGTTGAACATTGCGTTGTGTATTATGTAGGCCATAATGAGGGACTAATGGGACAACCATCCTTTTACTATCCGATCATCCTTTTTTGTTTAACATTTTTTTTTGAGCTTGAGTTAGTAGTAGAGACGCTTAATGATTGCGATTGTACGCGGCTTGTTACGATCTGGCTATCCGAATGATTTCTGCGTTCCTATAATTGTCTGTGACGAATAATCGTTGCTCTAACGGTTGTCGTCTCTTGTGAGTTGCTTCAGGTAGCGTAGAATCGTCGAGTCCCAAGTTTGGAAGAATAAAGATTATTTTTTCTTGGTCACCTTTTATCTTTTTATTTTTTTAATGTTACTCTAATCGATACAGGTAGAAGACTTAACGATGTCTAAAATGTACTTCGAGCAACTGTTGTTGACAGACGGAGGTTTTTCTAAAATTCGAAAGCTCGGCGTGAAAAATGTTGATATCTTGCTGAGTTTACAGAATATCCAATTATTATGGAACTAAAATTGGCATGAGTCTAATTTTTTTTCTTAAAAAACGAGAATAAATCTAGAGCCATTTTTGTTTAGGGGTTGATGAGGGTTGGTTAGTTTGGATTAGAAGCTCTATAGTTTATTACTACTGTGCTGTTGTGTTTGTATTTTTTTCTCCAGGAACAGTAATTGATTCTATTCAAATTTTGGGACACAAAAAATGGATATTTTAAAGACTAATCGAGTTATCAAAAAATTCTATCCTCGCTTTTAGGCTTTTTCCACAGATTATTTTCCCTAAATTCGCCGGAGTGTGTTTGCCGCTAGTTCTTCAGTTTGCTTTTGCTCATATTCCTTCTACACAACCTAAAATTTACTACGGCATTTAAAACGCAACCTGATATGATTTTTTTAATCCTGTTAGGGCTATTCAATGGGAACTTCTATAGTCGAGATTAGATCATTGATTTCTCAGCGCTTCGCAGGCTGAACAAGAACAATCGCAAATTGTAGAATTTGTTACCCATCTACATTTCTATTTTTAATTCCCCAAACGGCTCATTGCAGGATCACCGGAAGAAGTACAAAATTTGTAAACCGTCTTGACATGGAAGTCCTAATAATATAAAAGTTTAAGGTCTTACTGGATAGATATTAAAAAATCGCCAAAATTCTTGAAAATTTTAGGAACGATAGCTCTTGATAGAATAATAATACATGAATTATTTTAGAATTTTTCACTACACAATTTAAAAGTTATAAATTCATGAATTTAACAAAGTGGCTTCAGGGAAAACAGCTTCTGCAGACGTTAATGGTTGCAAAACTAATGGAACTAACTGCCCTGAATCCTAAAAAAAATATATCGTTAAGATTTAGGATCAACAGATTGATTATGCTTAGTTTCAAATGAATTGACTGAGTAATTGTTGAGCAATTAATTAAAGTTATGAGGCGCATTGTCAAAAACGGTTGAAACAGTTGTAAAATCACCAACAAAACGTCAGTTAACCACACGCCAATATCTTCAAATTTAACTTCAATTTTTATTAAAAGTGGTAAATTAAAATTTCTAAGTGTTAATTTATCATCAGTTCAGTTATAATTAACGCTAAACATCTACGACATGATTTGGACTCGTAAATCCATGATTTACCGATTTCTGGCTAACTTTATGCCCGACAATCCATCGAGTAAGCCCTTAAGGCCCTGCCGCAGCATTCGCAGCATCGATAACATCCAAAAAGTCCCCCAAAATTACACAACCGTTTCTATCGCACTCCAAATTATCGTAACCAAGAAAAAACATGTCAAAATAAAAAGATCAATAATCCATGCGTCGTTGGAAAGTCCACGAAGACTGAGATCGATCGATCATCAACACATGACAACCTCACGAAAAAATATCTTAATTATTAAATGTCTCAACTCGGTTAATCCGCCAAAATCATTGCAAAACATGGACGAAAGTCAACAAATCAAATCTCACCTGAATTAAAAAAAAAAAACAGAAAAAATGCTTCGTCGAGCCACAAAATCGTTCGTCATAACCTATCTCACATTGATAAGGAGTTACGCAATAGAAAACGATTTAATCATTACGAACAATCTTACCATTAAATTATCAATCCAAACTAATAAAAGCAAGGAACCGTTGTCACTATCGTCAAAACGATAAATTCGTCTCTTAGCGTATCATTCGTAAAGACGTAAGGTTGTACTACTTCCGACGTACGTACTACCTAACTGGTTATATTATCTTGTGACAAATAAATTATGTATGTACCTACAAAACCTCGCTACTTGGCGACTGGCTTGTAAACTCTCACGATAAAACCTTATCACCCACCAGCTGGAAATCGTCTCTTTTTTTTCTTTTCTTTCCTTTTTTTTTTCTTTGTATTTTTTCCGTGTATTTTTTTATTTTTTATTTCACTCTCGTAGCTTTTTGTTTTGTTATTAAATTTTTTATAAACGTATCAAACGCGTGAAATTTTTTTTATTTTTATTCTTCAGTCGCACGATATTCGTGAGCTGACGAAGAAATATATAAATCGCGTTTCTTCAATACATCGCGTAAAACAAGGAGAGAGCAGCCCCTTTTTATCGGAGTTCGTCACTTCGCGGAGAGATTAGTGGGGAGATGGACAGCCCACGGGTTTTTGGATGATCACACGGTCAAGCGCTGAATCGCAACGGCGACTTTGGAATTTAAAAACATTGTCGTCGTTGAGTTTCGATCGATATTACAGATTCCGAACGTGAGCCGGAAATATTGTGATCGTCTTCGCGGCCGGTATTGCAGGTTTCGTGAGCATGAATGCCGCTTGGTGGGGAGAATTTCCCGGCCGTTCGTGAACCGTCGTTCCGGTGGATCTATCGGAATGTATGCGGAACTGGAACGCTTACGGTCGTGTGAAGCCCCCTTTTCGTTGACGCTGGAATGCAGCGGTAGCGAATTGGGTCGGTGTTGTTCGATGATGATATCGAGGCAGGATTGCAGGGTCGAGTAATAAAAGTCGGCGGATAAATATGATACGTGTTGTGTGTAGGTGCTTTATTTGTAGTGGTAATCGTAAGTAATCGGAAGCGACGCTCGAACGCGAACGTCGCACAATCATCGATCAGATATATACTAGGGTGGTTTTTAATTGGGCGATGTCGGAATTTCTGTGAACTATGGTGAGGTTAGATTGAAATTAAGATTGTAGGAAAGAACAGGTTGAGGTAACTTCTTCATCGCTAATAGTTTCGCATATACCACATGTATATACAAAACGAGTTCGTTGAAGCCATCTTGGAGACAACTGTGTCCATGTTGGAGCGAGATTCTCTTGAAAATATGTGCAGGAAAGGAATAACAAGCCAAAATTCTTTATTTCTCTGCGAAAATATATCATTATATGTACTATACGTAATAAGGATTTTACATAACTTCTGATGTTAGTGATAAATATATCTAAGAAATATATTGATAGCATATCTTTCTGTAGTACTTCCATCGAACTTTCATCGAATTTTTTATTTTCTCATTCACTCACAGTTACATCAACGATATTTCTGTTTTTTTTGTCGCGGTTGAGACAAGTCATCGACTTCACGGTTTTTGCGAGACGCTACAGTTTGCAGAACTTCGGCAATCAAGCTCGGCTTGGAAGTAACCATGGTTTTGTATCCCGCGGTCTCCATAACGTCCTTGACGTGACCGATGATGAAATTCATAGCTTGAGTCTTCAACCGTTCGGCGCAATGAAGGTCAGCGAGCATCAGATAATCGGCCGCGTTGACGATCGAAAGATTTTTGCAAAGCACGGTCTCGCTCGAAGCTTTGAGTGCCTCGAGATCGTATTTGTCCGCCGCGTACAAAAGACCGTCCGCCATCTTGTCGATGTTTATCGTCCGTCCGGTGTAAACAAATCGCAGCATCTCGCCAAAAACGCCGGCGTCCATGCCGCTAATTTGCACCTCATTGTTCTTCATCTCCATCATGTCATGCTCGAACATGGCACCGAACACGCGACTACGCAATGCCAAAATGTTTTTGTGCGCACGAAATTTCACGTCGCCAACCGCGAGAGTGATGTCGGAAAATTTTTCGCTGTCCAACAATATTCCGAAATCGTCGAGAAAGCGATGTTGCGGAGGTTCGAACGTTATCGAGTTGTTTCTGATGCCCGAAAAATTTACAATTGTTTCGCCGACGCTGACCTCGCAACAAATCGTGAGTTTGTCATCCGGCAACAAATCCTCCTTCTTGGCCATAAGCTCATCGCGTCTGTAGAATTTCGTATAACCATAGTCGTAGTCAGGTTCGGTGGTGTTTGAAGGGCTTTTTCCGAACGTCCGGATTTCTTTTATTTCCATGGAATTAGTTTTTTCCATTTTCCGATCCATTATCGAGAATCGAAATTTCGCGTTTACGGATTTCTTGGATGCGACGAGGTAGAGATACAACGATAAATAATCTTTGCTATCATTGCCATTACCTTTCGGGTACATGTCGAGACGCCATTTGGGCTCGTCTCTCGATCCAGCCGTAAATTCCGGCGATCGCAATTTCTCTCCCGTTTTTTGGGGACAAAAAGTGAAGTTACTTATAGTCCACATGTAGCTCAATTTTGCCACGTTCACGTCCGTATAACCGAATTTCTCGAAAATTGGCAGATTAACCTCGGTCAGCGAGGAAATTCTTGATTTGCTCAAAGCCATTTTCGATACCGAGTGCTTTTAAAATTCGGGATAATTCAGAATGGGAACCTTTGAACTACTGTAGAAGCCGTAAGAGCACGTAAGAGCCAGTAGGAGGTAGGAGCGAATGATGGAATCGCATTAACGGTCATGGTGGGGTTAGAGATAATCGCTAGGTTTGCCGCGATCGCGTTGCGCCCGGCGGGAAAATTTCCCCTATTTTTGTGCGTGAACATACACGCGGTCTGTAAAAGGTACCGACAGGGTACTGGATCCGGTCGGCTCGTTAGGAATCTGAAGGATCAAACGTAGGAGCCCCTTTTTTCGATTTCGCACTTTTTCACTTATACGATTCAGCGTTATCAGCTATTACGTCCCTAAAACGCCAGCCGTTGCGCATCTCCCTACTGATCTCTAGTTGAATGAACACCTAGAAGACCTTCGAGCAAGGAAAATTTGTAGGATAAAACTGAGACAGAGCAGCACCAGTCGTGCGGGTGGTCGGACCGCTAACTACGGCCTCGCCTCCCAAGAAATCGTGCAACTGCGCCTAAAACCGTAGTTTCATGTATTCAGCGGTGCATGAATTCAGTAAGTACTTTTCCCGCTAAATTCGGTGCGTTTGAAAGGTTCTCGATGAGAATATTACCTGTTTAGCGGTGAGTACAAAATTTGGTGTTTTTCAAGGCAATCCGACGTTTTTAGTAAAAAATTAGGTTAACTCAAATTCTTTTCAAGATTTTTTTTTAGAACGCATAAGAAGTAAGCGCAGTAGCGCTTGCTTAATGGAAGAAACTTTCGTTCTTGTATCTTGTCAGCTTTCGAATATTGAAGATTCAATTGTTTATTTTTACTGTCTATTTGATTACTACACTTTTCGGTATTTTTCAGGTATCATTTTAAAACTTTAGTGGTTTTTATTGGAAAATGAACGGGATTCTGGGGTTTTTTGGTGGAAACCGATGGTTTAGGTTCTGGTGACTTTTAGAAGAATTCAACGATGTCCCTAGAAAAATCACGAGATTCCGGGCTGGCAGCACTGCATCAATTTTTCGCTTTCGGCCGACTCAACGCCAGCGACATCCAGCGGCACACAATGGTACCCATCTCCGTCGTGCCGAAAAGCCCCGCGCTAGGTTAGGGATATACCCGTAAACCCCGAACGGAATTATTTTTTTTTTTTCCTATTATAATTAGCTTTGCTTTCATCGTCATCGTCTCCCACCCCGCCGGTTATTTCTTCTTTTTTTTTTTGTTGTCTCGCATATGCGGCCGCTGGGCAGTGATGTTAGGAAGCCAGGACTTGTCCTGAAATCAAGGCCATTCGATGCCCTCTCCACCGACCATTTCGGCCGTCGACGGCTCGGTGTCGCGCATGTGCAGCGGCCGCAGTGAGGCGCAGCCAATAGCATCGCTCTGAAAACCTGCCAATCGGCTTGTTTTTCTGCTTATTACTACGGCTTACACTTCTAGTCTGCTAGCTCGCGCATGCGCCAGATCCGATTATCCTTTCGGCGGTAGCGCGGAATGCGCGCAACTCTAATTCACACCAATATTTTAACTGTTTTTCGACCCTCGGTACAGATGCTTGCAAATTCATTATATATTTTTCTAAAGATCTTAAGCAAAATTTATGAATTTATTCAATTTAAACGTCGCGCCGTACGTAAAGGAAGATGGAGGATCAGAGTAATGCCATTGGCTGCGGTACTATCCATGAGCGCCGAGCGCGAGCTGCCTCTCCTCACACGCCGATGGCATCGAAACCCAAGAAGAAGGGGAAGCTCAAAAATGTCGCTTCCCCTCCACCTAACATCACTGCCGCTGGGTTAAAACGAACGTTGGCGATACGTCGTCGTGAGAGCTCAGCATTTGCATAACGCAGTTATGTGCATCCATTGTCGAAATACAATTGTTTTATGGTGATAATATGTCAAAACCAAACATAAGGAAAATAACAGTTGACCCTACGAAATGTAACACAGACTCACGACGTCCAAGTGTATTTGAGAGGTTGGGCACCAAACCAGCGGCGAGCACAGCCGGCCAAAATACTTCCGATTATTGTAGAAATTGGGCGCTAAACGGCAATTGTTCTTACGGACAAAGCTGCAAGTAAGCCCACTAAGATCCGCTCTCAATGTCGTTCGTTTCATTCTTTTTTCTTTCTTTTTAATTTTCGTATAGTTCTTTCTTTTCTTTTTTTATTATTATCATTTTTCTATTTATTTAAGTCTTGATTTAGGTTTTTAATTTTTGCCGTACTTGAATGATAAACGTTTCATAATTTTTTTCCATTTAAGCTCGTTTTTTTTTTCTGTGTCACTTTTTATTCATCTTTAAATCGTTCTTTTTTAATTTCTTCTTTAATTCACTCGCCGCACGATTGATAAAGCAATGTTGATCATCGCTTTAGATGTATATACGTTTGTCATTAATGCAAAATTTTTCATTCCGATTATATTGATTTCACGGTTTTACCGTTAGATATGCAAACACGCACGCGCTCATAAGTCCTTCGAAACGAGCGAAAAAGGACAATTCGAACGCCAATGCTGCAGGGGTAAGCGATCGTCGTATTGTATTTTTCACCTCACTGTCTTCGACAAGATTCAATAACGTCAGACGATTCTTAGAACGAGCGTCGATGATTTATTTTTCATTGAATTTATCAGTGATTCCTGAGAGCACCCTCGATCGATGCTTCCTCAGCAGAAATCTCACGCGATTATTATTGATACCTCGTAGCTACAAGAGGATCCCTTCAAGAGAATAACATCCAAGATCGTGAAGAAATCCGCGGCGCCGTCGCGCAGTCCCGATCTTAATTTGGAGGATTGGAATCAGACCGATCTGGAGTACGAGGACGAAAAAGTGTTGGAAAGGCGAAGACAGTTGTTGCAAAGAGAATTGGAATTACAAATGAAGAAGGACAAAGAAGTTCACGGCAAGGACAAGGCGGTGAAGCACAAAAAAAAACCCATGAGTTCGTCCTCTAGTTCGCGCAGTTCGACGTCGTCGAGCAGCAGCAGCAGTTCCAGCAGCGACGATTCGTCTTCCAGCAGTTCGAGCGGATCGGATTCGCGAAAGAAAGTGAAGAAGATCAAATCCAAGCGTCATCACAGCGCCGGATCGTCGGATTACGACGAGGAAGACAAGGAACGCAAGAAAAAGTTGAAACTCAAGCGTTTGGCAACGACGAAGAACGACAAGATCGTGACGAAGAAGAAGCGCAAGATCGAAGTACCTCCGGTCAAAGCGATCCCACCGAAACCAGTGAAAAAAACTACAATCGTAGCGCCGCCGCAACCAGTTGTGCGCAAGCACGCGCCATTGCCAGTTTCTCGAACAAAATCACCTTTGGCTCCGTTGCCACACGGTTCGTCGAGCAAAAGTGCGAAGGATCGAAATCGTAGCGAATCACCGGCAAGACCAAAACCAAAGGAAACCGACAAAGACCGGCATTACAAGAAAACTCGTGAAACCGAAGATTCCACGGTCAAAGAACTCGTCAAAACCAAAAGTTCTAATGAAAAAATCAAAGACGTAGAAAAAAGTGTGGGCAGTTCCAGCAGCAGCGTAAACAAAACTCGCGCGATCGAGGACAAAAACAAGATCGATGACAGATCGAAGCTTCGACCGAAAGAAAAAGAAAGACGATCGCGAACTCCTCCGCTCGAACGACCGAAACATTTGCCATCGAAGGAACAAACATCGTCGAAACCCAGCAGACGAAGTCGTACACCGGAAAAAATTATGCGATCCAAACGCGATCCAACACCGCCTCGACATCAGGAAAAAACCGCGTCGTCGTCGACGAGAACGCGCGAGCTCGAGAAGAAAGATCGCGACAACATTCACAAGCGCGATCGTAGCAAAGAACGTGACGAACGTACGAGCAAGAACGATCTCGGGCGATCGCGATCAGGAACGTTACAGGAAGATCCGCCTCATCGCAAAAACGTTCCTCGAGATTTGGACGACAAAGCCGGTTACAACAGCGAGAGAGGACGACGATCGAGCAAAGAACGCCGGCTCGAGAAGGATCACCCAATAAGGGACGATCGTAGCCATTCGAGAATAGCTCGCGATCAGCGTGACAAAGACAGAGACGAGATTCCCGAACGTTTTCGCGATCGTCAACGCGATCGCGAACGTGAAAAAGACATTGGTGTAAAAATGCGCGATCGCGAAATACCAAGTTTACTCGCAGTCGCGGCTGCGAGTTCATCGACAACGACGACAAAACCACCGTTGGATCCACGTTACAATCGCGACAACAAAGATCGGCTCAAAGAACCAAACATACCGGACAAAAATAATTCCCGCGATCGTAGAAACGATCGCGATCGCGATCGCGACCCCAGAGGATCGGACGGGAAACCTGTGGAACGCGAACGAAATTCCATGAGAAATTTCGACGGACGTTACGATCGTACGGTTGACAAAGAAATCACGAGTGGTCACAAAGTCATTGATCGCGAACGCGTGGAAAGATTTCCGCGTGAACGATCGTTGGATAGAATGGTTGATAAAAATTTGTCGTCTTCGGGACCGCGCGATCATATGATGGATCGTGAACCGATTTACGATCGCGACCGACACAGAAGATTCAATCCGAGATTCGATCGTCATACGGTGGAACACGAGAGAAAAGAATCTTCGCACGTGCAACCACCGAAGATGGAAAGATTGGGTGATCGTCGGGAGGCGAGTCCGCGACGTAGCATCGAATTGGAGAGAAATTTTGATCGTGGTTATGGAAGATTGCCACCGGAACATTGGGAAGAACCGGAAGAACCTCAGCCTCACGTGGATTATCGCGATCATCATCCGCACGAGGACGATAGACGAAAACCCATTGATCGTCGACAATACAACAATAGTCCGTTTGGGGACAGACGAGGCCGTGACGACAGACCACCGGGTCGTTACGGGGTTCAACCGGATCGAGGATTCGACGATCATCATCATCCGATGTATCCCGTGGAAAAAATGCGCGGTGGAGCTATGAGAGACGAGAGCAGCAATGACAATTGGGAGATGCATCACGAGATCGATCATGGAAATCGCGAGAGAAATTATCCCGAGTGGGAGGAACGCGAATGGCGATCAAGACCCATTTGGGATCGCGAGAGTTTGCCGCGATCGGAAGCGCACGACGAGGAATGGCCACCGCCGAGATACGATTCTCCCATGGCCGATTGGAAGATCAACGAATCGAGGAAGTGGGAAAATCCGCAGCAGCATCATGTTCGAGGACCGTTCAGGAACGATCGGATCAAGGAATTGGAAATGGGCGAACCTCCTCACAAGTGAGTGATTTTGATGGATTTTTTTTTTCGTGACTTTTTTTTTTTTTTGGACGTGCAGGGATTTGAGAATAGTTTAATGAGTTTGGAGAATTGGAGAATTTGAGTTTGAATTTTATTAATTTGAGGAATGTTTAGGTAGGATGGAAGAAAGTAAAATTATATTAATGCTACATGCAATAAGTATGTGTTTATCAATGGCAGAACCGATAGAGATTTGAGAGCATAATTTATAATCCTAGTACGAAATGTACCACTGAGACACCTAATATAGCTATTTTTAAAACGATTCGATAAATATAAAAAAGAATACAGGCCGAATCGCTGACCCTTCAACATCATTAACCCGCGCCATGGAGCAGTTTGGTTTTTTCAATTGAATAATATTACATTTTAAAAAAATTCATTTAAATGTTTCATCTTATATTTAAGAAAAAATAAAAATAGTCGAGGCTCGGCGAATAATCGTGTCTCGGTTGCGAAGGTTGATGATGGCGTAGAAGCCTACAATCTAGCCTGGTTTTTTTTTTTTTTAATTTAAGGGGAAGGACGGGAAGAAATAAGTACAGTTGTAGGATCCCAAAGATATCGGATCGCTCCAGGCGATAGGAACATTAGAAACCCAAAATAACCGAATTATTCGACACTCTAATATATAAAACATACCCAAATAAATAAATATCAACAATAATACATACCAATAATACAATAATAAACCTAATGAAATAAAATCCTAGCGATAATATCTTGAATTGCTGAAGTTTCCAACGAAATTTTGACCACGTGATCGCGATCTTTTGTTGCTCACAGCAAGCGCAGAGCCTACAACACTCCGGAATTGCGGGAGGATTGTCCGCCTCACGTGCCGAAACAAACGACTCTTCACGGCAGCATGAAGGAAGAACCGATCAACAAGAAACTGATGGAACTCGCTGAGGGCAGACCTCGAAGAAGCCGAGAAAAATCGGCCGATAGTTTTCAAAAAAAAATTCATCAGCAACAGCAACCACCGGCTTCAACGCCGTTGTTGCAGCAGCTGCAACAGCAACAGAATTTACCGCAACCGCCGGTGAAGAAGGAAAAACCGGCTTTGTTGCCGATTCCGGTGGAACCGAAGGAACCCCCGGTGCCACCGGAAGTCAAACGGCCGTGTTTGGACGAGTCTCTGCAGACTCTTCACACGGAAAGCGATCTCAGCGACATCAGCGACGATCCCGATGATATACTCGATATGGAGGATGAGGTTTGGATGTATGATAAGTGTTTAGGGTTGATAATGTCGATTTTTTTTTTTTTTTTTGCGCAATTTGAGGATTTGTTTTTGGAAGAAAATTAATTACCTCAATATAAAAAAAAAAGTTAAAAAGTTAAAAGTATTAATATATTGGTTATTATATTATTATTATTATTAATATTATAATAATTGTTATTATTATCATTATTAATATTTATAATATTATATTAATATAAAAATAAATATAATATTATTAATATTATATAATAATAATATTATATTATATTACATATTATTAATATTATATAATAATAATATTATATTATATTATTATTATTATTAATATAATAATATAAATAATAACAATAATATATAATAATATATAATTATATTATATATTATTAATATTATATTATATTATTATTATTAATATAATAATAATAATATATTATATTATTATTATTATATTAATAATAATTATTATTATTATTAATATAATTATATTATTAATATTATTATTATATTATTATTATTATTATTATTATTATTATATTAATAATAATTATTATTAATATTATTATTAATATATTGGTTATACATTAATTACCTCAATATTAAAATATATTGGCCATCGTTAGCTATGACTTTTTACCATCTTTATGTCAAAGAATGGATTCAGTGCCAAAAAAAATATTCATTTTTTTTAGGCCAAATTTTATGGAGCCAAATATTTGGTTTGTAAAAATTTAAGTGTTGTTCTGAAAGTCCGTGCTGCATTGATCGCAATAAGTGGTAGTCCGAAGGGGCCAAGTCCGGTGAATTCGGCGGGTGGGGTAGGATGGCCCATTTAATATTTTCCAAATAGTTTTTTTTACACATTTTGCAACGTGTGGCCGAGCATTGTCACGTTGAAAAATGACTTTATCGTGTCTTCGGGCGTGTAGACGTTCGGAAATGGTGGATTGGGCAACATTCAATGCTACTGCCAATTGTTTTAACGTTCGAGTCGAGTCTTCGTCCAATAATGCTTGCAAATCTGCATCTTCAAACTTTTTCGGCTGTCCTGGAAGCTCCTTGTTTTTTACATCAAAATAACCACTTTTAAAAGCGTTTGAACCATCGTTCACAAGTTTTTTTGGGTTAAAGCATTCTCACCATAAGCTTTAACCAACAATCGATAACTTTCGGCAGTTGTTTTCTTTGAATGAAAGAAGGTTATTGAACTTCCCCCGCAAAACGTCTTTTTCTGGTACAAAGTTCGACATTTTTGAAGCTATAAAAAATTATGTTTCTCGCACAATGACAATTGATAACGATCTGGCTTTTGATGACGTATGTTTGGCCTTCGAAACGCCATAGATGTCATTAGTCTATACCAACAACCGTATTAATAACGCCATCTCTTATCAAAATCGACATTAACAATCGAAACACCTATTATAAAAAATATTATCAAGTATCCCGAAGATCGATTCTATTTTCACGTTTAATTTTTAAATCATTTTGTTGCGTTTAAGGAGATCGAAACGAGCAAACAGACGCCGAAAAAGTCTGCCGATGCGGAGAGAGATCAGCACGGAACGATCGAACGACCGGAACCCGCACAACCCTCACCACCCTCCGAGCCTGTCGAAGAAGCCGTTTTCACGAAAGAAAAAGAAGAACACGAAACGTAAGATTCTATTTTTATTTAATTCACGCCCGATTTTTCGAAGCGACGTCGTTATTTTGTTTTTTTTTTTCTTCGAAATTATACAAGAAATAAGACGTTTTTTTGTGAACGAGCAAAATAATAAATTACAAAACAAAAACATAAAAACCGACTTCAAAACTTTGCCTATGCGTAAACACTTAAACTGAAAAGTAAAAAAAAAAATATCTTTCATCATTTCTTTAAAAAGAGGGTTGAAGGACACTATACAAAATTATTGATACTTAAATATTTAAAATTCACTAATTTTGAATATTTTCCTTTAATGCTTTTTCCTTTGAAGTACTGGAAAATATTATTTTTACCTTTTTAGTTTGAGCTTGTATACATATAGGCAAAGATTTGAAGTTATTAAACATTTTTTTTCGTAAAAAATTAATACATTTTTTCAATTCTTAGTAATTATTGGAGCTGCACCGATCTGCTAAGCTCTATTATTTGAATAAATAAATAAATAAATAAATAAATAAATAAATAAATAAATAAATAAATAAATTGGACCACCATCGAAAAATAGCCTATTCAATAAAAAAAGAATCATTAAAATCGATTCCCAATCAACAAAGATATCGCGCAACATACAAACAAAAAAATACACCTCGAATTCAGAACCTCCTTCTTTTTTAAAGTCGGTTAAAAATCAATCTAATGTCATCCCGCTTCTACCAGATTTATCGCTAATTCATACTTTGACATACGATAATAAAAATAAAAATAAATATAAAATAAAAAAAATGAAATAAATATAAATAAAAAAATAATAAAACCTCATTTTAACTTTATTTAAAAAAAATGTATTCACGTTATTTTTTAATCAAACCCTACATTTTATTTATTTCGCTGCAGAAATATCGAAGACGACAATTTGGAAACGATGGACTTCGAGGAGATATCGGACGGTGAATTGGAGGAAGATATAAAGACGAGTGGCAAAGGATTGGGCGACGCTTTGGGAGTCGATTGGGAGAGTCTCGTGAAGGAGTCTCAGCCTCGAAGAGCCGTCGCCGGAGGCCAAGACACGGCTCAACGTCGCTGGCATTGCAAGGCGATCTTTCGAAGAATCGGAATTTCCGCGAAATACGCGGGGGCTGAATTGACAGCGAGACTCGCGAAGAAATATGGAAACGAGGCCGATGATACCGAAAGAATTTTTCTCGACGAAGTCGCGATGATTCACACCGCTCTTGTTCGTAGAAAATTCATGCGAGATTCTGCTCACGAACTACTCGCCACCGATGACGGTTTGTACAGGTAAGCTTAATTTAATTTTAATTAGTTTTTTTTTAAACGAAAGAAAAAGCTGTAAGTTGATAGTTGCAAAGTTGTTCGTTCAAATTTGAGGTAATTATGTTGTTCTCGAAGTACTTGAAGTCTTGGAATTGTCCTCGAATTTTTCTTGGCCTTGAAAAAGTCGTGGAAGGTCCTCGAATTTCATTCTATGTTCTTAAATTTTTTATTTTCCTTCAATTTTAATTTCTTCAACAACGTTTATTATTACCAATAATCGTTCTTGTTTCGTGTTAAGAATGTGCATCTCAGTTCTGCTGAGAATTTCGCAGAGAAATATATGAGTGGATCCATAAAATTTTGGACAAATTTGGGCTTCACTATCTGGGATCTTTATGATATTTACACAGCTTGAAGTGCATGTTTAAAAACGAATTCTCACATTTTATCACATTTTTTTTTTATCATTTCGTCAGCTGTCAATTGAGGTATTTTTTTTATTCGACTAATAATCGCTAATAATCGCTAATAACCGGCTTATAATCTGCTTTCCGGATTGCTAATAATCGGCTTTTTTTTCAGTATGATCGACGCTGAAAAATTCGAAGACGAAGATCCCGAAGATCTTCAGCCCTTCACGAGTTTGTACGAAGAAGCGAAATTGCTGCTCGGACTTCCAGCGTGAAGAAAACCGCGAGTTCTCGTATCCAATCGTTCCTCTAAAATCGACGTTCATCCTCGCCCCAAAAAACTTGTAAATCTTTCACTCCCATCGTCCACGACATTCCGTGAATGTTGCGTGCCGTTGGCGACGTTTCAATCAAGTGTGTAAAAAAAAAAAAAACAACAAAGAAAAAACGAAAAACAAAAAAAAAATCATTATATCCTAAGCTTTTCCGTCAGTTTATTCAAAAAAAATTCTTATTCGAACGACCTTCGCTCTTCCGTCGTGAAAAGTGCGAGAAAAAAGTTAAACAAGAAAGATAACGAAGTAATAATGATAAATAATAATAATAATAAGAATGAAATAATGAATAAATAAGAATCATAGAATTTACAAATTTTATAGGATAAATTTATGCTGTGGTATCTATATTTAGATTTATTGTGATGTGCTATGCACACCGGCGCAATGTTTGAATTATGTAAATGAACGTTACGCTGTTCGATGAAGTAAACGTGCCGACGAGCCACTTGTACAAATCACATTTTTTCGTCGTATTTTTATGGGGTTTTTCGGGGATTTTATTATCGTGATACGATTTTATTTGTGGAATAATCGACGGATTGAGTCTGTGGAACGGATCGAGACGAAGAAATTATATTTTTTCGTCGTATGTCTATGGGGTTTCTATGTTTTGTTACCGAGATGCGGTTTTATTTGTGGAATAATCGACTAGTCGAGTCCGTGGCACGGATCGAGTCGAAGAAATCATGTTTTTTCGTCGTATTTCGATGGAATTTTATTACCGTGATGCGGTTTTATTTGTAGAATAATCGACTAGTCGAGTCCGTGGCACGGATCGAGTCGGAGATTCGTTGAAAAGGTGAGGTGATGTTTGATCGATAACGTTGGAATTTTGCTTGAGTTGGTTCTGTCGTGTCGCAAAGAAAAATTTCTATGGAGTGATAGCTAACCTCAAGCTACTGCAGCAAATGTGTGTGTCAGTATAGTGACGGCGAATGGTTTAGTTACAGTAAACGAACGTCTTAGTTACAGTGGCAAACAAATATTTGCTGCGTTATCCGTAATGGGAGCAAATATAATTTGTTAAAATAGCAAATCGTGATTTGCGGCGAACGAACTTTTGATGCAATAACCAAGACTTTTTATCCTTGTAGCAAATTAATTAGGTCACGCTTGCTACACGTTAGCTAACCTGAACGAATCATCGACAGCAAATATTTGAATGCTACTGCAACAAATATCTGTTTCAGGGATGGGCAAAATGTATTTGAAAAAAAAAAAAAATACAAAGTGATTTTTCACTTTGTAGTTTAACGACGTTAAAATACAAAGTGAAAAATCACTTTGTATTGTAGTCGCGTTGAAATACAAAGTGGAAATCCACTTTGTATTTCGATCGCGTTAAAATACAAAGTGAATTTCCACTTTGTATTTCAGCGCGACCGAATCACAAAGTGAAGAACCAATTTCTATTTCTATCGCGATCAAATACCGATTTTATTTCCACTTGAAATAAATTTTGTTGTGAAATGGTCAACCACTTGACGCCGAAATAAATTCAAAGTGAATTTCGGCCGGCATTTGAGCAGAATCAAAACAAATGCCGGCCGAAATTCACTTCGAATTTATTTCGGCGTCAAGTGGTTGACCATTTCACAACAAAATTTATTTCAAGTGGAAATAAAATCGGTATTTGATCGCGATAGAAATAGAAATTGGTTCTTCACTTTGTGATTCGGTCGCGCTGAAATACAAAGTGGAAATTCACTTTGTATTTTAACGCGATCGAAATACAAAGTGGATTCCCACTTTGTATTTCAACGCGACTAAAATACAAAGTGATTTTTCACTCTGTATTTTATTGACGTTACAATACGAAGTGATTTTTCACTTTGTATTTTAACGTCATTAAAATACAAAGTGAAAAATCACTTTGTATTTTAACGTCGTTAAAATGCAAATTGAAAAATCACTTTGTATTTTAATGGTGTATTTAAATACTTTTTCATTCAATGGTGCCCATCCCCGATCTGTTTGCTGGTAGAGCTAAATATTTGCTCCATTGACTATTCGTATTGTTACTGCAGCACAGCGAAGGACAGCAAACGAGAGCTTTTTGCTACTCTAGCATAGGCCTTTTTCTCTGTGTGGAATGCGAAATGTTTCTGGACGTCGCTAGGCTTCGATTTCGATGAGGGAAAGATCGTCCGGCGCTGCTATGTCGTGCTTCAATATTTGAACTGCCTTCTTCAGAATCGCGGCGTTGCTGAGATATTCCGTCTGGAAGAACGTAGGAGGATTTTTGAGATCTGTAAGGTCGTGATTTTTTTTAGAGACGAGGAAATTTATGTTGTGTTGGGATTACCTTTGACGTTTGGATCTCTGGCACTTTGGAATTCTCGTTTTCGTGATTATTCTTGACCTCTCGCTTCGCTAACTCCACGTTTGTGCGGTGCCACTCGTACAGAATTAAGCCTACATGTTTTTTTGTTTTGTAATTGAAATTACGGATCGCGTTACGATTGAATAGGTTGCAAAAATCATGAATAAAAAAATGTCTTTGTTAAAATTGGGTGAAATTATCAAGAAAAAGAAATTATAATCGTCAATGATTTGATAAGTTTTAAAGGATATATTATACAAATGTAACTCAGAATTTTATACAACGTTGGTTTATAATTTTGTCTTGAGTTGGAGCTTCATGCAGAATTATTATTTCTCTATTGGAAGGAAAATTACAACGCGAACGACTTCGTCGTGAAATAATCGATTTCTAAGCCTTTATCGCTAAAATGAATGAATTACGTTGACGTAAAAAAATTGAATAAAATGAAATGAAATAAAAAAATAAAAATACTGAGCCTTCGTAAAAAAAAAAAAAAAAAAATTATATTCGGTAATGATTTAACGACTCGTATGATTTATTCTAAAGATGTATATCAACATTGTTCACGGTGTAAAACGAGATATAATCAATTTCTAAGTTTTTACAACTAAATAAGAAGAATTAAAAATTAATTTGATTTGAAAAATTAAATATTAATTCAAAAGAATTAATTGAATTTGAAGAACCAAAAATTAATTTAAAAGAATTAATTTAATTTGAATAATTAAAAATTAATTTAATTTGAAGAATTTAAAATTAATTCAAAAGAATTAATTTAATTTGAAGAATTAAAAATTGATTCATAAGAATTTATTTGATTCGAAGAATTAAAAATTAATCCATAAAAATAAAAATTAATGCGTCAAGCGATAAACGCTTGACGTAAAAAAATTAAATAAAACAGTACTGACCCTTTTTCTGGCAATCTCCACAGCCAAGATTGTCCAAGACATTGACCAAATCCTCGCAGTACTGTGCCTTGATGCGAAGCTCGGCGTCTGATAAATCTACAATAACCCCAACAAGAAAGTAGATTATAAATGAGAAATAATGTGTTACAAAAAAAAAAAAAAGAAGTTATCCGTTACCGTTTATTCACCTACGAGACCGTGAGAGGTTTGTTCAATCGTACCATGCAAACCCAGTTTCGATAGTCCATTAAAAATCTTGCACTTCGAGACTCGACTGGCCAAAGTAACCAACATTCAACGTGGTGGTTATCGCGACAATTATTCGAGAGTTAGTTCGATGTCAAGCGAGGAAATCGTAAGAAATAACTTCCGACGAATCCTACGGGGGCAAAAGTCTCTAAGGCCGGGTTTTGTTCTATTCTACGAAGGAAATATCTCTAATTTCTTCATTCGCTTAAGGTCTCACTGGATGGATATAAAAAATCGCCAAAGATTGAAAATGTGAGGATCGATAGTGCTCTTTTACTTTGATTATTATTAAGAGTGGTAAATTAACACTTCTGAGTGTTAATTTATTATCAGTTTAGCTATTTGTAAGGCTGAACATGTACAACATGATTTAGACTTGTAAATCCACGATTCACCCATTTTGGACTCATTTTTTGCCCGAAAATCCATCCAGTAAGACCTCAAACGAGTTTTTTTTCCCATTTTAACTTTCATGAAATGAATTGTAATGTACTCAATTCTCTTCGTCATTGAAAAACAAAGATAATAGTGCATACGAGAGCCTTTTTTGGCCAACGGAAAGTATTATTCACGTGGGAAAGAAGTTAGGGATATTCGAGCCCTGGAGAACCCATTACAGGCACGAAAAACAGGAAGTAAAAGAGGGCTTGTTTAAAAATCGTACAGGATTGCGTTCTAATTAATCCGTACTTTCCCAGGAGAGACCTTCGGCTCTACCGAAGTAAGAAATTATTCGGAATTTCATGTCCATCATGATGGAGCTCGTGGCCGGTACCAGAATCGCCAGCTCGCCCTTGATAAACTTCAACATTTGCTTCGGCGATTTGTAGACAATCTCGTTCACGATCGAACCCAATCCTGAACGAATGGATTTTATCTATAAAAAAATTAAATAAGATAAAAATAAATGAATAAATCAATAAGTAAATGAATAAATAAATTAATAAATTAATAAATTAATAAATTAATAAATTAATAAATTAATAAATTAATAAATTAATAAATTAATAAATTAATAAATTAATAAATTAATAAATTAATAAATTAATAAATTAATAAATTAATAAATTAATAAATTAATAAATTAATAAATTAATAAATTAATAAATTAATAAATTAATAAATTAATAAATTAATAAATTAATAAATTAATAAATTAATAAATTAATAAATTAATAAATTAATAAATTAATAAATTAATAAATTAATAAATTAATAAATTAATAAATTAATAAATTAATAAATCAATAAATTAATAAATCAATAAATCAATAAATCAATAAATCAATAAATTAATAAATTAATAAATTAATAAATTAATAAATTAATAAATTAATAAATTAATAAATTAATAAATTAATAAATTAATAAATTAATAAATTAATAAATTAATAAATTAATAAATTAATAAATTAATAAATTAATAAATTAATAAATTAATAAATTAATAAATTAATAAATTAATAAATTAATAAATTAATAAATTAATAAATTAATAAATTAATAAATTAATAAATTAATAAATTAATAAATTAATAAATTAATAAATTAATAAATTAATAAATTAATAAATTAATAAATTAATAAATTAATAAATTAATAAATTAATAAATTAATAAATTAATAAATTAATAAATTAATAAATTAATAAATTAATAAATTAATAAATTAATAAATTAATAAATTAATAAATTAATAAATTAATAAATTAATAAATTAATAAATTAATAAATTAATAAATTAATAAATTAATAAATTAATAAATTAATAAATTAATAAATTAATAAATTAATAAATTAATAAATTAATAAATTAATAAATTAATAAATTAATAAATTAATAAATTAATAAATTAATAAATTAATAAATTAATAAATTAATAAATTAATAAATTAATAAATTAATAAATTAATAAATTAATAAATTAATAAATTAATAAATTAATAAATTAATAAATTAATAAATTAATAAATTAATAAATTAATAAATTAATAAATTAATAAATTAATAAATTAATAAATTAATAAATTAATAAATCAATAAATTAATAAATTAATAAATAAAACGTGAGAGCCTAACACGAGAACGTTTTTTATGGTTATTATTTTCAATAAACAATTCTTCAACAAAGTTTATTGTCATACCTGCCTGCTGGAGACTTTGAGAGAACAATCTTCGCACTTCCACGCGGCATCATTGTTCAAAGGATCGATCGGAAACATATTCCCGAAACAATTTATATTTGCACATCGCAAAGCTCCCAGGAGTGTTCCGAATTCCTGCAATTCGACTCTTAATAAAACAAACCCTTAGCCCGTAACGTAATTTTCGGCACCTTTACTCCGTAAGCATAGATCACTCGTGCCTTCAAAAATTACTCTAAAATGCTCCAAAAAAATTCGACAAAATTCATGAAATCTTATCAACAATCCTAGCAAAAGTTCCAATCATTATATTGTTGCAATAATAATCTGTTAGTGCAATACAATTAAATGAACGAATAAAAACGTCAAGAACGTACCATTTCGTCAAGACACGAGTGACCCCTGGTTACAGATTAAGGGTTAAA
Source organism: Sussaba pulchella (assembly GCA_963971145.1). Classification (NCBI taxonomy): domain Eukaryota; kingdom Metazoa; phylum Arthropoda; class Insecta; order Hymenoptera; family Ichneumonidae; genus Sussaba; species Sussaba pulchella. The sequence goes on from OZ020165.1 coordinate 12,884,059, forward strand.
AAATAGAAAGCTAGGAAATTTCGTGCAAGTCAGGAGAATCAAAACGAAACGTAAACATTTCAATGCGAATACAGGCCCAGTCTTGAAAAATTACTTTTCGGTACAATGTTAATTACGGTTTTCTATTTTCCATTTGCCCTACCATCGGATCCGAGCATCTTTCGCAAGCGCAATCGAAGTGTTTGGACATTTTTAAATATCGTCTTCTAAGACTGGTATCCCAAATCAAATCCGTGTAAGTCATGGTAAGCTCGTCGCCTTTTTTTATCGCAACCGCGGCTCTGGTGTAGAGCAATTGTCGATTGTCGAAGTGGTGTCTTGTGTTCGGAACGCAGCAATGATTTTGCAAAGCGCCCAACGGGTAAAGCCCCCGGAGACTTATGGACATGGTTTTGTCGACGATTGCCGCGGTTTCGAATGCTCCGGTATCCAAAACCTGGCAAACTCGTTTCATGAATGTCTCGTCGTCTTCGCTTATTTCGTTCTTCAAGTTTTTCTTCATCAGTTCCAACTAGAAAGCGGCATCGTAAAATTAACGGCTTCCATTCGATTTTTTTTTTTTCTCAAGGCGGTGATGCGCAATACTCAAATGTAAATATACATTTACAATATTTTTCTAAAAGGCTGTCAACTGTACGATGAAGATATAATATCATGGATCGTTAACAATTATGAAATTTTAGGTTCTAAAATTATAATAACAGTGAGATAATTCATGTGACATCGTTTTTCGAGATTGTTGGAATTATCAATATTTTTTTTTCATGAAAAGAAATAATAATAACAATAATAATAATAACTATTATAAATATTATAATGATATTATTATTAATTTATATTGACATTATACAAATTTATTTCTATGAGAAATAAGAATAATTCTAAATATTACTAGTAGTATGAATTTTACTTGTACAACTCAGAAGTTTTTTACAAGCTACCCTTGATACATATTTTTCCAACCTAAGACATATGATTTCCATCCTGACATATGATTTCCAACCTAAGACATATTCCTATAGTGATACATTAACATGGTTGATGTATCACTGGCCCTACAGTTTTTGTAACGGTGGGTTCCGAACCACCGGGTTCTAAATATTACTATTATTATTTCTTCTCATAGAACAATATATCTATAATTTCATCAATCTTGAATAATGGAGTCATATAAATTATCTTAATGTCATTATCATTGAAAAAATATACAATTTAAACAATTTTAATACTATTATAATATTTATAATGATAATAATTATAACAATAATAATAAGAATCATCAAATCAAATGATGAATATAATTATTATACATATTATAATAATATAATTCAATGTTCCTATAATTATTATGACATTGAGTAATAATATTAGTATTATATTATTCATCAATCTTGAATAATGGTGTCATATAAATTATCTCAATGTCATTATCATTGAAGAAATATACAATTTAAACAATTTTAATACTATTATAGTATTAATAATAATAATAATTATAACAATAATAATAAGAATCATCAAATCAAATGATGAATATAATTATTATACATATTATAATAATAAAATTCTATGTTCCTATAATTATTATGACATTGAGTAATAATACTAGTATTATATTACACATCAATCTTGAATAATGGTGTCATATAAATTATCTCAATGTCATTATCATTGAAGAAATATAAAATTTAAACAATTTTAATACAATTATAATATTAATAATAATAAAAATTATAACAATAATAATAAGAATCATCAAATCAAATGATGAATATAATTATTATACATATTATAATAATATAATTCTATGTTCCTATAATTATTATGACATTGAGTAGTATTATTATTTCTTCTATGAGAAGAAATATAGAAGAGAGAATAATAATAATAATGACAAATATGATTATTACTATTATCATTCAACATGAGAAGTATCACAAAATAATATTCAATTACCGATGACTTACCTCTCGAACGTGTCGAGGATGGCACTCTAGAGCCCCAACGAGATTACGTTGATCCTGACTCAGCGACAGAGCCCTTATCGGAACGACCGCTTGAAGAAGTTCCATCGACCACATCGTTCCACAATTAGGAATCAATTTACGCAAATAATCGCATTCGATCTCCTCGTGTCTCGACGAATTTTCACAATCGTCCGAGCAAACCGGAAGTCCGCAACCTCGTTCGCACGGAAACAACGGACATCCGGATTTGTAACAATTAATGCACATGGGAAGATATTTCTCGTAACAACGAGGACCGATTATCAGAGGAGCGTCGACGAATATAAGCTCGCCCTGTTCGATATCACGAGTGGCGAACATTCCCCGACCGCCGAGCTTCGAAAGCTCGATCGTCCACTTCGATTCCTTCTCATCGTGATCGAGTCCTTTGCTCGCGAGATGACGACGCAGCATCGCGGCCACGACTTTCGGTTCTATCATCTTCGACTCGTTCGTCGAATCTTAAGACGATCGATCGTTTCAAAACAAAAAAAAAACAATTAAAAGAAAAATTTATCGTTGAAGTATTTTTTGAGAATTTTTTTATTTTTTATTTCCGTTACGTCGTCGGTAATAAAAACTGTAATTAATTTTTTTTTAACGTGGTCGTCGGTTTTGGGACGGGAAAAAAATTTCAAATTGAAGAGAGATTGATTAGGGAAGATGTTGAAGGTTTTTTAATCGTTAGAATATAAAATATGAATATCTTTGAAAATTTGATTTACAGATTTACATGATTACAGATGATGGATGATTTACGGATAGAACGGGTACGAATAATGAAAGTGAGAAGAATGACTGACTTTATGAACTATTCGCGGAGACTTTGGAAGATGGACTGAGAATTCAACTTGTATTCTAACGTTACAAAATCGCTCAACCGTCTCGGACGATTATTTCGTTGGGTTCTATACTGGGATTCGGTTTAAAATAGAGACTCGTCTTCCCCGGCCTCGTCTCCCGAGGTTGTATCAACGGAACAAGAAAACCGTATCGTTTAAGGGGTTATATCGAGCTGTTGGCGGGAAATTGAAGAGATTTTAATAATTTTTTTTAGTCGTGTTAACGTGGTTTTATTACGATACACTATACAGCATCAATTACGATATATATAGGGGCAGTTGGATGAATTTTTTCATGGGAAAACTTTTAATTTTGGGGGTACTATTGCTATTGTCCCAAAACACTTTTTTTTTAAGCCAGTTCATTATTTCTCTGGAACGGCTCATTTGGAATGGAAAAAACCAAGAAGATTTCGTTAGTAGAATATTGAAGGCAGTTTGTAAACGAAGGGTTTAGAGAAATTTCAATTTTTTAAATAATTCTTGGGTAAAAAACCTGATTTTTGGAATCTCAAAAATTGAACTTTTAAAAAAAAATCAGCGACATTATTTTAAAAATCGATCTTTTGCGGACTTTTTATTCCCGAACTACGTTTAATATCAGACTGACGAAATCTTCTTGGTTTTTTTAAATTTCTAATGAGCCGTTCCAGAGATATCCTCACCGGCAAGTAATCTTCAAAAAAAAAAAAGTGTTTTGGGACAATGGCGATAGTTCCCACAAAATTTAAAAATGTTTCGTGAAAAAATTCATATAAATACCTCAACTTATGTTGTAATTGATACTGCACAGTGTATTCTAATAAAATTATGTTAACATGGCTAAAAAAAATTATAAAAATCCGTTTGTTTTCCGGCAAAGAACTAGATATAACCCCTTAAATACATTGAGGCGACGGCGGTGCTTTCACGCGCGAATTATGTCAACCCTGTTGCACCACGTGGCTGGCATGGTCCACGATTATATTATTTTTACAATCTCTCACGAACCAGCGAGAGCAAAAGGAAGAGAAAGAGAGAGAGAGAGAGAGAGAGAGAGAGAGAGAGAGAGAGAGAGAGAGAGAGAGAGAGAGAGAAGAGGGGAGGGGCATCGGCATTTTATTCCTGTTGAGCTTCAAAGACTTCCTCATACACCGAACCACAGATTTTCTTCTTCACACAGAAATCAAGAATCTGAGACCTCTTTTTTTTCATTTCCTTCTTTCTAGCTTCCACCAAATTCGCAATTCCGATGATCTTCAAAGATTTCCTCATACAAAAAACCAGCCCATAGATTTCCTTCTTCTTCCAGAATCCAGCGATCCAATTGTTATCCTTGTTCTTCTCATTTTTTCTAGCTTCTCCCGGTTTTGCATTTTTTTTACCGAGTCAGTGGCTTTAAGTAGACAAGATAACAAAAAAAAAAATCTATTTATTTTCCAAATCCAGCCAATCAAAAAATTCGAATCCTAAAATTACTCGTCTGCTGCATAAGCCAGTAGCTTTCTTCCACCATCCTCTTTTCTCCAATATAATCCTTATAATTTAATCTATGAATCGAAAATTTTATTTCTCTATATTTTCTTCTTCTATTTATATCCACGAGTCATCGATCGATTTTCACCCGTTAAGAAACCGAAAGAATATGATACGAATCCCTAATTATTTATCATCATTCCTGTACGAACACAATCATATTTTAAATCGGCAAGCCACGAGCGATCCTGCCGCTTATTTCCCCGCCCCTTTCTCCCCCTTCGGAGAAGCTTATTATTTTTCGTAACACGACAAACGGCTTTCCGATAATGAGAAATGTTCGTCGAACGAATTATCGAACTACACATTTTTACCGCACGCATGCTCGGTACACACCGTACACACGATTTTATACCGCTGTGTTGTTTACACGTCGCTATGGATACAGTTAAAAGGGCTTTGAAGAATAGTCCGTGATTATATCGTTGCGGTAGCTGGGTGAGAGCCCTCGTACCAAGTCGTTTCGGCACCCGACGTTTTTTTGTACCGGCCGAACCATGTCGAGGTAATTTAAAGTACTTGAACCATTCGAAGAACCGAATATCGATGGATCCATCGATTAGGTTTAGAGCCAGTTTTGCTTACGAATTTTTACGAAATCTATTGTTGTCGTAAAATCGGTGATTCTTTTTTTTTCTATCTCGTTTTTCCTTTTTTTTTTTGAGTTTTTAATCCATGATTAGTTTTTTTTCCATTATTTATTATCGTTTATTGTTTTTTGTATTTTTTTCGTTTGTTTTAATTTCTGATATGTGATTCTTTTTTTTTAATTTTTAATCCGTGGAGATTTTTTTTTTCTTGAATTTATGATGAGTGATTCTTTTTTTCAAATGTTTTTAAATCCATAGTTCGTTTTTTTTTTTTCAATTTCTAATCAGTGGTTATTTTTTTTCTTTTATTTATAATTCATAATTCTTCTTTTTCCATGTTTTTAAATCTGTGATTTGTATTTTTTTTTTTTCAAATTTTAATTTTTCTAAATAAAATGTGTCAGATGAAACTTCGTACCGGCGTTTCAAAGTGACGGTGACATCCAAAATTTTTAGATTTTTAGCGAGTTTAGTGGTTTTTGTGAATTTTCAGGGCACGAAATTTTTTTCTTTCACACTGGCAGCAGGGTGTCATTGTCGTGGTCGTCTTCGCGGTCACGCGAGTAACATCAGGCTCACAAGATTGCAGCGACGAGCCCTGTATGTACGGAATTTGCATGAACAGTGCAAACAGGTAATGCAACAATTACAAATCAAAATAAAAACTTCGCTTAAATCGTGAAATATTATAAAATTTATCAATCGAAACAATAATATTTAATTCTTATCAATAGAATTTTTATATTTTATAGAACTACTTTTCTCTCTCTCTCTCTCTTTCTCTCTCTTTCTCTCTCTCTCTCCCTTTAGGTAAATAAGTAAGTTTATATTATATAATCTTATTTATTATTAATTTATTCAATCCAAATGGATGTAATTACGATTCGGTTATTTACTTAGTGAATAAGAGTTATTCCTTTTATTTTTGTTATTTTTTTCTTTTGTATTTCGTTATTTATGAGGTAAATAACTAAGATCATATAATATATTTTATAACATAATCTTAATTATTTACCTAAAAAATAACGAAATACGTAAAACAAAAATAAGAGAAATAACTCCTATCAACTAATTAAATAACACAATCGCAATCATATTCATTCAGATTGAATAAATCGATAAAACCTCGCAATTTCAATAAAAATGTATCACTCGGTTGGTCTGGACTAAAAAATAACAAAAGAATTTCGTATTCAATTACGAGCGAAAAAAAAAAAAATTCACAGCTCCTACTCGTGTTACTGCATCGACGGTTACACAGGCATCAATTGCGAGATAAATTGGGACGATTGTTGGTCGGATCCCTGTCTCAACGGTGCTACTTGCAACGACGCTGTTGCATCCTTCAACTGCACGTGTCCCGACGGTTTTGGAGGTGCGAAACAAAGAATTCTCTAAAACAAAATTAAAAGAAAAAACAAACAAACAAAAAATAAAAACAATAATGAAAATTCTTGTAACGAGGTTGGTGAAAAAAATTTGATATTAATATGTTGTGAGCTTCGTGTAGGAACGAATTGCGAGCTCAGGTACAGCGAGTGCATTAATCAACCGTGTTTGAACAACGGAACTTGCATCGACGCGAATGGTTTCTTGTGCCAATGTCTTGAGGGATACTCGGGTGAGTATCAGATTTTCGTTGAAAATCGTCCAACAATAATAATAATAATAATAATTCCCGGGGAAAAATTCTTAAAACTTTTTATTCTTAATTTGTCTTCGAAATTCAGGCAATTACTGCGAGATCGATGCGTCCGTGTGCAACAATACTGTATGCAAGAATGCGGGAGAGTGCGTGGAAGGGCCAGGATACTCTTTTTACTGCAGATGTACCGAAGGTTCGTTGCTCAGAGCCGTAAATTTTATTTAATGAGAGAAGAAAAATGTTTAAAATGAGTAAATTTGACGAGCGATATTATCAATGAATTAATATGAAAATATGGAATTGATAGAAGAATAATTAATTAATAATTAATGAATCGCTCAATAAATTAATTATAATATTGATAATATATTATTAATATTATTATATGTATCATATAATAATTATACAATAACATTACTGAATTCATCAATGTTTTATTGATTTTATATTTTCATATTAATTTATTGACAATATAATTCGACAAACTAACTCGTTTTCCATATTTTTATAATAATTTATCATAATATTATTAATGTTATAGTAAATTCTGATACAAAATATATTAGAATATATATCAGTAGTATAATATAATCATTATTCTATTATTACAAATAATAATTATTAGTATGAAAAATAATTATTATTATGAATAATTGATGAAAGATAATAAACAAATAAATAAATAAATTGATTGATTAATGATAATCGTGTAATGATATATAATTTATATTATATATCATATAATCGTAGAATCGTATAATTATCGTTGATCGTATAATTTATATTATATTACATTATTACATTACACTATTTATTATCATTAATCAATCATTCATTAACAAATAAATCGACTAATCAATTAATTTCACAAATCTAAAGTTGTCCCAATCGCGTTTTCGCTACCCACAGGATGGTCCGGTTTACTGTGCGAAGAAGACGTCGACGAGTGCGTCGTCTCGCCTTGCCAAAACGGCGGACTGTGCCTAAATTTGCCAGCTACATATACCTGCGCTTGTCTATTCGGTAATTCAAATACCTTCAATCTCACTAATCATCCCTAACTCCATCAATACCATCAATAAAACAAATATCATAATAAAAAATAAAATTATTATAATTATATTATTATTATAATATTATTATTATATTATTATTATTATTCTTATTATATTATTATTATTATATAATTATTATTATTATTATTATTATTATTATTATTATTATTATTATTATTATTATTATTATTATTATTATTATTATTATTATTATTATTATTATTATTATTATTATTATTATTATTATTATTATTATTATTATTATTATTATTATTATTATTATTATTATTATTATTATTATTATTATTATTATTATTATTATTATTATTATTATTATTTAATTATTATTTTTGTGATTTTTAAAAAAATTTTAAAATCACAATTCCGTTTCTCAAATTAAGGTTTTACCGGGAAGGATTGCGACCGGGCGATCGTTCCGTGCGACGAAAATCCTTGCGAGAACAACGCTATGTGCTTACTCGAAGATTCTCAACCCGTGTGTTACTGCGTCCCGGATTATCACGGACAATTGTGCGAGCTTCGTTACGACGATTGCGAATCGAAATTCGTGAAATGCGAGAACGGAGGAACTTGCGTGGACGGAATAAATAATTTCACGTGCGTTTGTCCTCCGTCTTACGAAGGAGAAATGTGTCTGGATTACGCGCCAACGTCTTCGACGACGATTGCGAGCACCAGCAGCATCGTCTACGGCAGCGCGAGCTCTCGAAAACACTCGGAATTTAATTCCACCACTTCGCCACTGCCGACAATGATTTATCTTACGACCCAATACGATTCTTCCTCTTCCTCATCGAACTACACAACGATTTCTTCGCAATTCGTCTCATCTTCCCAATCGCCCGTGGAAAATTCCACTTCGACGATAAAAAACGTTATCGATCATTCGACGTCTCGATCGGAGATCGAGAATACAACCAAACCTTTTGCCGATGTAACCACAATTGTGGAAACAAAGTTTGGTTCTTCGACTTCGCGAATTTACGTGGAAAATCCAACGACGAGGGAAACAACGGATTTCAGTGGTTTCACGGATTCATGGATGGAAAAACATTCAACGGACGAGATTAAAACATATTCGGGTTCGGAATACACCGAAATCACGACTGATTCTATTCACGTTACTACGGAAATTTCTGTAACTTCCGGAGAAACTTCGATCGATCGTTCGACGATTTTGAAAAAAGAAGAAACATCGACGATTAGATTTTTACCGAATTCAACGAATTACGAGGAAATTTTGACCACAATTTCCGGTAAAACCGGATCCGATGTCGAGGAAAGCAGTGAAAAAATTCCGGAAAGTCGAACGATTTCCACGAGAGAAACAACGACGACCGAAAAAAATGACAAAATCTCGGAAACTCCAACTTCCGCCTTTTCAACGTCCACAATTTCCACGATCGACGAAAAATCCAACGGTTATTTTTACACGAGTACGCAAAGTATTGCAAAAACTACGATAGCGACGAATTTAACGGAAAATGTTTTTTCCACCGCGAGAAATTTTTTCGTGACGACTTTTTCGACGTCACCCGGCGAAACGACGGGAAAAGAAGAATTTTTCAGCACTTTAGCTTCAACGGAAAATGAAACGATGCTGATTAATTGCAGTCGCGAATGCGCCAAAGCGAATTGTTCGAAAGAAACGAGAAATTGCAATTGCGAAGATCGTAAATGCAATAATCCGACGAATATAAGAAACGCGGCGTTTAATGGGAAATCTTACGCTCGCCAATTGATCAATATCGATGGTGATGGTTGTCTTCGTATATTTATGAAGCTTAGGACGAGATCGAAGAGCGGCGTGCTCGTTCATGCATTTTTCGATGACGAGAGATACGTTTTGTTGTACATGGAAAGTGGACAGCTTAAGTTTCAATTTTCCTGCGGTTTGCAGACCATGCTTCTGGGAGAAATCGATTCTCCTATCGATAACGGTTACGACGTTGACGTGGAAATGAGGTAATTTCTTTACTTTGGTTACAACATTTTTCGGAAGGGTTGTATGCAGTTTTTGGTGGGGAAATTGAGGGTTTTTCATGATTTTTTTCAGTCGTGTTAAGATAATTTCATTAGGATACACTATATAGGATCAATTATAATATATATCGATGTACTTGTATGCATTTTTTCATGAGATAATTTCTAATTTTGCAGGAACTATTGGCGTTGTCCTAAAAAACCTCTTTTTTTTAAGATCATTCGCGGGAATTGTTATATTTTTGAAACGGCTCATGTGAAATAGAAAAACGAAAAAGATTTTGTTGGTGTAATATTGAACGGAGTTTGTGGAAGAATGGTTTAGCGAAATTTCGATTTTTTTAATAATGTCGCCGATTTTTACGAAAAAATCGATTTTTAAGATTTCAAAAATTGGGTTTTGAACCAAAGAATTATTGGAAAATTCGAAATTCTAATAAACCTTTCGTTCACGAACTGCGTTTAATATTATACCAACGAAATCTTTTTGGTTTTTTCAACGTCAGATGAGCCATTCCAGAGATATCTCATGCTAACCGCAAGTGATTTAAAAAAAAAAAAGCTGCTCTGTGACAGCGGCAACAGTTCCTCCAAAATTGACAAATCTGCAACAAAAAAATGCATACAAGTACCTCAATATATGTCATAATTGATACTATATAATGTCTCTCAACAAAATTACGTTAACATTGCTTAAAAAAAATCAAAAATATTCCTCAATGTTCCCACACACAACTAGATATAACCCCTTAACCCTTTTAGTGCCGAACGACGATATATCGTTGCGCAAGCGTTGACCCCCTATTATACGCATCACAAGAGTTCTGTATTTTATTGAGTACCTATTGAAGTATAATTGGTATAAAATTATTCTTCCTTTCTCCCACAATACGCTGAATTTTTGATTTTTCTTAAATACCATTTTTAATTTGGTTTCAATGAGCATTTTTCCAAGGCCTAGTAAATTTCGTCGTATTCCTTCGATTATCTTCGCACAGGTACCCGTTTTCGCGAGGCGCTAAAAGGGTTAAAGAAGCCCACGAATATAAAAAGTTATTCCAATTATTTGACTTTAACATTTCTCAGATTTCAGTATAAAATCGGAACCGACGACATCGACAAGTGCTCGGCGAGATTGTTGGTGAACGAAACAATGGCGATGAGCGGGGAACAAATTTTGTCATCGTCGAACGACGATATTCCTCGGGAAGTGACGTTGCACGTTGGGGGAATACCAAGAGCGTTTTATCATTTTTTTCCGAGAATAGCGATGGGTTTTATCGGTTGCATTAGCTCGTTGAAAGTCAATAACGCGCGTAGACACTTGATCGACGACTCGGAAGAAACTTATCAGATCGAAGAGTGCAATTCCTTCGTGTGTCTGTTGAATCCTTGCAGAAATTTTGGATCATGTCACGACGTCGATGGTCAGATTTATTGCAAATGCATCGCGGGGTGAGCTTTCGTTTAATCGATTAGTTTTGATTAGTTCAATATTATATTATATACATAATTCGAAATCATTCGTTGCGAATTCATTGATAAAATCATTAATAATTATGATAATGTTATTGTGATTATAATGTAGAATATAATTATATTTCATAAGTATGATTATCGTGATAATGATAATGTTGTGATATAATATATGGGGAGAGACGTCAAAAATCGACGGATTGGAATCCTTCTATTCCCCGATGTGGCCCATAATTTTTTTCAGTATCTTATTGTGGATTCTGTGACCTCTGTTTTGAGATTTTTTAGGCCTCTTCTTTTTCTCACCCTTCCGACTTTCTTATCAAGAGGTAACTGCTATTTTTCACCTTTTATTAAAATTGCATGAAATTTTTTTTCCACATAGTTTAACGAAATTGAGTAACTTTTTTGAAATAAAATTCGACTGGGCATTTTGTTCCTAGTTTGTATATATTTTCTTTTTGATTTTGGAGAAATTCGAGTATTTCTGAAATTTCAATATGTGTTAATGGTTTCCTATCTGAAAAAAAAAATAAAATAAAATCTATCCAGCGAAAGAATTGATATTCCAATTATTCTGTATAGGAAATCGATTTTTTCATTGTTTTTAATGAAAAAAAAATAGATTTTCTATCGAAAATAATCGAAATATCGATTTTTGTGCAAGATACATTTCATTTGTCCTTTATTGTCTCTGTTTCTCTGTTTCTTTTTTTTTAGATAGTAAACAATTATCACACATTAAAATTTCATGAAGAACTCGAATTTTTTCGAAATTGAAAAAAATATATGCATATTAGGAACATGACTCCAATTTTATAAAAAAAGTTTCTCAATTTCGATTGAAAAAAAAAATCTATCCAATCGTTGGGAAAAAATTCCATCCAATCCTGGAAAAAAAATTCCATCCAATCGTTGGGAAAAAATTCCATCCAATCCTGGAAAAAAAATTCCATCCAATCCTGGGAAAAAAATTCCATTCAATTAAAAATAGCTGAAATAGCAGTTAACTCTCGATAAAAAAGGGGCGGTGGGCTAAGGAAAAGGTGTAAGAAATTAAAAAAAAAAATGGTGAGGTCATAAAAAAAATCATCGACCACATCAGGGAATAGAAGGCATTCAATCCGATGATTTCTGACGTCGCTTCCCATATATAATAATAATTATTGTATATTATCGTCACTCTAGCTATAACAAAATAATAAATAATAAATATTCGATTCAATTATCAAAATTATATCATTACAATTAAATAATGATAATAATCGGCAGATATAGCGGAGCAATTTGCGAGAGATCGGCTTGCGACGATAATCCTTGCAACCTCGGGGCTACTTGCATAAGTTCCCCAGGAACTGGTTTCATCTGCGTCTGTCCACTGGGAATGCACGGTATCTTCTGCGAGGAGGGTATGTAGCTCACAATTGCCGTTGTTTGCCATTGTTGTTATGAATAAAATACCGACACAGAAGTAAAAAACCACAAATTTTTTCTTACCTTCCTTTTTTTTTTTTGCATAGAATCGGAGATAGTTCAGCCGTCATTCTCCGTTTTTATTCCTGGATTCTCCTCGTACGCGGCGTACGGTCTCACAAACGCGATAAAGGACGGTATGGAATTGCGGATGAGACTCGTGCCCCACACTCTCGATCAAATATCGCTCATAGCTTTCATGGGTCAGACCGGGGCCAGTCGCGACGTGACCGATCATTTCTCCGTGACTTACGTTCGCGGCTACATCATGCTCACTTGGGACTTGGGCTCAGGTATGTCAGAATTTAGCATCTTTTTTTATAGTCTATTCACACGAATCATCCCCAATTGAGGTATCTATGAAGCGAGGAGAAAGAAATCATTTCTAACATTATTGTTAATATATTGGTGTTGTTCATGGTTATAATTATTATTTAAATTTCAATAATAATAATAATAACGAAATTTTTATTATAATATATAATTATTATATTATATTATTGTTATACTTGTATCATTATTATTATTATTATTATTATTATTATTATTATTATTATTATTATTATAAACTAATAATGATAATAATTTCTCTCTTGGAATATTATCATTATTATTTCAATAATATTGAATAATATCTCACGTTATTGCTGTTCATGTTTATTATTATAATTGTGATTTTAATAATAATAATACAACTATAACAATAATATAATATAATAATTATATATTATAATTATAACATAATTTCATCATTATTATTGTTATTATTATTAAAATAATAAACTAATAATAATAATAATAATAATAATAATAATAATAATTGATCTCTTGGAATATTATTATTATTATTATCATTATTATTTTAATAATATAAAATAGTAATAAACAAACATTATAATTCTTACGTTATTGTCGTTCATGTTTATTATTGTAATTATGATTCTAATAATAATAATAATGATAATAATAATAATAATAATGATAATAATAATAATAATGATAATAATAATAATAATAATAATAATAATAATAATAATAATAATAATAATAATAATAATAATAATAATAATAATAATAATAATAATAATAATAATAATAATAATAATAATAATAATAATAATAATAATGTTAATAATAATAATAATAATACAACTATAACATTAATATAATATAATAATTATATATCATAATTATTATATAATTTCATTATTATTATTATTATTATTATTTGTCTAATCTTTTTCCGAAATAAGAATATCAAGCAACGAAAGAATTGTTGCAGAAGTTAAAGCAAACTTCGAAACAAACAAAATCTCCATATCGAAAATTCTATCGGAGTCTGTAAAATTTCACATGCATTGGATTATTATACACGATTAAAAATTAACTTCGAGATATTCCACAGACTTCTTCGACGAACAAAATTTGTATTTTATTGTTTCACGTCTCGTTCCCGCGTGTACAAAGGCGTACGAAGAATATTCACGAAGAGTCCTTTGAGAACACGAGCCCACAGGCCGCACACCGTTCACGTCGGTCGTCGGGGCAGAGACGCTTGGTTGTCGGTCGACGGTCTCGGCAACGTAACCGGACGTGCAGCCGGTGCGATGACCAAACTCGACGTTTCCCCCGTTCTCTACATCGGCGGTCACAAATCCCGAAACTTCGAAGCTTTGCCCCACGATTTGCCTTTGCATTCCGGTTTTTCCGGTTGCATATTCGACATCGAGCTGCGAGCGGAAAAAACAAATTTTCCGATAACAATGACGAATCCGGCGAGCGGACGAGGCGTCGGCGAGTGCAATCGCAACGAGTGCTCGCACAATTCTTGCAAGAACGGAGCTCTGTGTCTCAATCACGGACCGACTTACAGGTGAATTATGAGAGAAACGAAAAGGAAAAAAAAAATATTGTCGAATTATTTTGTGCGATCGAATCAGTGATGGGCAAGTTTGTGCTTGAGGAGTACCGAAGTACGATGTACAAAAGTATTTGGTACTTCTTCGAAGTCCAAGTGGGAAGTACAAAAATATTTTGTACTTGAGAAAGCTTTAAAAAAGAAGTAAAAAAGTATTTTGTACTTGAGAAAGCTTAAAAAAAGAAGTACAAAAGTATTTTGTACTTGAGAAAGCTTTAAAAAAGAAGTACAAAAGTATTTTGTACTTGAGAAAGCTTTAAAAAAGAAGTACAAAAGTATTTTGTACTTGAGAAAGCTTTAAAAAAGAAGTACAAAAGTATTTTGTACTTGAGAAAGCTTTAAAAAAAGAAGTGCAAAAGTATTTTGTACTTGACTGAGCTAGAAGCACAAAGCAGAAAGGTATTTCGTACTTGATATAGTTCCAAGTTAAATGTACAAGAGTACTTCGTACTTGAGAAAGCTTTAGAGAAGAAGTACAAAAATATTTCGTATTTGACAGAATTCCAAGTGAAAAGTACAAAAGTATTTCGTACTTGACAAGGCACAAAGTAAAAAGTACAAAAATATTTCGTACTTGACAAAGCTTCAAATAAGAAGTACAAAAGTATTTCGTACTTGACAAAGTTCGAAGTAAAAAGTACAAAAGTATTTCGTACTTGACAGAGTTCTCAGTAAAAAGTACAAAAGTATTTCGTACTTGACAAAGTTCGAAGTAAAAAGTACAAAAGTATTTCGTACTTGACAGAGTTCTCAGTAAAAAGTACAAAAGTATTTCGTACTTGACAAAGCACAAAGTAAAAGGTACAGAAGTATTTCGTACTTGACGAAGTGCGAAGTGAAAAGTACCAAAGTATTTCGTACTTGACAAAGCTCAAAATAAAAAAATACACAAGTATTCCGTACTTGAAAAATCGCTAAGTACAAAGTACAGAAGTATTTCGTACTTAACAAAGCTCCAAGTGCAAAGCAAAAAAGCGCTTCGTACTTGACAAGTATTGGAAAACTAAAACACACATGTAGCTATTTATATCGAATAACAATTTTGTCCCGATTTCTAATTTCATTTTCTTCTACCGGCATTGTTTCGTATTGTTTTGCCTAGTCGAATTTCTGGACAGCAGATTTCCCAAGAAGTTTACTTGCCAGAAAAAAGAAATAAAATTCAAAATTGCATAAAATGGAACATAAAAATTAATACAACATAGAAATTAACTATTAATATAAATAATATACTTTCAGTACAACAATATCGTCAAATACAGATGTACTTGGAAGTGATTTATTCGCCAATTACAAAATATGCTTAGTACTTTTAAATTTGCCGAGTCCGGGATAAAAATTTACTTTGTACTTCCACATTCGCCAAATCCAAAATACTTTTGTACTTAATATTTATTCGGGACTTCAAGTACGAATGTACTTGAGGGCTGCTCAACCCTGATTCGAATATTTGTCGGGATTTCGAGCTCTACTGACGTAAATGTTTTTTTTTTTTTTTTTTTTGCGATTATTGTTTCAGTTGCGTCTGCATGAACGAGTGGGAAGGAGCGGATTGTTCCGTGCCAGCCGTCATGTGTTCATCTTCTAGTCCCTACAAGTGCCAGAAAGCCAATGCATCCCATTGATTGTACAGACAATTACTCGAAAAGATCGTAGTGAAATTTTTATCTTATACCGGGTGTTTTTATAGTCCGAAGAAAAGAGACGAAAAGAAAACGAAGTTTATTTGATGGGCGAATGTCGTTGTTAGTCGCGAGATAAAGTTTAGCTTTGTATTCGCATCTTCAGTTTACATATGTATAGATATTTATAATATTAAAAAATATATATATATATTATATGAGTTATTTCACCAAATCGAGACGACAGTTTGTATCGCCTATCCTCGGAAATCGTTGAAAAAAATTCAGGATGTTGTATTTGATAACATACATGTCCTTGATTTTTAAATACAGAAAATTAATATTTGGTCTTCGCATTTAATTCATTCTAGCAGTTTTTACAGAGATCCCAACATGTATTTGACATATTTAATGTTAAATTTTCACAGCTTTCGAACAAAAATGTTTTCAAAAATTGTTGAGACTGGCGCGACACCTTAACAATCGCGTTTCGTGATTGAAACTCGATTCCGACCTTTATCCTAGTTCAAAATTAAAATCAATATTTTTTTCGAAAATTTCAGACAATTTTACATAAATGTGGATTTCGAATGTAAATTTTATTTCTCGATAAGATACTAAAAAATTTAATTGAAAAAAAAAATATCACAGAATGCCCTATACAATAATAGCCGAAATAATGGAGGAATAAATCCAAAAAAATCAAGGTATGCCCAGAAGTAAATCAAAATATCAAACATGTATGCAATGACATCCTAAATTTTTTTCAAAGAATTCCCAAGACAGGAGGTCCAGATCGTCGTCTTGATTTGATGAAATCACTCATATATAAGTTGAATAACAGTGAAATATACCTAAAACAATTCCAAGTCTCTCTCTCTATTTACACGCTGTTCGTACGATCTTCTTTCGGTTGCGAGGTGGCCGTGTAAGAATTAAGGTGAATGAACAACGTTGCCGCGGCTAATCGCGCCTGCAAATCCTGCTTGCTCAATTCGTGTGACCACTCGACGTTGCCCCAATGAGATATCTGAGACAGAATCGATGATCGTTGTACGACAAAAACTATTTCTTTTTCCTCTCGTGTTTATCGAATTTTTTGGTTACCTGAAATTCTTCCTCCAGCCGTGAAAGTGCGACGGCTTCCTCCACACTTATTCGTCTCTCGATTATCGCCATCGTGAGAATAACGGATTTCAACGTGTCGACGCTGTAGAGGAAACCTGGCCAAGAAAAAGAATTATGTTCACGAAATTATCGAATTATCCGAATCGGAGATGGTCAATTTTCGCTACGATTTACTTCATAATTATTTTATGAAACTTTTCAATGCAGCATTTATTGTATGCTAGATTTCTGTTTTGCGAAAAATTCTTCTAGAAACAATTCGTCTGAAGCAATTCGTCTAATAACAATTCATACAGAGCAATTCGTCTAATAAGAATTCGTCTAAAAGAATCCGTCAAATAATAATTCGTCTAAAACAATTCGTCTAATCGAAACAGAAAAATAAAAAAACGTAAGTTTGTCATGAAGAAAATCAGAGCTAAAAATAACCTTAAAGAAAAACATAAAAACCCATATGAAACCCCACGATTCGCCAAAAATGAAACGTTATTTCTTTGAGAAATAACGAATTGTTATTCGACGAATTATTTTAGACGAATTGTTTTGGACGAATTGCTTTAGACGGATGGCTATCAGACAAATTGTTATTAAACGAATTATTTTAGACGAATTGTTTTAGACTTATTGCTATTAGACGAGTTGTTATTAGACGAATTGTTGTTAGACGAATTGATTTAGACGAATTGTTTTAGACTTATTGCTATTAGACGAGTTGTTATTAGACGAATTGATTTAGACGAATTGTTCTAGACGACTTGATTCAGACGAATTGTTATTAGAGGAATTACTGTTAGACGAATTTTCCGCAAGCCAGATTTCTTTGGATTCGGCACACAAAATAAATGCATTCGCAAATATTATTTGAGCAATTCTTGCGAAATAGCTGATATCAAGATTAAAATCTGAGATGAACTAAGAACGAAGAACTATTCAACTACCTTGAAGAGCGGCTTGACTGTAAGAGGATAGATGCCTTATCACAGTGGCTTTGGTCGAATGCGGTACGTTCGGCGGACTGATGCTCTGCGTTTTGGCAATATCGACGTGATAACAGTCGCAGAACCACTGAATTATCGGATCCCATTTTTCAGCTTGAAGTTTGTACAACTCGTCTGTTTCCTAAATATTCTGATTATATTGTTTTCTCATAGAAGACGCTATGTTATGGTAAAAATTTTTTTTTTTTTTCGATCATCTTCATGTGACCATGTTTGGAATGTGCTTCAACGTCGAGGAAACACATTTGGAGAAAATGTCCGGATGTTTAGGTACGTGTGTGTGTGTAATGGCCTTTCCCAATTCAAACCCGTATAACTCGAGAATGGTTTGAGCTACAGCCTCCAAATTTTGCAGATATGTGCAGTTCTATAATCTCTTGATCGACTATAATTTTCGTAATGATTGAAGCTGCGGCTCGGATTTTGTCTTTTTTAAATTACCAAAAAAAGGATGTTTACATGATAGCGATGGCAAATTTCAAGATTTTCATCCAAATAGTGCTCTAAGAATAGATTTGTACCTACGGTCGTTTGGTATTGAATTTGGGCCGAATTCATCGAGAAGTTCTGATTTCATAGGATTATGAATTTTTGAAAAAATTTACGTTTTGTTCTAACTCATGGCGGCTTTGACCGATAGAACTTGAACTTGCTACAGGTATGGAACATTATTTGACTGTACTATGTATAAAATTTGGTGAAGATTGGTCGGAGAGATCAGATTTTATAGGACGTCGAATTTTTTGGACAAAATTACTTTTTACTCTAATATATAGCAGCTTCGACCAATCGACACCGTGAAAGAATTTTGTGAAGATCAGCGGAAGGGACCAAATTTTACACAGAAAAAAAGCTGCTAGTTGAAACTTGCAAATCGCTTCCTCAGAAATTGAAGCAATGCATTTTCTCCAACACAAAAAACTCAGGAGTGTAAGGTTAGAAAGAACCATTTTGAAAGTTTAAACTCGCAGTTCGTTTCATTGACCATAATTTCTCGAGTCGAAAGATAAATAGTGTAGATGCTTACGCTAGAATGAAAGAGCACAGTGTCAGTCTCCAGATAATTCGCTATATAATTTACTACGTCGTCTCTCGTGTGTTGATGCGGATTGTCCAAAAGAGTGCTGCACAGTGCGGTCTAAAAATACCCAAAAATAATTTTGTTCAAATCGATCGGATACTATTTCATTGAAAGTATTAAAGTAAAAATATTTTTGACAAATATTTTTAACGAATATACGTAATTCCTACCAAGTGCATATTACTTCTGTTTATCGTATCTTCTTGACTGTCCCATTCCAGAGCTATGGCGAGAGCCAGCGGTTTGCTGGACACTTCGAGCACTTTACCTTTAGGAGTTTTGAGCTTTCTCTGATCCAGGGTAATTTCAAATTTATCCCCACTCGAGAGAATATTCGTCTTGCGATAAAATCTCTTTAACGTCGCTAAAATTAATCGAATTTATCATTCTATTTAATGTTTTTTTTTTTTTTCAATTGTTTCATATTGTTTGAGGTTAGATCGCAAAGTCTACAAGGTTAGATTTATTTTGCTGTATAATTTACACGTACCCATGTTTCTAGAAACAATTGATTTCGACACGAATCGAAAACATCTCGAAGAAAACATTTTTGAGTCGACAATTTATCGATTCAATTGATTATTTTTTTTTTTTCCTGTGAAAACTGCATACGCTGAGATTGGTATGTTTTGGCTATACCGGTTGCCGCGAATGGAATTCAAAATTCACCGGCGATACGGAATGACCGGAATGATACGTGCATTTCCGGTTTCGCGCATTTGGGGAGGTCAGCCGCCATTTTCTTTACCCATGAGCCTCTGCGGAATGGTTTTAAACGATGTTTCATCGTCCTTTCTGCCAAGCAAATCTTCAAAAGCTGTTCGTGGATTCTTCATGCTTCGCGATGGTGTTTATTTCCGGTATTTATTATTGATATTTCCTAAAGCTTTCAATTTTATAAAACGCGTTTGATGTCTCTTGTAAAAAACGAAAATACTTCACCGCGTCTTGGAATTCGGCAGTCAACCGTTTTCGTCTTATGGATGAAAGGTCAACGATGTTGATGAATAACACTTTCGGATGATGTAGACGAGATTTAATACAATATGAAATGGAAGATAGTGAATGTAGCTTCGAAGCATTTTCTTCAAATTCTTTTGATTCTGTTTGCTGCTAAAATCTGCTTTGCTCTCTAAAATCGACGATCAATAGCTGAAGAGTGGGAGAAAGTGCGATTTTTCGTTATAGCATATAATATAATTTTTCATGACAAAGTTTCTGTACCAAAGTTATAGTGAGGCTCAGTAATGAAGGAAAAAGTTATGCCAGTCTCGTTTAATCCTTTGCCAGTAATGCTGTTTCCGGCGCCTTATCTCTGCAATGCGAGTCATTAGCGCCTGGCGCTGTAAAAAGTACTTTTTAGTGCTCGAAAACGTTCCACAAACTTTATAAAAGCTTATCAACCATCCTAGTATGAGGATCAATTATTAAATTGCTGCAATATTCATCCGTTCATACATCTTATAATTTATATAATCGGATTAGTAAAATAACATGAAAGACTTACCATAGCGGTGAGGCACGAGTGATCCACCGTTACTGACTAAGGGTTAAAATGCACGAAATTCTAAACGCTGTGGAATCAAGAACCTTGACGATGATATTTGGGGATCGACGTTCAATATCACTGGTTTTGCAACCCTTCAATTCCACGATGGGGTCGATGGTTTTTTTTTAGTAGCTTTGCATTCTACGACCTTAACAATTTTGTTCTAGATTTTTTAGGTCCTTTGACACTTTTATCAGAAAGGAACTGCTACTTCCACTATTTCAACATTGATGACATTTTTTCCCTAGATCCCTTATCAAAAGTGAGGATGTTGTTCCATAAAATTGGAGTGGGTATGATGTTCCTAATTATTATTCATTTTTATATTTTTTTTTATTTTGAGAACATTTGAGTTGTTTTAAAATTTCAATGCATATATCAATGGTTTCTTATCTACGAAAAATAAAATATATCTTGCAAAAAAATCAATATTTCGATTATTTCAGATAGCAAATCGATTTTTTCATTATTTTCTTTTATTTTGTAAGAATAAACATAATCAAAAAGTCTACTTTGTATCGAAAATAATCGAAATATTGATTTTATTGCAAAATAAATTTCAATTTTCTTTTTTTTTCTTTTTTAGATAGGAAACCATTATTATAAATTGATATTTCGGGAAAACTCGAATTTCCTCCAAATTGAAAAAAAAAAACAAAAAATATTAGGAACAGGATACCCACTCGAAATTTATAAAAAAGTATAAAAGGAATTTCGATGAAGTATCCGGGAAAAAATGTCATCCACTTCAAAGGGCGGGCTGGGGTGAGGGGAAGGGGGTGGTAAAAAAAACCCTAAAAAAATTAGTGAGTCCGTATGAACTAAAAGATACTAAAAAAAAAATCATCGAACACGTCGGGGATAGGATTTCAATCCGCTGATTTGGTTCATCCCTCCTCCCATGAATATTAATCACAAGAAAAATTGTAGAATTCGACGGACGCATGGACTTTCATGCGAACACACCTCCGCCAAGATAAATAATTCTACAAACGCTTGTATTTTATAACTCGCCCCGCGACTCACGCGAGTCACGAGACTATAACGTTTATTTAAACTCGGGTGTTATAAATAAATACTCGTATCTAGAAGGAAAAGGTTGGGTGAGAGACAATGATCCTAGCGCGCAGTCTTTTACGATACAATTTTATACAATCCAAGGGGACGAGACAGAATGAGAGAGAGGGAAGAGAGAGAGAGAGCGAGAGAATTCATCCTTAACGGATGCAAATAATGATTTCCATTACAACAAACAGTTGTACGCAACAAGGAATGTTACTCTAAAGAGTTAAGCATAAGCAGTTGTTTGAGTACTTTGGTCTGACTGGTTTCTCTTATCTCGCCGGCCAAAAACATCTCGTCAACTACGGTATAAACCTGTAACGATAAGAAAAATCACAATGGCCCTTAAGACCCTAAAAGGCAGGTTAAGAATATTTTTAAAAAATAACAACTTTATCGAATTCTGTGAATTTTCGTGAAAAAAATCAAAGAATTCCCAAAAGTCTTACCAACCTTGTAAAAGTTAAAAACTAGATCCAGTTCACAGACATTATGGAAGTACTCGTTAAGCACTTCCACAAAGTTGTGAATTGCCTCTAGATAACATAGATTGTTGTCGTTGACGTCGACGCAGATGCAGAAGTAAAGACCGGCGTATCGTCTGTAGACTATTTTGAAGTTTCGGAACTGAAACCAACGATGTAAAATGTTTGATCCACGTTGGGAAACGCTTGAAAATTTTTTTACTAGCCATCGAATTGGTTCGAATCGCAGAACGGAGCAAATCTGGACTGATTGGAGAAGAAAAATTCTATTTTTCTTGCTGCGACTCTCTTGAATTTTGGGTTTGGGTCCTAAAAAATGCCCACCTAAGATTTGAGCAGCCCATTTCATATAGATGAGGTCCCCTTGACAGACTTTTGCTTGTTTTTTAAATTTATTTTTCGCGATATCTCCTGAACTCTGCTATTTACAAAAAAAAAGTTGAAGAACTTGTTTTATTGAAAGTTTAATTTCCGGAGAAAAAAGGTCTTTATGAATTTGTTCAAAAGGATTCAGATTGAAAATCTTGCCGCGAAGTTCGCAGCATTCATTTTTTTTTTACAACACTATTAATTTTCTTTACAATTAATTAACCTATTTAAATTTTTGATTGGGAATTATGCTTATTTAAAAAACTACGAATGTTACAAGCTACTGTGATTAAGACTAAACTACTTTTATTATTCAATTCTAATGGACTAAGGGCAAGATTCTTAAATCTACGAGGGCCTGTGGGAGCCTGCAGCATCGGCGAAATTATTCATCGAATGTTAATGAATTAAACCAATCGACGAATCCACTCGACTTGATTTTTTGTCTAACTTTTAGGGCTAGATTAATATACCGCAACTAATTGTTACTCGCTAGGTTGCTCAAATTTTAGGTGGACATTTTTAGGATCGAAACAAAAATTCGAAAGGATATTTCCGAAGAAGATTAGATTTTTTTTGTCTTTCAAACCGTTTAGCGAGGACATTTGAGATGGGATGAGGGATGGCGTAGAGGGATGACCCGACCGTTTCGAACTAACCTCAACGAAATTCGTGTGTTTCGCATCTCTGACAGTGACGACCGCGTGAACCTCCTCGATCAATTTTTGCTTCTCGTCGTCGTCGAAGTTCATGTACCATTTGGCCAGTCTCGTTTTGCCAGCGCGATTTTGTATGAGGATGAAACGTATCTGCGTAACAAAAACATGAAAACGAAAATTCAGTCCGACGAAGAAATAATCTAATTATTATCAATAAATGTGTCAAATTGTTCCGTGATTTTCGGCATTGTCGGCAATTGGAAAATAACGACTGTCTATTGTTCATAAAGCGTGCTATCACTCGTCAGGAGCTATCGTAACAAAGATGACAAATGCTGATCCAAGTGACAGCATCCTGAAACTTTTTTTTTTCTCATAACAATCATGAGCAAAAAGTTTCGCTAGGAGCTAAGTTTTTTCTAACGTATTTCATCGAATAAACAACGACGAAAAATTGACCTAAACAATTTTCACGTTGCTGTTAATACTCGCCATCGTTTATCGATTGTATCTCTGAGGTTGACAACCGACGACACTACTTTTTTTTTTTTTTTTTTCTCTTTTGGTCCTGGTGCTGCAACGTACGTGCGAGTGTCCGCCCTCTCTCGCTATCGTAATCGTAATTTGTTGGAGCGCATGCGTATCAGTGTTGCCAGCTCGGAATGTCGAGATTTCGCTAGGGACTTTGTCGAATTCCGCTAAAAACCACCAGAACCTTTGATATGTTGTTTGTTCTAATGTCAATATCCACAAAAAATCACCGAAATCTTGTGCGTTTTTCACCAAAAAAAATACCAAACTTGTAAAATCTAACTTGAAAAATCCGAAAGAGTGTAGTATTAAAATACAATTAATAAAAACAAAGAACGTCGTCTGCAGAATTCGATATCCGACAAGATACAAGAACGAAAGTTTGTTTTATCGAGTATGCGCTACTGTGGTTACTTTTTGTGCGTACAGAATTTTTTTTTCAGGGAATTGAAACACGCTAATTTGTTACCAAAAATACCGGATTGCTTTAAAAATTACCAAATTCTCGGCTATCCGCTAAACAAATAATATTTCCCCCAGGAACTTTCCAAACACAGAATTTAGTGGGAAAACCACCGGAACAAAATGATTCCTTCTTCATGCTTCATCATCGTTGAAGTCCCAAGCAAAAGATGAGAAAGGTTAGTTGCAGAATTTTAAGACGCCATCAACTGTTTTCGTTTCTCTTTACAAGACATCGATCGCGACCGATCGCTTTACAATAATGCTTTACAGTTTCTTTTACCGACTGAGTAGTAACGAATCATCCTAAGGCGATGTGCTACGCTCTAGTGTCGTTCTTTCTTTCTCGCTCCACCGCGAGTGCTGACGGGACTATCCCACTCGCATCCTCAAACCTGTATAAAGTTAGCCGACCGATTCAACCGATTTCATTTTTGAAAATTGCAAATAATTGATGGGATTCTGACGGAAATTGATCAACCAAAACGAGTCAGCCAATAAAGTGTTGTTTTCCGCCACCGATAGCCTCTCGGATAAATGACTAGAATGGTTGACTGCAAAACGTTAGGACGCAGAGTGCGGTTCTCATTATTTATCGGAGAAGTCAGCCGTGGCTGATGAAAACGCTTTACAGTTTTCGTTACCGATCGAGCGCTGTCATATCATCCGCAAGTCGAAATACCGATCGTGGCAACAACACGATGACGTCAAATAGGCGATGCCGAACCAGTGCGTCGTTTTATCGTCGTGTGGATTCCTTATCGCAACAAATTTGATTCACATATTTTACAGTCTTATAACTTCGACATCGCACATGCGCCATTAGCGGTCGATTTGACAAGCTACGACTACAGATCGCGTGGCCAATCGCGGTTCGTGGAATTTTCCGTTTTATTGCAAAAAATCGAATTCACAAAGGAAAAAAAAACGAATCACTGTCTCAGGCTGTCTTTTTGTCGATAAAAAAATATATTTCGCCGCTTTCATAATTAAATCGTATTATTGGCGATTAAATCCGTGACTTTCATTATACAACCTTTTTTTCTCGGAAATTATAGTTAAAGAAAAATCAAAATGACCGGAATGAAATACCATATAGATGTTTACGAAAGTGTCGACCAATGGGCTTCAATCCCGCTCTTTTTCGTACACAAGGTACTCGTATTCGACGCCATTTTCCTCTTGTACGCCCTTCGGTACATCCGCAGCATCGATCAGCCGAAAATTTTTTGGAATTGTCGGGAAGAAAGTGTCGCATTCGTAATATTTCTTCACTTTCGTGAGATACAGTCGATAAAAATACGGTGATTCCATTGCAGCCTGAAAAAAATCATTTTTTTTTCTTTTTTCATCAATTTTGTTATCAGCTACATGGAAAGTCCAGACCAATGATTATATCAAGTTCCACCTTGTAAACGGAGCTTCCACCAATGACCCAGATGGCTTCTACCGAGTCCTTGACTTCTGGTTGCGAAATCGTCTCGAAAGCAGCGGAAATGCTTTTGCAAACAAATACGTCGCTTCCAAGATCGCTGAATTGTTACAGAACATTAGAAATAACTAATCTGCGGTTTGCACGCCCTAGCAGTTTCAGAAATACTCAATCTATACCAAAACACAACGGTGTGGTTGTTAACTTTTTATACCAAAGATATACCCCGACTATCCCTAACGAAAACATTATCGCAATTATACTGAAATTATACTAAAATACTATTTTTTTTGTGTTCACAAAAAGATTTTAACAGAACAATACTCATTTCTAGCCCAATTTTACGATCTAATTTCTGTACGGTTTTTGCAAATCCGAAACATTCTCAAATACACGGTTTACCACTAGTATTAATTATACTAGTAGTGTATTAGTGAATTTAAACCGTGTTTACGTGAATTTTTTGTACAAAAAATATACGGAAATTATGCCGTAATATTGCGGTATGAAATAAGTAATTTTTCGGTACCATTAAGGGTAATTCCCTTCATTTTCATTATAATAACCTGATTGTATATCAGCGATACCCTTAATCATACCCTTAAAAAAATATACCAAAATAATCGGTAGAATCGAATCCGCCAGGGCGTTATCTCATTGTAAATCACCCTAAAGACTCACAGTGATTGGCTGCTGAGCACCATATTTATCCTACCCTTCAGAGGTCTGAATTTCTTCGGGATACCTTCCCAAGTCCGTCTACCCATCAAAACGACGTTTTTCTTCCCCTTATCCGCGGTTCGCGTCGTCATATCGGCGAAAAAAGCCATTTCGCCTCTGCAAAAAATCCCGCGTAGAGTTTAGCTTCTCAAGTACAAAACGGATTGTTATTGTTCATAGTACAGTTTCATGCCGCAAGAGTTTACTTAAGTTTCCACGGAAGAGTTCCTTTTATTCCGATTCCCATGTCCTCGCAAGCAGCGGCAATCAGATTCCACTTTAACTGCATTATCTGTTCGATAGTTCGATGATGCTTTTGAAATATTTGTTACTCTTCACTGTTTATTTGACTTTTCGTTGTCAACCGATTTATCAGACGATGCAGAAACGTGCTCGCGATGCTCGCGCCATTATCGTCAACCGGCGAAGACCAACGAAGCTTCGCTATTGGCTGTTGACTGAACAGTGGGAGGATGAAATTTAGGTTTTTGTTTTTATTGTTTGTATTTGATACAGTGTTTGGGGGTTTTCAGGGTTGATTTTAGAAGCTTACGGGTTTTTGTGGGGGTGGAAAACGCACAGGATCTAGGGGATTTTTGGTGGATAGGGATTTTAAATAATCTAGTGACTTTTAGCGGCATTTGATTAAGTTCCTAGAAGAATGGAGACTTTCTGAGGTGGCAACACTGATCAACGCTACTGCGGAGTAGCGAGCGGAGCAAATGAGAACTAAATAACCAATTTTTATCTTTCTTCTCCGGCACTGTCCCTCCCTCTACTTATCTCTGTTCAAAACAACACCGTAAATTGCCGTAAATCGCGCGATCCCAGTCGAAACATGTCAAACCCATAGAAACATAAGTCACGAAATAACAAAAAACAATAATAAATCGTTGAAAGTTAAAAGAAAAAAATACGAAAAAATTGCGTATCTCAAAAGAAAAATGAAGCCACAATTGGCAGAGACGAAAACGATGCCACTTTCGGGTTCGGGTGAAGCTGACGAGTGTCTGTTTGAGTATTTACACGCCGAAATGGTTAATTACGTACTGTCCATGCCGTCTAACGATAAGGCGAGTATTTTTCACGTCTGTCACATTTAAGAGAATATCTCGGGAATTAAGAATAAACAGAAAAGATCGACGAAAAAAAATCTGGGAGAACGTCTAAATGCTTCGCAACAAAAAAATCTGGTCCAAAAAAATTGTTCGCAAACAACTGTCAAAGTAGATTGTGCTTATTTACAACCTGTGTTGAGACAACTGCACAAAACGTTCTTTACGTTTATGTTATTTAGGTCTAGGTTTAGGTTTTTCAGGTTTATGTTTAGATTTAGGTTTCCAATTTCATAATTTATTCGATGGTCGACAGAAAGGAGACGAAGAGGATCTCTCAAAGTTGGAATGGATGGGTTTCGGGGTCGGTTACAGAGTCATAGAACGTCTGACCCGAGAGTGGCCCAGATTCAAGGACGAATTGGATATGATAAAATTCATATGCACGGATTTTTGGTCCAGTCTCTATCAGAAACAGATCGATAATTTGAAAACTAATCATCACGGCGTTTACGTCCTTCAGGACTACGAATTCAGATTGCTCGCTAAGTTGGGCATCAACAACAGCAAACAGTACTTGCAAGAGTGTCCAAGACTCCTCGCGTTTACCTGCGGGCTACTCAGAGGCAGCCTAGCCAATTTGGGAATCGTCAGCGAAGTTGTAGCCGAAATAGTCGGTTTGCCCGGTTGTAAATTTCACATCAAAGTTCAGAGGGTTTGATACAAGACTCGTCGCTTGTCGTCTTTCCGACTGGGTTCAAAATATATACAATAATTATTACTTATATTAGGAAAATAAATAAATAAATAAATTTATGGATTAAGACAAATGACAGCATAAATTATTTCATAATTTTTTTTGTTTATGTGCATTGTAAAATGTGTGATTTGGGATTTATTCAAAGGGTTGTAGAACAATATGGAGACGGTTTGTTCATTAAACAATCTATATATGGGGAAGGATGTCCCAAATCACTGGATTGAAAACTTTCTTTCCTCCAAGGTGGTCGATGAATATTTTTTTTAGTATCTTTTGGATCCTACGACCTCACTTATTTTTTTTTTTAGATTTTTTAGACTGCCCTTTACACTTGCTCCATTATTTTTTATCGAGAGTTAACTGCTATCTTCCCCGTTTTTGATTGAACGGAATTTTGTTCCCAGATACTTTATCGAAATTGAGAAATCTATATCTATAAAAATCTCGATTCACGGTGTTTGGGGTCGCACTCCTCCGAAACGGCTCGACCGATTTTTATGAAATTTTTTTTGTACATTTCGTAGGTATGAGAACAGGTCGTAAAGTATATTCCATACCGCTAGGTGATTAGGGTGTCCCTATACAAAATTTTTTTTTCTATTTTTTTGACGAAATTTTTTTTTTGTATTTTTTTTAGATTTGGGGTAGAACAACGTTTGCCGGGTCGGCTAGTCTTTTTTATAAAATTGAAGTAAGGAAGAAATATTTATTCAATATTTCGTAAATAGATTTCGTAGATTCAATAATATTTAAAAGAATACGAAATAGTCAATTCAGTTCTCTCTAGAAATATCACCAGAAATTGCGGAACAAAGGTCTCAAAAATGATGCACGTGACCCCAAAATTCATTTTTCCCGCCACTTATGTCTCTTTATTACGTCAATCAGTAAAAAAAAAATTATCTCAAGATCCAGGAATGATGTAAAACTTTCACAATATCACACGATATCAATAAAAGTATCAGTAATTGCACAAAACGCATATTACAATGTAATCCAAGTCCTCTCCTCATTCTCGGATGTAATCCTCGGACAGTAAAAAATATATAAAAATTGTTCAAGTCCAAAAAAATTATTTTGCTTACGACGTTATAACAACAAAGTTCATAAAAAAAAAAAAAAATAACTCCCAGTGGCTCGTCGCAAACGCTTTTCTCAAGCATTTCCATTGGTCTTGGATTTGCTTCCTTCGCTGATAAAATTCATAAGAATCTCTTGCGTAACAATTCCCACAAAAATTCCGTTGTGATGTTCGTCAAGTACGACCGCGAAAGGCTCGGTTTCGAGAATTCTCGAGAGTCTACCGAGAGTCGTTAAAAGACAGACTTTAACGCTTTGTCGATCGATCGCGTCGATGGCCGGATCGTTAGATTTTTTCGTACCGTTTATCAATCGAGTTCTCAAACCGTGATCGGTCACGAGACCCTTGAAACGTTTTTCCTCGTCGACGACGGGAATTCTCGTGGCTCCGATGTCTTTCATGTGCTTCAGAGCGTATTCGCAGGTCGAATCTTCGGGGAGGATCGACGAGTGAGTGACGTTGAGACTGGAAACGTGCAAATTCCACCACCATTTGTTCGATTCGATCGGTTCTGGCGGATTCTGCGATTTAAAATTCGATTTTATATTTCGGTTGGAAGAAAACAAGAGTTCGAAGGGGAATAAAGAAGGATTCAAGAGAACAGGATTTATTTTTCTCAAATGGAACGTTCGAAAATTGGTTGAAATATTTTTTTTCTCAATTTTTACTGTGTTTTGTATCTTATGGCATCTATGTATGACGAAAGATATTTGATAAATGCGCGCCACGAAACGTCTGGCAACACAGAATGCGCGTATGAAAATTTTCAACGACTTCCCATGGAATTAAGAACACGGTGAAATTGAAAAAAAAATATTTTACACAATTTCTATGTGTTTTAATGAATTTGAAAAAAAAATACGTGCGCTCTTGCATAATTCTTTAGGGAGATCGAAGATTTACCATAAATCCTCTTGCTTCCATCCACTGATCGGACACAAACTTAGTCATGTAATTGCGTATACCGTCCGGCAAAATAACGACGAGTCTTTTATCCGCTGGCAAATTTTTCGCCACTTTCATGGCTACCGCGAGTGCGGAACCGCTGCTACCGCCGCACAAAAGTCCCTCGAGTTTTATGAGTTCTCGCACAGCCGCGAAAGACTCGCGGTCGTCGCTTTTCACCCATGAATCCATCACGCCTCGGTCCAGAACGGTGGGAATAAAGTCGTACCTGCGCCATGAAAACAATTTAAATAAATCAATGTCGCAGGGTTTGAATCAAAAACTCATTGTTTCAAAATCAGTTATTTCAAGTGAGGCCATGGGAAATAAAAAATGTCCATTTTCAAAGATTATTAGCGAATAAAAGTTTGTTCGGTAACAATTATCTGTCTCAAATTCAATAATGAGGATAAAATGAAAAATCTAATTAGGCGGATCTTTCGCTCAACCTAAAATGCTTGCCTTGTGCTATAATATTTCTTTCTATCTAAACCAATCATTTGAAGTGTGGCCCGTTAGAAAGGACAAAATTTAAATTTTTTAAGATTATTGTAAACAAATAAAAATATCTTCACTAACAATTATCCGTTTCAAATTCGATAAAAAAATTTTTTTAAATGAAAAATTTAATCAGGCGGATCTTCCACACAACCTAAAATGTTCGCCTTGTGCTAGAATTTTTCTTTCTATCTAAACTAACCATTTAAAGTGTGGCCCGTTGAAAAGGACAAAATTAAAATTTTTTAAGATTATTGTAAACGAATAAAAATATCTTCACCAACACTTATCTGATTTAAATTCAATAAAAAGAAAAAAAATGACAAATCAAACGAGGCGGATCTTCCACTCAACCCAGAATGCTCGCCTTGTGCCAGAATTTTTTTTTCTATCCAAACTGTGTCGAGTGTGGCGCGTTGAGAGATTAATTTTTTTTTTAAACGACCCGGTATACATATTTTTATCGCCTCGATCCCAATGAAATAGAGAAGATAAGAATAAAACGGAAACTCACCCGATACCCTCGACCTCGTAAAATTTAATCTTGCTAGATTCCGGATCGGTTTCATCCGTATCCGCCAAAATACTTCCTTCCGGATCTACCGCCACGACATGCGTTTTCGGCGATATCTCTTTGAATTTTCGTGCAATGCCGCTTACCGTTCCACCGGTGCCGGCTCCGGCCACTATGTAATCCACTTTTCCGTCACACTGATCGAATATTTCCATTGCCGTTTGATCGTAATGAGCGAGCGGATTTCCCGGATTCGTGTACTGCAATGAGAATCAAAAGATCGTTAAACAAAGCTAAAAAAATATCTACTAACGTATTATCATTTTTTTTTTTCGTTATATATTTTTCATCTATGTATATTTTTATCGGATAACTCAAAAATGGGGTGAAACTTTTACAAATTACGATTGAAATTAATATCTGCGTATTTTTTACACTTGAAATTTGGATTTAAAAAATATATATGTGGGGATATATATGGGGAGAACCGTTTTAAATCACCGGACTGGAACTCTTCTATCCTCCGATGTGGTCCATGATTTTTTTTTTTTAGTATTTCTTGAATCCTACGGACTCATTAATTTTTTTCAAGTTTTTTTAGACCCTGCTTCTCCTTGTTCTATTTTTTTTATTATTTTTTTTGTTCGGCAAAGTTTATTTCTCTCCAATTCACCAACGATATAAAAATAAAATTATTTTCAAGACATGTTCAGCAAATAGAATGAAAAAATCAAAGGGAATTCAGCGACGAACTGGCTTTGCAGATTTTTGCATTAGCGTAGTGTAACGATCAACTTTTCTACCTGATCCAGAATAACGCTGTTGGGAATTTGACTCCTTAATTTTTGGGAAACCGCGATGTGTCCCTCCGCGCTGTTCCAGCTGGCTTCGGTGGGAGTTCTGACTATCTCGGCTCCGAGAGCTCTGAGAGCGTAGACCTTTTCGTTGGACATTTTCTCGGGCATGACGATGATGCATCTGTAACCTTTGACAGCGGCGGCCATAGCCAAACCGATGCCGGTGTTGCCACTGGTGGGTTCTATGATGGTCGAGCCTGGCTTCAAAAGACCCTTCTCCTCCGCGTCCAGAACCATTCTGTAGCCGATTCGGTCCTTCACCGAACCTCCAGGATTCAAATATTCGCATTTCGCAACTGCAAAGACATCGATCGTCATCGGACGCGAAAGAGTTTTTTGTTTTTATCATCGTAATTAGGAAAAAACCGAGGAGGCAAAGGCGTTGAGAAAATTGGGTGTGTTTGCGTCGGCCAAAAGATTACACAAGACTGTTCTTTTTTCTGCAGATTACTCAGAATCGCTGGTCGAATACAATCGAATGGAAAAGATTACACTTAAGCAGAGACAGATTATACAAAAATTTTTAAGGATTAGATGTCTCCGTGACAGAATACATGACATTTTTGGAAGATTAAGAGCCGTCGGAATTCACCCTAAAGTAAAATTTGTATGAGATTACACGAGAACACGTGAATGCAGGAATACACGAGAATTGCCGAACAAATACGCGGAGAACACTCGAATACAGAAACTTTTTTGTCATCTTTCCCGATTACATAAAATTGCAAAATTTTATTTGAGATTACCCATAATTACAGCATAGGAGGAATAAAAAGATTACGCAGAGAACACAAAAATGATTGCTAAAAATGACTTCTCTCGTGTACACCAGATTACACACGATTGAATAACCCTTCAAAAAAAAAAAGATTATATTTATTTCTTCTGCCAATTTTTTTTGACAAGATAATTAGAGCGAATAATTGAAGTTAAATCGATTGGTAAATAACTCACGGATTTCACACTGGATACCATGAACTTTTGGAAGATTATTCAGACGCACCATTGGCGTCTGACCAATTGCGTGCAATATGTCTGGCAAAATTTTTTTTCTATCGCTGAATCTGGAAAGAATATTTTCAAAAAAAAATCAATTTTTTTGCATCACAACCATCGATCCAAAAACGGACGGAGAAAAAAAAAAGTTGATTTTAATTAAGTTTATTTCGTGACTTACCCATTACGTTGAGTATGCGGCGATTCCTTTGCATTTGCGACCCACGTGCAACGGCTCGGCCGGTTCGGTAGTTCCAATTCCATATTTACTTCTCGAACCTACACAATTTTTTCAACGAATATTTCCGTGCGAATTAATTTCGTTTCGATGAATTATAACGAAAGCTACGAGTTGTTCGATGTTTAAAAATAATGTTTCCAGATAGTTCTCCGTTGCGATATTTCGAAATTTAGCGATAACACAAAAGTAGTTCGTTCGAGTTCGTGAAAAATTTCGCAATTACGAATATTCGTGTTTTTCTACGTTCTGTAGTGTGATGTTGCGTGGAAGCGTGTATGTACAGTGCTGCTGGAGAGATTGTAATATATATCGCTCGTTGTTGCTCGACGCTGCTACGCGCCCCACATGGAGACCGATACAGACCGACATATACAGGGTGTCCGATAATTCGCGCACGTGAGATATAACGCCGCATGCTACGTGAAATTTTGGGGTAGCTCTCGTGATTCCTACTGCTATGTTTTCCTAAAACGTATACATATATGTTAGCTCGGTTCTTATTTGGGTCATTTTTGAAATGTGATTGGAGAGTGGTGTTAATCAATCGTAAAAATGTTTTTAAAAAATTTTTTTGAGCCTTATTTAAACCTCTTGGTCCAACTTCTTCACCTTCCGAGAAGGAGGTGAAGTTTTCCGTTTAAAATACACGCAATTTTTATCCATCCCGGTAATTATATTAGTGGGAGGACTAATTATTCTTGAAAAAATCCCATGCTATATGGAATTCACGGGTATAAACCTTACTTTCAGGAAAAAAATATGACACATGGGTCATTCCATGCCACATTTACACGCACCTTCGCACCGGTCCCTGATGATCGTCATGCAATTTATTGGGATAATTCTGAAATAAATCGAATATTTGAGAGTTACGGGACTCTACATTGATTGTGATCGTTCGGGAAGGTTGAGTTTAATGTTTTACGTCAATTTTGTCCCACTTGGCTTAGGTTTTATGTAGATTCATCAATTGTTAATTAAAAAAAGAGTGAAAAATATAAAAATCAACCATACATGTGTTATATTTTTTTCTTTAAAGTAGGGTTTATATACCCGTGAATTATATAGTATTGGATTTTTTCAAAAATAATTAGTCCTCCCACCAATATAATTACCGGGATGGAGGAAAATTGCGTGTATTTTAAACGGGAAACTTCACCTACTTCTCGGAAGCCGAAGGAGTTGAACTAAGGGGTTCAAATTAGGCTCAAAAAAAATTTTTTTTTTTTTGCCATTGATTGACGCCACTTCCCAATCACATTTCAAAAATGACCCAAATAAGAACCACCATAATATATATAGTAGCTCGTTCGACCGCGTTAACCATTTTCACGTTATATACGTTTTCGAAAAACTGAGCAGTAGGAATTTCGAGGCTCCCCCAAATTTTGCTTCCTCATAAAGGAAGCTTTGTGACGGTCCGAATTTTTTTTTTCGAGATTTTGATGTCAATAGGTTCAGGATGTCCTAAAACATCCAGAAAAGACATTCGGAAAAAATGTCCGGATGTATGTGTGTGTGTGTGCGTGTGCGTGTGCGTGTGCGTGTGCGTGTGCGTGTGCGTGTGCGTGTGTGTGTGCGTGTGCGTGTGCGTGTGCGTGTGCGTGTGCGTGTGCGTGTGCGTGTGCGTGTGCGTGTGCGTGTGCGTGTGCGTGTGCGTGTGCGTGTGCGTGTGTGTGTGTGTGTGTGTGTAACCACCTTCTAAAATTCAAACGTTCATAACTCGAGAACGGTTCAAGCTACCGTACTTAAATTTTGCACACGTGTGATGCCTTCTAATATCTATGTAATCTGTAAATTTCGCAATTATCGACGCACTTGTTCGGCTTCGACAGCGTTTTGAATTTTTCAAAAAATGTCTGTAGCCACGCTAGCGTCCGCAATTTTTGACATTTTCGGCTAAATAGTTTTTGACATATAGAATTGAGTACAAGAACGGTTGGTATTGCATTTGAACCGAATCCATCAATAACTTTAGATTTTATGATTTTTTGAATTTTTCAAAAAATCAACTTTTTTGCTCTATTTGTCGTTAACTTCAACCAATCGAACCATAATTCTCTGCAAGTATAGGATGTCATTGTGTTTTAATACATATCAAATTTGGCCGAGATCGGCGGAACGGATCGAGTTCTAGAGCAATTAGAAATTTCTAAGTTCCAACCCCTGAAAATTCAAAACCACTCGACCGAACGTGCTCAAATTTATACACACGCTCAAACTAACCGTCAGCTTAAGTTGTTACTAGATTCGATAGGAATTGAACAACGCGCTCGAATTTTGGGACACATTGAATTTTTATATACGTTCGAGTCGGTTTTTATACGGTAGGAAGGATCTACGGATATCCTGCATAAAACAAGCTGCAAGGTGAAACTTGCAATTGGCTTCCCCTGAATTTTCGGTAATGAACGAAACTTCCTTTATGAGGGAGCCGAAGATAAAAAAAAAAAAAAAAATAAATCGAGAGATGCTTCCTCGTAGAAGGATTTCGTGCACTACCGAAAATTCAGGGGAAGCCAATTGCAAGTTTCAGCTTGCAGCTTCCTTAGAAATACGTACATCCTTAGTGTTTTCCGATAACGCTTAGTTTCGAAAATACGAAGTTTGAGAGATGCAAGATGAGAACCAATCAGGGGCGAGATGTACAAGTGGACTTGATCATCATCATAATCGAACTGAAGCTGCGCCTACGGGGCAATAATCGGTCAAAGGCGCGTAGGGCACGTTTATGATAAGATTCCGTAATGATTTTCACGCACTTCGAAAAAGAGTTATTTTCAAAATTTTCATAAACTATTTTTGCCACAGTATTCGTTATAATTTTTATTGAATGGATTAATAAAAAGCTACATTGTGGAATTTTTTCCGATTTTTTTGAATTGATAGTTTAGCGATTAGAGGGGGGGGGGGGGTACTCTGAGGACGACTTTGAAAGCGAATATCTCGTGACTGAAGGGTTGAAATAAAAGGGTCTTAGGACATTTTAAATTGCATTTGAGGAGACCTATTGAAAGATACCTCACTCGATGAAGCGAGCCAAAAAGAATTTCGATTTTACGTTTTAATCTGCGGGAGGGGGGTCAAAACATGTTTTTGTGATTTTTTCGTTAGCATTTCTGCTTTTAGGTCATCGATCTACGTCTCTGTACTAAATTTCATCTCAATCGGTACAAAAATGAGAGAATAGGAGGACTCTGACAATACAAACAAACGGATTGGCCGAAACCATAAGAATTCCTAGGGTTCTACGGAATCCTAATGAAAGAGCATTGTCGAAATTTTTAACGATGGCACGTTCGGTCGATTGTAAATCGATGAACGACAACGCCTCCCCTACCGTTTTGCAAAACTTTTTGGCGGGACGTTTTGCCGGACATTTTGCGTGATCTTTTGCGATACCTTCTACAGGACAGTTTGTGAGACATTTTACACGACATTTAATTAAATTTACAATAGTTATCAATATTTAATTTAATTTATTGAATTCCAATTTTCATCAATTTAAACTTGATTGTAATTCCTTAACTATTTAAGGTTATTTAGTCGAGGGAATACTTATAATTGCCGTAACGAAAAAGATATATCTGGATTGTGGTGGGGTGGGCTGACACCCCTCAATCGACGGAATTTTCCCTCGATTAAAATTGCGACAATGCTCTCCGATTGAGAAGGAAAAAAAAAAGTTCAGCCAAGGAACAATTTTGAAAAAGGGTAACAATTTGAAAGAATGCGTTCTTTTTCATCTCAATACGACCATTTTTCACGAAGTTACAGCCTTCCGAAAATCATCTGGAAAATTGTCAATTATTACTGCTCCTTTATTTTCTTTTGCTAAGATTATGGTGAAAAATTCCACACCTGTCCGCATGAAGAATTTACACTTACTTGCTGAACAGTTTCAGAAGAATCAATATTATGACGAACATGACAGTCATTCCCACGAGGAGTCCGATCATCGTCGGATGACGACGGATCACCACGGAGGGCTGAAATGATTAATCATGTTTGCCTAAGGGAAACAAAAAATACTAAATAGTCGTCCACGACGATTCGCGCTGGTTTTTTTTGTGATAAGATTTTATCAAAACGAGCCATCTATGTCCGGAGCTCTGCATGACTTTCTGCAACAGGAGCCAAGAGTCTTATCGAAAACGATACGTACCGTACAGGAATTAGCTATGCACGATAATTTTTTATGGCCAACCACTAGCTTATTTTTTATTTATTTTTTATTGCCGCTGTGGGTTATTATCGCCGCTCAAGCTGCAAAGGCCTTCATTTTATTTTTGTGCGTTCAGAAACTATTATTATCCGTCACCCAAATACCAGCGAAAGGAAAGAAGGGCCAGTGGCCTGATTCTCTACAATTCTATCTCTTCCAATCCGGATGCTAACTTGGTTCTTCAAAAATCTATGATCATTCAACTTTGATTGTGTCCAGCAAGAGCTGAAACGATCGGTAGCGTTTTCGCAAGGGAAACAAAAAATGCTCAATAGTCGTTCACGACTATTCACGCTGGTTTTTTTGTGATAAGATTTTATCGAAACGAGCCACCTGGGTCCGGAGCTCTGCATGACTTTCTGCAATAAGAGCTTAGAGTCTATTCGAAAACGATACGTACCGAACAGGAATTAGCTATGCACGATAATTTTTTATTGCGCACCACTAGCTTATTTTTTATTTATTTTTTATTGCCGCTGTGGGTTATTATCACCGCTCAGAGCCGTAACCGAAGGGGGGCTAGGGGGGGCTTAGCCCCCTCCCCCCCAAAATTTTCAGTAAATATACATTTACATATACATATCTACACAAACACATCTATACGAGCCCCTCCGAGTCCCCCTTGCCTTTTATTCCTAGTTACGACGCTGTTTTGGTTGCAAATTTGTCACGGAAACCGACTCCCAGCACGACGATATTTATTACTGATAACACTTGCGAGGTTTGACGCAGTATACTGAAGATGGAGAGACGCGAAAAAAAATATAAAAAATTGAAACAATACGTTTTTTTCCATCGAATAAATGAGAATCCAGATGTTCGAGAGTCTTTATTAAGTCGCATGAACTTTGACACTGCTAAGATGGTGAGGATACAAAACCCTGGCCAGGTTATCAAGTTGATTTCTCTATTAAAGGATCACAGAGACGGAGAAAATCGTCCTTAATATCGATAGATTGTAGCTCTCCAAGCGAGGGCGGATCGGTTCGCACGTACGTAACGCTAAGAAATAAAATAAAGGCCTTGGCTGCACGTGCGCGGTGATTACAAGACTATAACATCCACAATAAAATGTCAAAGTAGTATAATTTTGGTTGCAAATTCGTCACGGAAACCGACTCCCAGCACGACGATATTTATTACCGATAACACTCGCGAGGTTTGACGCAGAATACTGAAGATAGAGAAACGCGAAAAAAAATGTAAAAAATGGAAACGTTAAGTTTTTTTTTCCGATGGGAAAATTAAAATCCAGATGTTCGAGAGATTTTATTAAGTCGCATGAACTTTGACACTGCTAAGATGGTGAGGATACAAAACCCTGGCCAGGTTATCAAGTTGATTTCTCTATTAAAGGATCACAGAGACGGAGAAATACGTCCTTAATATCGATAGATTGTAGCTCTTCAAGCGAGGGCGGATCGGTTCGCACGTACGTAACGCTAAGAAATAAAATGAAGGCCTTGGCCGCACGTGCGCGGTGATTACGAGACTATAACATCCACAATAAAATGACAAAGTAGTATAATTTTGGTTGCAAATTTGTCACGGAAACCGACTCCCAGCACGACGATATTTATTACCGATAACACTCGCGAGGTTTGACGCAGAATACTGAAGATAGAGAAACGCGAAAAAAAATGTAAAAAATGGAACCGTTAAGTTTTTTTTTCCGATGGGAAAATTAAAATCCAGATGTTCGAGAGATTTTATTAAGTCGCATGAACTTTGACACCGCTAAGATGGTGAGGATACAAAACCCTGGCCAGGTTATCAAGTTGATTTCTCTATTAAAGGATCACAGAGACGGAGAAAATCGTCCTTAATATCGATAGATTGTAGCTCTCCAAGCGAGGGCGGATCGGTTCGCACGTACGTAACGCTAAGAAATAAAATAAAGGCCTTGGCTGCACGTGCGCGGTGATTACAAGACTATAACATCCACAATAAAATGTCAAAGTAGTTTAATTTTGGTTGCAAACTCGTCACGGAAACCGACTCCCAGCACGACGATATTTATTACCGATAACACTCGCGAGGTTTGACGCAGAATACTGAAGATAGAGAAACGCGAAAAAACATGTAAAAAATGGAAACGTTAAGTTTTTTTTTTGCGATGGGAAAATTAAAATCCAGATGTTCGAGAGATTTTATTAAGTCGCATGAACTTTGACACCGCTAAGATGGTGAGGATACAAAACCCTGGCCAGGTTATCAAGTTGATTTCTCTATTAAAGGATCACAGAGACGGAGAAAATCGTTCTTAATATCGATAGATTGTAGCTCTTCAAGCGAGGGCGGATCGGTTCGCACGTACGTAACGCTAAGAAATAAAATAAAGGCCTTGGCCGCACGTGCGCGGTGATTACAAGACTATAACATCCACAATAAAATGACAAAGTGGTATAATTTTGGTTGCAAATTTGTCACGGAAACCGACTCCCAGCACGACGATATTTATTACCGATAACACTCGCGAGGTTTGACGCAGAATACTGAAGATAGAGAAACGCGAAAAAACATGTAAAAAATGGAAACGTTAAGTTTTTTTTTCCGATTCGAAAATTAAAATCCAGATGTTCGAGAGATTTTATTAAGTCGCATGAACTTTGACACCGCTAAGATGGTGAGGATACAAAACCCTGGCCAGGTTATCAAGTTGATTTCTCTATTAAAGGATCACAGAGACGGAGAAAATCGTCCTTAATATCGATAGATTGTAGCTCTCCAAGCGAGGGCGGATCGGTTCGCACGTACGTAACGCTAAGAAATAAAATAAAGGCCTTGGCTGCACGTGCGCGGTGATTACAAGACTATAACATCCACAATAAAATGTCAAAGTAGTATAATTTTGGTTGCAAATTTGTCACGGAAACCGACTCCCAGCACGACGATATTTATTACCGATAACACTCGCGAGGTTTGACGCAGAATACTGAAGATAGAGAAACGCGAAAAAACATGTAAAAAATGGAAACGTTAAGTTTTTTTTTCGGATTCGAAAATTAAAATCCAGATGTTCGAGAGATTTTATTAAGTCGCATGAACTTTGACACCGCTAAGATGGTGAGGATACAAAACCCTGGCCAGGTTATCAAGTTGATTTCTCTATTAAAGGATCACAGAGACGGAGAAAATCGTCCTTAATATTGATAGATTGTACCTCTTCAAGCGAGGGCGGATATGATATATAAATTCTTTAAATCTGAATAAAAGAAAAATTGGAAAAAAACCGATGCGCTGCTGTCGGCTATTTTAAATTATCTTGCTTCCGTAGAATTGTGGGGAAAGATAAGCCCAATCAGACGATTTTTAAGGGTGGCGCTGATTTTTTGAAGTTTCAACTGTAAAAACTTCAAAAATCCGGCGCCACTGCTTAACATGGTCCAATCGAGCTCTCCTTTTAGCACGATTCTACGGATGCAAAATACTTTGACCCTGATGCGCACTGCGTAAATTGCCGAACAATTTTTTTTCGGCCGGTCATCCTAGTATACATATTAGGCCGGCTTAAAAAAATTTTTTTTTTTCTTTCAATCAAAATACATTCGCGGCAAAGTATCTTCCATCGAGAAAATCGTGTCCAAAGATGAGCCCGGTCGGACCATTTTTAAGGGTCGCGCAAGATTTTTCTAGTTTTCCCATTTGATTAACATGGGAAGAACGAAAGGTTTCTATTCAAAAAATCGTAGCTCCGCCAATTTTATAGGTACATTAATCCGATTAGTTCCATTTGAAAGCTCTTGAAAAACCGCTTGAAATGACGTGCGGACCTTTGAAATTCGATTGCAACTTCCGTCGATAATTTCTTACGAAACAACAAAATTATTGATGGAAGTTGCAATGGGGTTCCAAAGGTCTGCACGCCATTTTAAGCTGTTCTTCAAGAGCTTTCAAATGGAACTAACCGGATCAATGTACCTATAAAATTGGCGGAGCTACGATTTTTTGAATGGCAACTTTTCGTTCTTCCCATGTTAATCAAATGGGAAAACTAGAAAAATCTTGAGCGACCCCTAAAAATGGTCCGATCAGGCTCATCTTTGGACACGATTTTCTCGATGGAAGATACTTTGGCGCGAATGTATTTTGATTGAAAGAAAAAAAAACGTTTTTTTTTTCAAGCCGGCCTAATACATATATTTGCTCCATGCCAGTCGTATTACACAAAAATGTCGCATAATAGAAAAAATATTTCGCGTCTGGTTAGACTTATTTCCAAAAGCAACGGATACCGTTAAAGGGCATAGCCGGATAAGCATACCAAAACTGCCCTAAGCGAGTTTTTAAATGACACTGAGCCTATTGTATCCTCACTAAAAAAAACAATTTCCCTGAAAATGTCAGCTCTAACCCAATTATTTCCCGAGTAATCGGAAAAAATGTGATTTTCAGTTTTTATTTTTTTTTTACTTCGATATTCATAAAGGATTTTTGTTAATTTTTTCCCAAATACTTATTGACAAGAGCCATTGAACGAATAGCTTTACAAATGTTAAAGTCCAAAACTTGATTTTTAACAAAGAAAATAGAAAGGAAAATGGCCATTTCACTGGGTTCCTTTCGGAGTACAATTATAAAACTCTTACAGTATATCGGTTTCCTATGTCCCCTCACTCCCGATTTTTATCAATTTTATTTATTTGGTGCAACATCGTGAAAAAAAATTAAATCTGTTTTTTTCGATTTTGCTATGTAATACTAGAGTGATCATTATATAGGGCTCGGACGAATTTTGACCAGCTCCCCTCCCAGATTGACTCCAAATGATTTTAAAAAGTATTCCCTAAATTGGCAGCCCGCTATCTTTAAAACCGGCCATTACCAGCAGGGGTCATTTTTCCCTTTTAAAATACACAGGATTTATCGACTCTCTAGTAATATCCCCATTCGGGTCTCTTGAAATCATCTCAAAAATCCAAGGAGTATCTCAATGAGTCTTCGGCACCTTTGTGCATGAAAAAAAAAATCTTACGGTTTGACTTGGAAGTAGTTATGGGTCGTTCCACGCCGATATATAAACATGTTTTTCGGTGTTTTCTTATTCCCGGATAATTTTGTGAGAACATTTTTTAGAATTAAAATATCAATCCCAAAATTCAAAATACTTATCTTGAAAGCCATATTGGTCATTCCGACTCAATTTGTTTTTTTTTCTTCTTTCGTTTTTCCTCTAGTTGCCAGATAATTTTATCAAAAGGAAGTTTAAAATATCCGATCTTATTCTGAAGATT
This sequence comes from Sussaba pulchella, assembly GCA_963971145.1. Lineage (NCBI taxonomy): Eukaryota > Metazoa > Arthropoda > Insecta > Hymenoptera > Ichneumonidae > Sussaba > Sussaba pulchella. The sequence continues at coordinate 12,927,087 of OZ020165.1, forward strand.
AAAAATACTGGTCTTGGAATTCATATGGGCTATTCCAACACGAAACACTATTTATTTTTGAAAATTTGAAGAAATGGCTGATAAAAATTTCAAAAACGAAATATAAAGAATGATTCTAGTTGAAATGGCCCATATTAATTTCAAGACTAGTATTTTTAATCTTCAGAATGAGATCGGATATTTTGAACTTCCTTTTGATAAAATTATCTGGCAACTAGAGGAAAAACGAAAGAAGAAAAAAAAACCAATTGAGTCGGAATGACTAATATGGCTTTCAAGATCAGTATTTTGAATTTTAGGATAGATGTTTCAAATCTAAAGAATTTTCTCACACAATTATCCGGGAATAAGAAAAAACCGAGAAACATGTTTTCATATCGGCGTGGAACGGCCTATAATTATTTCAAAGTCAAACCGTAAGATTTTTTTTCATGCACAAAGGTGCCGAGGACTCATGAAGATACTTCTTGGATTTTTAAGATGATTTCAAGAGACCCGAATGGGGATATTACTAGAGAGTCGATAAATCCTGTGTATTTTAAAGGGAAAAAATGACCCCTGCTGGTAATGGCCGGTTTTAAAGATAGCGGGCTGCCAATTTAGGGAACTTTTTTAAAAATCATTTGGAGTCAATCTGGGACGGGAGCGGGTCAAAATTCGTCCGAGCCCTATATAATGATCACTCTAGTATTACATAGCCAAATCGAAAAAAAAAACAGATTTAATTTTTTTTCACAATGTTGCACCAAATACATAAATAAAACTGATAAAAATTGGGAGTAAAGGGACATAGGAAACCGATATTAGGGTAAGAGTTTTATAATTGTACTCCGAAAGGAACCCAGAGAAATGGCCATTTTCATTTTTATTTTCTTTGTTAAAAATCAAGTTTTGGACTTCAACATTTGTAAAGCTATTCGTTCGATGGCTCTTGTCAATAAGTATTTGGGAAAAAATTAACAAAAATCCATTAGGAATATCGAAATTAAAAAAAATAAAAACGGAAAATCACGTTTTTTCCGATTACTCGGGAAATAATTGGGTTAGAGAGCTGAAATTTTCAGGGAAATTGTTTTTTTTAATGAGGATACAATACGCTCAGTGTCATTTAAAAACTCGCTCAGGGCAGTTTTGGTATGCTTATCAGTATGCTTATTAGTATGCATTTTGGATATGTGAATTCGACCAGCGTTCGGTATAAAAACGCTGTGCCACCGTAATTTTGTATTAAACTCTTCGTAACTAGTGCGACACACACTCTAACCGGCATCACCGTTGAACATCGTACGAGACAGCACCATCAGGTAATTTCGGGAGGTAAAACAATTCACCTTTTTAACATAAACCATTTTAATGCTTGCAATACGAAAAACCCATTGTTATCAATTATCTCGTACTGAAACGAAAAATATTAATAAAACAACGAACCACGAAAACGTCGAAAAAAACACAATATTGAAAAGAACTTGACTCTAAGTTGGAAATATTTTGAGGACGTATTGTCGCTTGCATGTTCGTTATTTCAATTATTCCCGATAGAGATGCCTGATTATTGTAGGAGGCTCGGTATAACAGAGATTTCTAAGAAATTCACTTATTTTAATGAGAAAAAAAAATGTGTTCGGCATTACTCGGCGTGTTAATAGTAACGCTAATCGAATCGACAAAGCAATAACTTACTGCATTTGACTAAGCCTTTGAATACTTCCCGTTAATACCCTAAAATTAAACATTTTTTCATGAAAAAAACTCATATACACTCGCGGCGGAAATTATCAGGCCACTAACGACGCGCGCTCGCTAAAATCACTTCCGTCTTTGACCGTCGACAAGTCCGCGACAAAGAAATCTAAAAACTTTTCCCAACCACCATTGGAAAACTTATGAGCATTTGAATCCACTAATATTATTTTTATAATATTCCCACATCTAAGCACGGAGATAGCGGGTGAAACAGATTGAAAAAAGATCGAAAAGTTAGGAAATTTTTTTTCAACAATTTGAAAATTTTCACGCCTAATCTCTGAAACGTTTTTTTAACTCGAGCCCAAAAACCACGTGAAATCTTTGCTGGGGCGTAAGTAACCTTAGAAAATTGTGCCGATTTTCTATCTTGCCGACAACATATTTTCGAAATATTCTATCTTGACTATAACTCATAGCCAAAGTTAGGAAAATTCTTTCAAAAATTTGAAATTTTCATGGCTAATCTGTGAATTTGTATTTTTAATTCGAGCCCATGAAACATAAGAAATCATTACTGTCCCATTTCTAGTCCCATTTGAGACAACATCGACGACTTTGAAACCTTAAAGGAATGACCACAGAATAATGCCTCACGGAAATAATAGCGTTCGGCCTCTCACGAAAATCATAGTATTCCTTTCTTAATCATAAAAAAAACCAGCGAGATGTTGAAGGTGGTCAAGTTAACATCGACACCCTCTGTGTCCGTACATACCGGTTAGATTTCGTTTAACTACGGAAAACATTATCATTTTTATTAATTTTTTCTCGCAGCTTTGGTAGCAATGTCGGGCTTTATTTCGCAATGTCTGATAATTGCGGTAATCGCGGTAATTGTCAGTTCCAAGATGCTTTGGTACGGCGCAGGTCGGGACGGAGGAAAACTCTGGTTGAACCCGAAAGAAGGATTTTTGGCTGGAAGTGATATTCCTATCTATTTCATCGAGAGTCGTCGGCCGACCGAGAGGGATACTAGAACTTGTTTGAGGACGATCAAGAATGTAAGCTTTTGAGGCCCCGCATAGTGAAGAAAAAAAATTTTCCTCGAATTATAAAGAAAAAAATTGCCTGGCATGCAAATTCTTATTTTTTTTTTTTTAATTCTAGACGACGTTCGACGTCTCAATACGGGGAAGAAACATCCGCCTAAGCCTGCGTGAGTAACATTTGTTGAATATACTGTCCCAACCGATTTCACGAATGATGAGTTATATTTGTTGTTTCAGACGGTCAATACAAACCCTTGAACATCTACTCATCGGGCAGAGACGACAGCACCGTCTCTCCGAAGATCTTTGTCGTCGTCGATTACGGAACTTTCAAGTTAGTCCCAAAAAAAGTTACCAATTTTTGACACAAGAGCTTAATGAACAATAACAAACATTAAGCTTTGTTGTTCAATGAACAATGGTTATGGGGATAGAACTGCACCAACAATACCGTTTGTTTCAGGCTTCACGGGCAGAATGTCGACCGAATGGTGGAATACTTGCTAGCCTTTTGGAACGGTGTCGACCTTAAATTCAGGGGTTTAGTTTTTCCAAAAGTTAGGCTCAACATCGCCGGGATACTCATCGCCAGGGTAAATACATTTTTTATCTGTCGAATGGAAAAAAAATGAATGCAACGAGTGAATAAATAAATCGATAAACAAATAGTGACAATTCCATGGAATTAATTGTCAAATCGTCTCGCAGCATACCGACGCTTTTTCGTTTACAATGGGAAACGAAGATTTCAGTGGTGTAGTAGACGGAGAGGCAGCTCTCAAATATTTCGTTGAATTTCTCGATCGTGCGAGAACTCGTTTCTCGTCTATAAGATACGACATTGCCGTGGCCATGCATCCGTAAGCAAATCTCTTTGTAATTTCGCCACTAAACGTTCGGCGTTGGGACTTAATTAGAAAGAATTTTCTTTTTCTTCAGATATCCGATGAGCAGAGAAAGTAAAGGCTACAGTAGAATTATTCCTTATGGTAAATATATTAAAAAATCATTGAAATAAATAATAAAAACAATATATACACGCTGAATATTGATATTAAAACTACAAAGCTGTATTTAAAAACTTGCAAACTGCTTATTTCGAGTTTGTGATAGTGCACGAGCTGTTTCATGAGAATTGATTTTAATCGAATCTTGCTTCCTCATCGAAGAGTTTGTGCATTACCTCGAATTCGGAGGAGGCAGCTTGTAACATCTAACTTGTAACTTGTTTGCCCTTCGTCGAGGTTAAGCATTGAAAAATTGAAATTTCTCGAAATTCCAATCTTCTCGATCTACCTTTACGAAATTAAAAATATAGTACGCTTGAGGGATCTTTCATACCCATGTGATTTAGGGCGATGACGGAATATTTTCGAAAAATTCAGTCTTCTAAAATTCGAACATCTCACAGATATGTTGGTCGGAATTCAATACCAAACATCCGCCAACCCTATTTCACCTGGAAAGCACAATTCAGACGAATAACCAAATATTTCCGAACCCTAGAGTGATAAAAGCAATTTTTCGAAAATTTTCAAATGCTCTTAAATCCGAGTTGCCGAGCCAATTATTATGATAATTACAATTGACCGAGAGATTATAGTGTTTCAGATATGTGCAAAATTTTAGCCTTGTAGCTCGACGTGTTCTTAGATTCTAGACGGTTCGATTCCACAGGGCCATTACACACATTCACATACTCGCTTGAATCCGAAAATTTTCCGCAAATGTGTGTTTATGGTCGTTTTAAGATATTTCGTTGACGTCACAATCCTGATAACGTTTTTTCACCGTCACATATTTATTTCCATGAAAAATTGCTTAATTGATTTATTGTCTATTGGCAGGCACCGCCAACATTCGGGGAGCCTGGGGCAAATGGGATGGGCGGACTTGGGATGATGCTCCTGTAGCCATAATTCAGGATAAAGGAGGTTTCCACGGAATTATAAATGCTGCTCGTCAATTGGGCCGCTTGTGAGTAATCCGACCCCATTGATTAATTCATCGGATGACAACCGATATTCACGAATATACAGTTTGAAATTATGTTAATCGTTGCAGATTTGGCGCCCCGTTTGATCAGCACGACGGTGCCTTTTGCTTAGCCGATCATGGTTACATCTTGTCCCAAACCGCGAACAAACGGCTTTACTGGTCCGATTGTAGTCGGCAGGCGTTTGACGATTTTTTTACGTAAGGGCTAAGCGGATCTTCGTCTATGGCTTTCAGCCAACGTTTGATAAGTCTCGCTCAATCTTAATGGCTCGTTGTTTCAACAGTTCCCCGCACGCGAGCCATCTTTTCGAAAAGCCCGAAACGCGATGTCCGTTGCCCCGTTTATTGCCGGGACGTCTATTGACGGCGGACCAACAGTGCGAGAAGACCATAGGATCGAAAGCGGATCGGGTAAGAATCCCGAACGTTTGAAAGGCTATCCAAGAAAAGTAATTGAGTTGACTGTGGCTTTGCTGATACGATGCATTATTTCGTAGTCCCGTAAAAAAGACATGTGCCTGAGGCTGCGTTGCATGAATGAGCCTTCGGCTACTGTTAGAGAGCAGGTGCGTTTTCCTGCTGCTGATGGAACCGTATGTGGTACCAATAAGGCAAGTTAAACAAATTCATTCAGCGAAAAACTATTCAACGTGAAATTTTAATTGTTTTAAATATGATAATTATCATTATTACGATTGCAGATCTGCCTCGACGGTCAGTGCATGAACGACCCGGAACTTTGAAAAATTCTATGAGGAAGCATCTCTCGATTTATTTTATTTAATTTTTTTTTAATCTTCGGCTTCCTCATAAAGGAAGTTCCGTTCACTACCGAAAATTCAGGGGAAGCCAATTGCAAGTTTCAGCTTGCAGCTTGTTTTATGCAGGATATCCGTAGATCCTTCCTACCGTATAAAAACCGACTCGAACGTATATAAAAATTCAATGTGTCCCAAAATTCGAGCGCGTTGTTTAATTCCTATCGAATCTAGTAACAACTTAAGCTGACGGTTAGTTTGAGCGTGTGTATAAATTTGAGCACGTTCGGTCGAGTGGTTTTCGAATTTTCAGGGGTTGGAACTTAGAAATTTCTAATTGCTCTAGAACTCGATCCGTTCGGCCGATCTCGGCCAAATTTGATATATATTATAACACAATGACATCCTATACTTGCAGAGAATTATGGTTCGATTGGTTAAAGTTAACGACAAATAGAGCAAAAAAGTTGATTTTTTGAAAAATTCAAAAAAATCATAAAATCTATAGTTATTGATGGATTCGGCTCAAATGCAATACCAACCGTTCTTGTACACAATTCTATATGTCAAAAACTATTTAGCCGAAAATGTCAAAAATTGCGGACGCTAGCGTGGCTACAGACATTTTTTGAAAAATTCAAAACGCTGTCGAAGCCGAACAAGTGCGTCGATAATTGCGAAATTTACAGATTACATAGATATTAGAAGGCATCACATGTGTGCAAAATTTGAGTACGGTAGCTTGAACCATTCTCGAGTTATGAACGTTTGAATTTTAGAGGGTGGTTACATACACACACACACACACACACACACACACGCACACACACACACACATACATCCGGACATTTTTTCCGAATGTGTTTTCTGGATGTTTTAGGACATTCTGAACCTATTGACATCAAAATCTCGAAAAAAAAATTTCGGACCGTCACAAAGCTTCCTTTATGAGGAAGCAAAAAGGACAAGAGGACTGACTAGCAGGCGATTCACCACTTAACAAATATGTAACCAACGAATGGTCAGACGGTGTCGAACGATGGTGGTCTAAACTTCGGAAACAGGAATTTTCTCAGTTGCGTTGAGCCTGTTCGTAGCTCAAATTCGCCGAAAAATAAACTTGTTTGTAAACAAAATTCTTCGTTCCGAATAAACAAAAATATTTAACGAGGGTCGTTAAAATTTATTTAAACCATCGAAATCCTTGCCGTTTCTTCGCTGCATTCTTACATCTATCTTGAAACTTTCCAAGCTCCGGGTTTTTTTTTTAACCGTAAAACGCGATCCTCACTGCATCGCTCTTCACGGCGAGCACAGCGGTCGAGGAGGAATAGCCCGCAATTGTTCGGGCGATCGTTTGTGGTAAGGGTCGGCGTCGAAAATCAGAAAATGCAATGCTTATAACGGGCAAAGATTGGAAAATGCAGCGCTTCGAACGCCAATACTTCGACCGAGCCCCGCATCGACGCGCCACCCGTGCGAAATGGCACGGCTTCGAATGCCATAACATTGACGCTGCGATACATCGAACGCCATTGCTTAGCACGGGCATAAGTTAGAAACGATATATATGGATAAAATGGCGTACCGGCGTAACTCGGCGGACTACCGTGCATGGAGATTAGAGGTAAGGATTACGCACGCAATGCTACAAAAACGTTCCCCGAATCCTGTTAAATAGTAAAGCACCGAGTCGGGCGCTACTCTGGCGTCCGTAAATTTCGAGTCATCCGTCGAAATAATTTTTCCCAAATAGGATGACGCTTACGGATGTTTGGTGTCAAATCTTCGGCGAGTCGATCGAGAAATTCCAATTTTATAGGACTTGGAATTTTTCGAAGAATTTACGTTTCGCTCCAATTCACGTCAGTTTGAACCAATCGAACCCAAAATTCGGAAGGCTGCAAATTGCTTTCTCAGAACTCAAGAAAACTGGAAGTTAAAATTTGCAAATCGGTTGGTCCAAATTCAAGAGCTGCAAGATGGAATTTCCGAACTGCTCCCTCAGAATTCAAGATACTGTACAAATTTTTTTCTATGGGGAAACCCGAGTTGATAAAAATAGTTTCTTATGGAGGAACGTTTGTGCCACATCTCAAATTCGAAGGGGAAACTTTGCAGGCTTCTACTTGCAGCTTTTCCAAACGTCAATACAATATGAACGGAAATAAAATTTCCAATTAAAGTAAAAACTAGGCATGTGGAAGCGCAAAGGAATTCAAACATTGAATTCGATTCGTACTATTTGCACGTTCAAGCGGGTTCCAAGACCATGAACGTGAAAGAGAAATTCTTGACAAGTGTCGGGGAATTTAACCTTGTATTTAAGTACGACACGAAACGTAACCACCCGTACCCGTGTTTCGTACTCGTACGAAAAACGTTTTCTGGACTCGTGTGATTGCAACACTCGCCTTCGGCTCGTTCCGCAAACTCACACTCGTCAGAAAAAACATTTTCGTACTAGTGTCATAATGTACTATTATTAGGGTGCATCAATAATTTTGTTGTTTCGTGAGAAATTATCGACGGAAATTGCGATCGAATTTCAAAGGTCCGCACGTCATTTTAAGCGGTTTTTCAAGAGCTTTCAAATGGAACTAACCGGATCAATGTACCTATAAAATTGGCGGAGCTACGATTTTTTTAATGGAAACTTTTCGTTCTTCCCATGTTAATCAAACGGGAAAACCAGAAAAATCTTGCGCGACCCCTAAAAATGGTCCGATCGGGCTCATTTTTGGACACGATTCTCTTGACGGAAGATACTTCGGCGTGAATGTATTTTGATTCAAAGAAAAAAAAAAAATTTTTCCAAGCCGCCCTAATACATATATTTGCTCCATGCAAGTCGTATTCCAGAAAAATGTCGTATAATAGAAAAAATATTTCGCGTCTGGTTAAACTTATTCCAAAAGCAACCCATACCGTTAAATTTATTTTTTCAGACGATAAACTCAACACTCTAAAATGAGAAGAGTAATAATGTTCGCCGTCAGGCCATCGTGCGTCATTTGGAAAAATGTCCCCCTCCATTTTGAATATGTAAATTCGACCAGCGTTCGGTATAAAAACGCTGCGCCAGCGTAATTTTGTATTAAACTCTCCGTAACTAGTGCGACATAGACTCTAACCGGCATCACCGTTGAACATCGTACGAGACAGCACCATCAGGTACTTTCGGGAGGTAAAAAAATTCACCTTTTTAACATAAACCATTTTAATGCTTGCAACATGAAAAACCCATTATTATCACTTATCTCGTACTGAAACGAAAAATATTAATAAAACAACGAACTACGAAAACGTCGAAAAAACACACACAACATTGAAAAGAACTTGACTCTAAGTTGGAAATATTTTGAGGACGTATTGTCGCTTACATGTTCGTTATTTCAATTATTCCCGATAGAGATGCCTGGTTATTGTAGGAGGCTCGGTATAATAGAGATTTCTAAGAAATTCACTTATTTTAATTTAATTTAATTTAATGAGAAAACAAACGCTAAACGAATCGACAAAGCAATAACTTACTGCATTTGACTGAGCCTCTGAATATTTCCCGTTAATACCCTAAAATTAAACATTTTTTCATGAAAAAAACTCATATACACTCGCGGCGGAAATTATCAGGCCACCAACGACGCGCGCTCGCTTAAATCATTTCTGTCTTTGACCGTCGACAAGTCCGCGACAAAGAAAGCTAAAAACTTTTCCCAACCACCATTGGAAAACTTATGAATATTTGAATCCACTAATATTATTTCAATAATATTTCCATATCTAAGCACGGAGATAGCGGGTGAAACAGATTGAAAAAAGATCGAAAAGTTAGGAAATTTTTTTTCAACAATTTGAAAATTTTCACGCCTAATCTCTGAAACGTTTTTTTAACTCGAGCCCAAAAACCATGTGAAATCTTTGCTGGGGCGTAAGTAACCTTAGAAAATTGTGCCGATTTTCTATCTTGCCGACAACATATTTTCGAAATTTTCTATCTTGACTATAACTTATAGCCAAAGTTAGGAAAATTCTTTCAAAAATTTGAAATTTTCATGGCTAATCTGTGAATTTGTATTTTTAATTCGAGCCCATGAAACATAAGAAATCATTACTGTCCCATTTCTAGTCCCATTTGAGACAACATCGACGACTTTGAAACCTTAAAGGAATGACCACAGAATAATGCCTCACGGAAATAATAGCGTTCGGCCTCTCACGAAAATCATAGTATTCCTTTCTTAATCATAAAAAACCAGCGAGATGTTGAAGGTGGTCAAGTTAACATCGACACCCTCTGTGTCCGTACATACCGGTTAGATTTCGTTTAACTACGGAAAACATTATCATTTTTATTAATTTTTTCTCGTAGCTTTGATAGCAATGTCGGGCTTTATTTCGCAATGTCTGATAATTGCGGTAATCGCGGGAATTGTCCGTTCCAAGATGCTTTGGTACGGCGCAGGTCGGGACGGAGGAGAACTCTGGTTGAACCCGAAAGAAGGAATTTTGGCTGGAAGTGATATTCCTATCTATTTCATCGAGAGTCGTCAGCCGACCGAGGAGCATACTAGAACTTGTTTGAGGACGATCAAGCGTGTAAGCTTTTGAGGCCCCGCATAGTGAAAAAAAAAAAATTTTCCTCGAATTATAGAGAAAAAAATTTGCCTGGGATTCGAATTCTTATTTTTTTTTTTTTTTTTAATTCTAGGTGACGTTAAACGTTCCAGTACAGGGAAAAAACAACAGCCTAAGCCTGCGTGAGTAACATTTGTTGAATATAATGTCCCAACCGATTTCACGAATGATGAGTTATATTTGTTTTTTCAGACGGTCGAGACAATCGCTTGAACATCGACTCATCGGACAGAGACGACAGCGTCGTCTATCCGAAGATTCTTGTCGTCGTCGATTACGGAACTTACAAGTTAGCACCAAAAAAAGTTACCAATTTTTACACAAAAGCTTAATGAACAATAATAAACATTAAGCTTTGTTGTTCAATGAACGATGGTTATGGGGATAGAAGTGCGCCAACAATACCGATTTTTTTCAGGCTTCACGGGGAGAATGTCGATCGAATGGTACAATACTTGCTAGCCTTTTGGAACGGTGTCGACCTTAAATTCAGGGGTTTAGTTTTTCCAAAAGTCAGGCTCAATATCGCCGGTATACTTATCGCCAGGGTAAATAAAAATTTGATCCGTCGATTGGATAGAAAATGTATCCAATGAATTGATAAATAAATCGATAAACAAATAGTGAGAATTTCATGGAATTAATTGTCCAATCGTCTCGCAGCATACCGACGCTTTTTCGTTTACAATCTGGGCAAACAATTCCAATCCTGAAGTAATCAAAGAGGAAGCTCTCAAATATTTCGTTGAATTTCTCGATTATGCGAGAACGAGTCTATCGTCTATAAGATACGACATTGCCGTGGCCATGCATCCGTAAGCAAACCTCTTTGTAATTCCGCCACTAAACATTCGGCGTTGTGACTTAGAAGGAATTTTCTTTTTCTTCAGATATCTGATGAGCGGAGAACGCGAAGGCTCCTGTGTAATTATTCCTTATGGTAAATATATTAAAAAATCATTGGAATAAATAATAAAAACAATTTGCACACGCTGAAGATTTGATATTAAAAATACAAAGCTGTATTTCAACACTTGCAAACTGTTTATTTCGAGTTTGTGCTAGTGCACGAGCTGTTTCATAAGGATCGATTTTAATCAAATCTTGCTTTCTCATCGAAGAGTTTGTGCATTATCTCGAATTCGGAGGAAGCAGCTTGCAACATCTAACTTGTAACTTGTTTGCCCTTCGTCGAGGATAAGCATTGAAAAATTGAAATTGGACGAAATTCCGTTTTTCTCGACCTACCTTCACCAAATTAAAAATAAAGTACGGTTAAGGGATGTTTCATATCTATGTGATTTAGAGCAATGACGCAATATTTTCGAAAAATTCAAAGTCTTATAAAATTCGTACATCTCACAGAGATGTTGGTCGGAATTCAATACCAAACATCCGCGAACCCCATTTTAGCTGAAAAGCACAATTCAGACCAATAACCAAATATTTTCGAACGCTAGGGTGATAATCGCAATTATTTGAAAATTTTCAAATCCCGTGAAATCCGAATTGCTGAGCCAATTATTATGATAATTGCAATCGACCGAGAGATTATAGTATTTCAGGTATTCTAGACGGTTCGATTCCACAGGGCCATCACACACATTCGCATACTCGCTTGAATCCGAAAATTTTTCGCAAATGTGTTTTATGGTCGTGTGACGACCGATTTATCGATCGATGGGACGCGTAGACATCCTGACGAATTTCCGAAGAGAGAAAATATATGGCGCATTCCGGGACTCGAACCCGGGACCTTGCAGTCCTGAAGCCAGCACTCTAACCACTGTGCTAATGTCGCCGATGATATTTCTCTCATTCGAATCGTCTACTTGTAGTGCAGGGCCGTTACAGTCGTTTTAAGATATTTCGTTGACGTCACAATCCTGATAATGTTTTTTCACCGTCGCGTATCTATCTCCATGAAAAAGCGAAATTGATTTATTGTTTATTGGCAGGCACCAGCAACTTACGTGGAGCCTGGGGCAAATGGGATCGGCGGGCTTGGGATGAATCTCCGGTAGCCGTGATTCAGGATAAAGGAGGTTTTAACGGAATTATAAATGCAGCTCGTCAATTGGGCCGCTTGTGAGTAATCCGTCGTAATTGATTTATTTTCGGCCGACAACCGATATCCACGAATATCCAGTTCAAATTACGTTGATCGTTGCAGATTCGGCGCCACGTTTGATCAGCACGAGGGTGCCTTTTGCGCAGCCAACCATGGTTACATCTTGTCCCAAACCGCGAACAAGCGGCTTTACTGGTCCGAATGTAGTCGGCAGGCGTTTGACGAATTTTTTACGTAAGGGCTAAGCGGATTTTCGTCGATGGCTTACAGCCCACGTTTGAAAATCTTAACGGCTTGTTGTTTCAACAGATCCGAGCACGCGAGCCATCATTTCGAAAAGCCCGAAACGCGATCTCCGTTGCCCCGTTTATTGCCGGGACGTCTATTGACGGCGGACCAACAGTGCGAGAAGACCATAGGATCGAAAGCGGATAAGGTAAGAATCCCGAACGTTTGAAAGGTTATCCAAGAAAAGTTAATTGAGTTGACTGTGGCTTTGCTGATACGATGCATTATTTCGTAGTCCCGTAAAAAAGACATGTGCCTGAGGCTGCATTGCATGAATGAGCCTTCGGCTTACGTTAGAGAGCAGGTGCGTTTTCCTGCTGCTGATGGAACCGTATGCGGTACCAGAAAGGCAAGTTAAACAAATTCATTCATCGGAAAACTATTCAACATGACATTTTTATTGTTATTAACATAATAATTATTATTATTATGGTTGCAGATCTGCCTCGATGGTCAGTGCGTGAACGACCCGGAACTATGAAAAAAAAACTACAAGAGGACTGACAAACAGGCGATTCACCACTTAAAAATATGTAACCAACGAATGGTCAGACGGTGTCGAACGATAGTGGTCTAAACTCCGGAAACTGGAATTTTCTCAGTTGCGTTGAGCTTGTTCGCAGCTCAAATTTGCCGAAAAATAAACTCGTTTGTAGACAAAATTCTTTGTTCCGAATAAACAAAAATATTTAACGAGGGTCGTTAAAATTTATTTAAACCATCGAAATCCTTGCCGTTTCTTCGCTGCATTCTTACATCTATCTTGAAACTTTCCTCGCTCCGGGGGGTTTTTTTTTTTTTTTTTTTTTTACCGTAAAACGCGATCATTACTGCATCGCTCTTTACGGCGAGCACAGCGGTCGAGGAGGATTATTCCGCAATTGTTTGGACGATCGTTTGTGGGAAGGGTCGGCGTCGAAAATCAAAAAATGCAATGCTTATTAACGGGCAAAGATTAGAAAATGCAGCGCTTCGAACGCCAATACTTCGACCGAGCCCCGCATCGACGCGCCACCCGTGCGAAATGGCACGGCTTCGAATGCCATAACATCGACGCTGCGATACATCGAACGCCATTGCTTAGCACGGGCAGAAGGTTAGAAACGATATATATAGATAAAGTGGCGTACCGGCGTAACTCGGCAGACTACCGTGCACGGTCTTATATACAGGTCGTGGCTCTCCTATACCGACTACATGCATTTGGGTGGCCTCAAATTGAAGCCAACATGGCCGGTCTGAGGGGGCTGGTTTATTACTATTATTCTACGATCTCGTGTCACCTGGAGGCTTCGTGCAGTTTCGTGCTATCTCGTGTCACGTGGGGGCTTCGTGCTGTTTTGTGGTATCTCGTGGATACCAATATCTATCTTGAAACACGGCGCCAAACAATTTTTAGTGTACACTATTTTCGTGAACTTCTTGTGTGAAAATATATATTGCCGAATTATTAATTAATATTTCTTTCATTCCCCAACCCACTTTCAGGTTTCGTATTGACAGTCACTCCTAATAAATGATTTATCGCAGTTAATAATGAAAGTTTACTGAAGAGGCTAAGCAAGGCGATATGCTTAACCTCTTCCGACCGGTGACGGGTGTCATAGATGGTTCCTTGGTACTATACATTTTTTAAAGATGTTTTTTATTTAAAGCATGACAACAAAATAGGGAATAAAATTTTTTTTATAATTCCTCAGTCGTTCACGAAAACGGCGTTTACTAAAAATTATTCTGAGGTGCCGTGTTCCAAGATATATGGGTATACCAATATCTTTGGTATACCCGAGATAGCACGAAACTGGACGAAGCCTCCAGGTGACACGAGATCGTAGCATAATAATAATAAACGAGCCCCCTCAGACCGGCCATATTGGCTTCAATTTAAGGCCACCATTTTCCAGCGAGTGCCACGACCTGTATATAAGACCGTGCTACCGTGCATGGAGACTAGAGGTAAGGATTACGCACGCAATGCTACAAAAACGTTCCCCGAATCCTGTAAAATAGTAGAGCACTGAGCGCCACTGAAATCAAACGGCGACCGAGATGAAGTTAGCGCCGATAAAAATGCACCTTCGGCTTCTCGATTGGAACGTCGATGTTGTGGCGTTCGAAGCCTTGCCGTTTCGCACACCGGTGGCGCGGCGATACGGTGCTCGGTCGAAGTATCGGCGTTCAAAGTGTTGCATTTTCTAACCTTTGCTCGATGTAAACATTGCATTTTTACATTTTTGACGGTGACGAGGTAGAAAGCATGCCAGCTTGCTACCAGGCTAGGTTGCCCGGCCAGGTTTCTGCAGTGGCAGCTTGAAAAAACTAAAATTGCCACCATCCCCGTCACACTGTAACTACTACATTATTTTACGGGATTCTTTTTTTTTTTTTTTTTTTTTTTTTTGGAGACCGAATAATTTTTGGTGAAGTTATTTTGCCAACTATGGTTTTGATCAGTAATCCATTAATACCCGTAAGAAATATTATATTTAAAAAAAAATAATAAAAATGTTCTCATAGTTCAAAAGTTGATAAAGAATGTTAAATCTACAATTTAATTTTTTTTCTTATCATATAACCTTTATTATAATTTGTTCAACTCACTCGGTTGGCAGCGCGCCCAGGGATATTTGAGCCCTTTACTCCTGAATATAATAACATAATAGGTATAATAAAATAATGTAATATAATATAATATAATATAATAAACAGAATAAGATATTCTGCAAACTTAAATCTACTTTATTTATGGTCACAAATCTATGTTGCAATTAACTTTTATTCATATGAATAGCTCCAAACTGTTCTTATATCACGTGTATACAACACGGATGTCAATAATAAATGTGAAAATTAAATTGTACTGATTTGAGAATATATGTATCAAAGTTCGGAGGAAAAATAGACTTTCTCAGCAACGTGCCCCGAGATAACCCGTCCGCGATTAATTTTTTTTTATACTCTTATGCGTATACATATATATTTCTTAAAAAATATTCACTACGCAAAGATCGTCAGAAAGATGCGCGATACTTATATTTTTTTACTTTAAAGTACGAAAACCAAAAAGCTGCAAGTTTAAACTTGGAATATGGTTTCTCTGAATCGTATGTAGTTAACGAATATTGCTGTATGAGGATGCAAGAGTGAGGGAGCTACGAAGAAGCATCTCTCTTCTGGCTTGCTCATAAAGGAATCTTCGTTGACTATTTACGATTCGGAAGATGCGAATTGCAAGTTTTAACATGTAGCATGTTTCTATAATTCGGATGCACCGTTCAATATCTACCAATGAAGCAACATAAAGTAACGAATAAAGATAAACGTTAGCTTGTGCACGCTTGTAAAATTTAACATGTTCAGCCAAGTAGTATTCAAATTTAGAAGGTTGGAATTTATAAATTTCTAAATGCCCTAAAATTTGATTCGAATGGGCGATCTTCGCCAAATTTTATCTGCATCATACATCAATGTTATAGTATACTTATATAGAACTGGGGTTCGATTGGTCGAAGTTAACAGTAGATAGAACGACAAAGTTGATTTGTCGGAAAATTGAAAATATCATAAAATCCAAACTCCTTAACTGATGTGGCTCAAATTCAATACCAAACATCCGTGTGCATAAATCTATATGTGAAGAATCGCTTGGAGAAATATTTCGAAATTTGCGGACGCTAGAGTGCGTACAGACATTTTTTGAAAAATTCAAAACGTTGTTCGAGCAGCTGCGTCGATTGTTGCAAAAATTATAGATAATACGAAGATTCTAGCGCATCGCGGCTGTGCAAAATTTGATCGCTGTAATTTGAGCCGTTCTCGAGTTATAAGCGTTCGAATTTTGAAGGGTCGTTACATACAAACACACACACACATACATCCGGAATTTTTAAAAAAATATAATTTCTCGATGTTTAGGACATTTTACGCGATAAAAATCGCGAAAAAAAATGTCTGTAAGTGGGACGCAAATATGTAAGTTCACAGTCGATTAACCCAAGAATATGAAATGATAATAATAATTTTGTTTTGCGTCAGGCCATCGTGAGTTATTTTGATCTGGTTTATCATCTCACACGCCCGCGATCTATTTAATCAGCAGGGCAAACGTCTAGGCTGTCGATTACGACGCTGATTATCGTCCTTTATTTTACCTATTAGAAATAAATAAAAAATGGTACAAATTATTTTTAAAATTTAAGAACGCTTAATACAAGAAATCGAGAAAACAAATGAATTTCAGAAATTATAATACTCTTTCAGTAGCCAAATCATTATTTGAATTGTCATCATTCATTTTTGGTGAGTAATCAGTTCTATTTATAACATTCGAATTACCGCTCTCAGTACAGTCGGGTCGAGTTTTCGTACGCGTTGCCAAACATTTATAAAGTACATCGTTTTTTATTTCCATTATCTTCTTAAGTCTCCAGACAACACATAATTGAAAAGGAGAAATAATGTATACGTACAGAGTGACGGATATAAATTCAGTAAGGCATCCGGTTATGATTATAGGAATGAAGCTGTAGAGTTAAAATTCTCACCCACGATAAAGTTTGCGAAAAAACTCGATTAACTCACCGATCGGTGACTCGGATGAGTCATTGACAAGCACGATGACTCGGGGTTTCTCGATGAAGTATGCAAGAAATAAACTAATTATCGCAAAATTGAGGATATCCATAGAAAATTTACACCCAAGAACATTTTAGGGTTCCGTACCCAAGTAAAAGTTATAAACCATATACAAAAAATTGACAATTGAAATTGATTGGGTTTGGTAGGGATATGTTTTTTATATGCAAACTGTACATAACCCGCATGGAATCCATACGGATAGCTCAAAACTCCGAATTACAGCCGTCATTTTTTACATAAACGAGCGATTCATGCATATAGATTCGATGCGGATTATGTATAGTTTGCATATAAAAAAACATATGCCCACTACTGTCAATTTTTGGTATATAGTTTATATTTTTTACACTTGGGTGGAAATCTAGGAACCCCTATGGTTACGGTTAGTCCGTTCGTCCGTCTGTCTATATGTCACAGTCCTCCCATTCTCTCGTTTATCTACCGATTGAGATGAGATTTGATACATAGACGTAGATCGATGCCTAATTTTTTCTCAAATCGATAAATAAAAAAAATTCTCAATACAAGTGTCGCAGCGGCCATATTGCAATGAAAAATATTTTATTTATAAAAATGACGAGAAAAAAATTATTTAAGCAAGCCGTAGGTATTTTTCGTTACATCCGATCAGAGCCCGAAAACTTGACTCAAAATTCGCTTCAGTAAAATAAATCACTTACTTCGTGAATTCGCGAATACTTACCGACCCAGATGTGTATTTGAACAGCTTTCGGTATAAAAAGCATGCGGCATCGTAATTTCGTGCTAAAGTCTGTCCGTCGCTTGTGGAACAGAGGCTACGACTGGTCGTCATCGAACATCGTACAAGTTCTGTCATCGCATAGTGCAATAGAATACTCTGTACAGGTAAAATAAATTCACTTTGTTTATCTGGAAAAATTTTGATGATTGCAATCATTTTACAAATACTTTATTATCAGTTATTTCCTCTCGAACGAAAAATTTTTTTATCACACTACAAACTACAAAACCTTCATAAAACATACACCATGCACGAAAAAAACACGACCTGAGTTATGGGCTCACATACCCGAAATTTTGATATTCAAAATAATGCCGATTTTTTCGAAAATTTCAATTTCTCAATAAATTTTAAAATTAAAATTTCGCTAAATCCTTCGTTCACGAACTCCGTTCAATATCATACCAACGAAATCTTGTCGGTTTTTTTTCTAAATTTCCGATGCAACGTTCGGAGAAAGGAACAACTTCAGGTGCTTTAAAAGTATTGTTGCATTTTAAAAAACTGCCGTTATGCTTGCGGCATGAAAAGATAAATTGTAAAAGCATCGATCACATCAGCATTGAGTGTCCCCTTTGAACCCTACAACTGTTATCCGACCCATTTCGTTGTCACTCCTTTCCCTGAAAAGTTATCCGACTGCACCTTTCCAAACGTTACACCCTGTATATTTGCGATTATATCTAAACCTCTTTCTTTGACATTAATAAATTGCGCCGAACAAAACCACAATTTTTGTTGATATTTTTTTTTCGCAGGCGTCAATTGCAATGTCGGGCTTAATTTTGCTGTGTCTGATAGTTGCGGTAATTGCGGGAATCGTCCGATCCCACAAGCTGGCGCACGTCGATGCACATCGGCAAGGTGAAAAGTACTGGTTGAACCCGTCTGACGGAATTTTAGCTGGAAGTGATATTCCTATCTATTCAATCGAGAATAAAAATACTGCGGATAATAAAACCACGATAACGATCGAGAAAGTACGTTTTCTAAACTTGACCTAGAAGAGAAAAACTTGTTTCAACGATTATAAAGGAAAAAAAAACACAATCGACCGACTTCAATGCCGATTTATATTTTTTTTAAATTCAAGATGGAGTTCGTCGCTCCAGCTGGGGGCAAATCCATTCACATTAAGCTGCGTGAGTCACATTATTAATCTCTAATCGACAGTCATTACTGATTCCATGAATAATCGATGGGTTCATTACGCGGTTTCAGACGATCGAGACAATATTTCCACCACCACGATCGGCAGCTCAGCGGGCAGTGACGACAGCATCGTCTATCCGCAGATCCTCGTCGTGGTCGATTACGAAACTTTCAAGTTAGTTCAAAAAAAAGTTTACCAATTTCTATACAAATAACATGAATGACCTAATGAACAATAATGAACAATAAGCATTGTTATTTAATGAACAATGGTTATGCGGATAGAACTGCACCAACAATGACGTTTGTTTCAGGCTTCACGGACAGAATGTCGAGCGACTGGTGGAATACTTGCTAGCCTTTTGGAACGGTGTCGACCTTAAATTCAGGGGCTTAGTTTTTCCAAAAGTTAGGCTCAACATCGCCGGGATCCTTATAGCTAGGGTAAATACAATTTTGATCCGTCGAGTGGATAGAAAATGAATAAATCAATAAATCGATATACAAATAGTGACAATTTCATGGAATTGATTGTCCAATCGTCTCGCAGCATACCGGAGCAGTTTCGTTTATATCCAAAAACAAAGATTCCAGTGATGTAGTAAACGGAGAGGCAGCTCTTGGATCGTTCACTGAAGTTATGAAACATGTGAGACGAAGTTTCCGGCCTATAAAATACGACATTGCCGTGGCCATGCATCCGTAATTAAACCTCTTTGTAATTCCGTCACTAAACGTTCGCTGTTGGCACTTGAAAAAAATTTTCATTTTTTTCAGATACACAACGCGCGGACGAGTTACAGGCTCCTGGAAAATTATTCCTTACGGTAAATATATAACAAGATTGTTGGGACAAAAAATGGTAACAATATTTGCAGACTTAAGAATGATAATCAAAATAAAAAGCTGCAATTCAAAACAGTCGAACAGCTTTCTTTGCGTTTGTGCTAGTGCACAAACTATTCCATAAGGATCGATTTTTATTAAATCTGGCTTCCTCATGGAAGAGTTCATGCATCTTTTCAAATTCGGAGGAAGCAGCTTGCAAGTTCTAACTACTAGCTTGTTTCCTCTTCGTCAAGGTGAAGCATTAAACAATTCGAATTCCTCTAAATTCCGATTTTCTCGACCTACCTTCACCAAATTAAAAATATAGTACGGTCAAGGAATGTTTCATATCTATGTGATTTAGAGCGATGACGTAATTTTTTCGAAAAATTCAAATTCTTCTAAAATTCAAATATCCCACAGAGGTAGGTTGAAATTCAATACCACACATCTGGGAACCCCATTTTAGCTGGAAAGCACAATTCAGATCAATAACTAAATATTTCCGGGCGCTAGAGTAATAACCGCCATTTTTCGAAAATTTTCAAACGCTGTGAAATTCGAGTTGCTGAGCCAAGTAGCTCGAAGTATTCTCAGATGATAGTCGGTTGGATTGCACAGGACCATTACACGCATTCACACACTCGCTTGATTCATGAAATTTTCCCCAAATGTGTTTTATGGACGTTTTGACAAATTTCGAACATGTTGACATCACGATCCCGACAACTGTTTTTTACTATCACATAACTTCCTCCATGAGAAAGCGAAATTAATTCACGCTCGGTTGGCAGGCTTCGGTTCGATAAGCGCTCGGGTAGCTATGATACAGGACAAAGGAGGTTTCAACGGAATTATAAATGCAGCTCGTCAATTGGGCCGCTTGTGAGTAATCCGACGTAATTGATTTATTTTCGGCCGACAACCGATATCCACGAATATGCAGTTCAAATTACGTTGATCGTTGCAGATTCGGCGCCACGTTTGATCAGCACGAAGGTACCTTTTGCTCAGCCGACCATGGTTACATCTTGTCCCAAACCGCGAACAAGCGGCTTCACTGGTCCGATTGTAGTCTGCAGGCGTTTGACGATTTTTTTCAGTAAGGGCTAAACGGATTTTCGTCGATGGCTTTTAGCCAATGTCAAAAAAGTCTCGCTCAATCTTAACAGTTTCTCGTTTTAACAGCTCCAAGCGCGCGAACCATCTTCTCGATAAACCCAAAACGCGATCTCCGTTGCCCCGCTTATTGCCGGGACGTCTATTAACGGCGGACCAACAGTGCGAGAAGACCATAGGATCGAAAGCGGATCAGGTAAGAATCCCGAACGTTCGACTGGGAGTTGTGATATAAAGGAGGTTCGAACGCAAGATTCCTACTTACCGACGTTACCGATCGAGTTTAGCTGATACACGAACCTTCACCGACGGTTGATAACGTCGGGAACACCGGCTGTCGAGGATCAGCTGGGGTAACCCACCCACTGTCGGTAATCAGCGGTTACCCACCGTCGGTAAAGGTTTGTGTCTCAGCTAAACTCGGTCAGTAACGTCGGTAAGCAGGGATCTTGCATTCTAATTCCCCTTATATCACTGCTACTGGGTATCCAAGAAAAGTAATTGAGTTGACTGTGGCTTTGCTGATACGATGCATTATTTCGTAGTCCCGTAAAAAATACATGTGCGTGAGGCTGCATTGCATGAATGAGCC
Organism: Sussaba pulchella; assembly: GCA_963971145.1. Lineage (NCBI taxonomy): Eukaryota > Metazoa > Arthropoda > Insecta > Hymenoptera > Ichneumonidae > Sussaba > Sussaba pulchella. The sequence continues at coordinate 12,948,668 of OZ020165.1, forward strand.
TTGGGCTTATCTTAGAGAGCAGGTGCGTTTTCCTGCTGCTGATGGAACCGTCTGCGATACCGGAAAGGTAAGTTAAACAAATTCATTCATCGGAAAACTATTCAACATGAAATTTTTATTGTTATTAATATAATAATGATGATTATTATGGTTGCAGATTTGCCTCGACGGTCAGTGCGTGAACGACCCGGAACTATAAAAAATGGGACGTCGCAAAGGACTAAGAACCTTTCAAGAGCACTGAAAAGAAGACTATCCACCACTTTTAACATATGTTATTAACAAATCAAGATTAAATAGGAATATTTAGCAAGAGTTATTGGAATTTATTCAAATCTTCGAAATCCTTCCGGTTTTTTTCGCGAGATTTTACGTTTCCCTTGAATCTTTTCTTCTTTTAGGGTTTCGCACCCTAAAACGGGATCCCTGTAAAATCACTTGCGGGTGTGTCCGTCCGTCCGTCCGACACAGCAGGTTTCCTCGGAAACCATGCAACGTTGGAACTTGAAATTTGGCATAGTAATATATTTTACAAACCAAAATATTCTGCACTAGTTAACATTAAAAAAATATTTGCATCATTCAGGAAACGGGCAAATTATGTACTCCAACTTTTATACATGAAACTCAAACTCAACCCAAACTTCTCAACTCAATCTGAAGCTTCAAACTCAGACTTCCCAAACTCAACTCAAACTTCTCAAACTTCAAAGTGCTCAAACTTTTTTTTTAACATCTCTCCATAATTCATACGCCCCCGTCTTGTATGTATCATCGAGGTTTCAGTGTACTTTGAAAATATTCATAAAGTTGGGTCTGTGACCCAAAAGAATTTGATTGTTACGACGTTGGACGTTGAATAATAACCGTCTATGAAACGCGAATGTGACCGTTTTATACAGTTTCGGGTCTGTAAGAAATGTCAAACAGGGTTGGAGTGGGTGTAGGTCTTTTTTATTCGTTAATGGTGAAAAAGGATACTTATCTCACTTTCCCGTTTTCGAGAACGCATCTTGCCCTTATCTACCAAGCTGGTGATAGGGAACTGAGGGGGAATAACCTATTCCGTCCTCCGTCCGAGGCATGCAGGGGTTTTTCTATTTGCATGCAGCGGAGTCCAGAAGGTTGCCTGCTCCCAGGCGTCGGAAAATGTATAAATTGTAGCACTGGGAGATGTCATAAAATGCATGATTTTTTTCAACCATCCCGTTGAATATAGTCGATCGTAATTACAGTAACGAGATACAGATGTTCGAAATTTTTTATTCTGTTCAAATCTGTTCAGATAATTTCGAATTTTGTGGAATTTTTATTTCCGCTAACATTTTTAATGCTCTCGTCGCTATATGATTGTCAGGGAAAATATTTTCTTAAATTGATAGTCTTTACAACGAATTGAGAGGGCTTTCACTCGTGTAATCTCGTGTACATGAGAGAAGTAATCTTCAGTAATGATTTTTGTGTAATCTTTGCATCCTTCTTATGTCGTAATTCTGGATAATCTCAAAAAATTTTATGTCATCTTATGTACTCATGAAAGATTATAAAAAAGTTTGTGTATTCTTCATGTATTGTCCATGTATTCGTTTGGTGATCCTCACGTATTCCTGTGTTCACGTGTACTCTCGTAATCTCATATGAATTTTACTTCAGGGCGTATTTCAACTGCTATTTGTAATCTTCCAAAAATGTCATGTATTCTGTCATGAGGACATGTGATCTTTGAAAAATTGTGTGCAATCTGTCACGGATTACATGCGATCTTTTCCATTTGGTTGTGCTCGATCAAGGATTACGATTAATCCGGAAAAAAAGTAATCTCGTGTAATCTTGTGTAATCTTTGGGCCAATGTAATCGGAAGTACTTCACTTTTTTAGAGCTAATACTTCTCCAGAAACGAACTTATAAATGTTCGGTCGTGAATGTTTAAAATTCGAAGTCGCAACAATGACAGCACTCGACCCAATGGAAATCCGACGCTTTCCGATTGTTGCCGATCATCGAGACTGTCTCCGCCAGTGGAAATGTCACGAAAATTATCTCCAGCTTCATTGTTGTGAATCCGGATAGCAAAAAAATTGTTCGTCGGACGCGATTTCTTCGTAAAAATTGTAAAAATGGAGAATCCAAAGGATACAAAGAACGAAGAAAAAGGTAAAAATTTTTTTTTCCTTTCCGTTTTTAAGTTTTCGATTTTGAGGTTAGATTTTTTTATTATTTTTTATCGTTAACGAGAGTTTATTCAATGGATTTAAAGACTTCATTTATTCACTGCAAATTTTCCGGAAAATGTAACGACTTAGCGTTGTGAGGTCTTTTCGTATTTTATTTTTTATTTTGTTATTTTTTTTCCTGTTTGTTGGTCTTCCCGCAGTCACATTTCAGTGCACAGCAAAATCAGGCTCACAGCTTGATAATTGTCTGTTTGACAGATGTTGACGCAGCAGATACTCGGCCGGAAGAGCCAGCAGCCTCCTCGTCGGAGGAGCCGGAGAGCGACGACTCCGGCATCGACAAGATCAGGAAGTATCTTGCGCAGAAATTAAAAATTTACGATTCGCTCGACTCTGCCGAAGAAGAGCCAAAAACAAAAAATATTCTGAGCTCGTTGGATCTTGATGGCATCGTGGAGCGCATTACGAACGGCAGCTGTAAAAAAATCATTGTCATGGCGGGTGCTGGAATTTCGACATGTAAGGCGATGCAAACATTTCCCTAACAAACATCGACAAGTCTGAAATGTTCTTTTGTCCATGTTTGTCGATAAATTTTTAAACGCTCGAGGTACAAAGTTGCCAAAATTTTTGAAAATTTGACGAATGACGGTTCATGATGGAATAATAATCCGTGAATAATTCCAGAATTTTTCACTACATAATTCAGTAGTTATAAATTTATGAATTCAACACGATCGCTTATGGGTAAACAGCTTCCGCAGACGTTAACGGTTGCAAAACGAATGGAACTAAATCGCCGTAGATTCCGAAAAAATTATACCATTAAGATTGAGGATCAACGGATCGATTATGCTTAGTTTCAAATGAATCGACTGAGTAATTGTCGAGAAATTAATTAAAGTAACGAAGAGTATGGCCCGAAACAGTTGAAACAGTTGTACAGTCACTGACAAAACGAATTTGACTCAAAATTATTATTAAAAGTGGTAAATTAACATTCCTACGTGTCAATTCATTATAAGTTCAGCTATTCGTGAAGCTAAACACGTGCGACATCATCTAATCTTGTAAATCCACGTTTCTCCCAATATGGACTAACTTTTTGCCTGACGATCCATCCAGTAGACCCCAAAAATAAAGAAGAAAAAACGTTAGAATGTTTTTTCATTCCAGCTGCAGGAATTCCAGACTTTCGATCGCCGTCGAGCGGACTTTATCAGAATCTAGGCAAATACAATTTGCCGCATCCGCAAGCCATCTTCGAACTTGACTTTTTCATGGAAAATCCGGAACCTTTCTTCGCGCTTGCGAAAGAATTGTTACCCGAGGGCTTCAAACCGACTCCGAGTCATTATTTCGTTCGTTTGTTGTGGGAGAAGGGATTGTTATTGAGGCATTACACGCAAAACGTTGATACGCTGGAAAGAGTGGCCGGATTGCCCGCGGAAAAACTCGTGGAAGCTCACGGTACATTTCATACGAGTCATTGTCTCCAGTGTCGAGCTCCTTACACGCTCGAGTGGATGAAAGGTATTATACTACTTCCTGTCTTACATTATAACTCACAATTAGGGTAATATGTCTATTCAACCTTTCACCGTCACACTGGGTGGAATCCACTCGTCGATGAACCGACGAATGGCAGTTTTTGTTTACATTTTCATCTCTTTATGAATTTTTTTCAACATGTTGCCATTTTATTCCTTATAAATAAACTTTTTACACATCATCTAGAATTTTTGAAGCGTGTTCGGTAATTTTTTCAACCACTTCGGACGGATAGTTCGCTCACAATCGTTTATTGAAAACAGTGAGTGGAATTCACTCGTCGATGAACCGACGAATGGCAGTTTTTGTTTACATTTTCATCTCTTTATGAATTTTTTTCAACATGTTGCCATTTTATTCCTTATAAATAAACTTCTCGTGCATCATCTAGAATGTTCAAAGCATGTTCGGTAATTTTTTCAACCACTTCGGACGGATAGTTCGCTCACAATCGTTTATTGAAAACTGAGTGAGTGGAATCCACCCGTCGATGAACCGACGACTGGCGGTTTTTGTTTCCATTTTCATCTCTTTATGAATTTTTTTCAACATGTTGCCATTTTATTTCTTATGAATAAATTTTTCGTACATCATCTGGAATATTTAAAGCGTGTTCGGTAATTTTTTCAACCACTTCGGACGGATAGTTCGCTCACAATCGTTTGTTGAAGACTGAGTGGGTGGAATCCACCCGTCCATGATGATAAATTTCAGCTTGATATCTCAAGACGTTCTCAAGTTGCGAACGTTGAACGAATGTTGCATACATACACACATACGTACATCCGGACATTTTTTCTGTACGCGATTTCTCGGCGTTTTGGGACATTCTGAACACGTCTACATGAAAATCTGGAAAAAAAAAAATGTTTTCAGGAAAACAAAGCTCATCAGGAAGCAAAACATGATTACAAAATAATCGCTCTCAAAGTTTTGACTCCATATTTTTCGCAGCTAAAATTTATTTTGTCACACTCCCATGCCGCTCAGATCCCCACGAAATTTTAAGCAAATGCACTTAAAATTATATACTTAAAAAAAAATTAAACCAAAAAAAAAAAAATTCCACTCTTTCGGCCCAAACAGTTGGATATAATTTCTTAATTACGGTTGATTATCACAGAAAAAATAATGAACGTGTCGACACCGAAGTGCGACGAGTGCAAGGAAGGAATAGTGAAACCGGACATTATATTCTTCGGTGAGATGCTTCCCGAGCGATTTCACACCCTCGCCGAGCGAGATTTCCGTAACGCCGATCTTCTGATAATCATGGGATCGAGTTTGGTCGTGCAACCCTTCGCCTCTCTCGTCGATCGGTAATCTCTCAATTTCAACTCTTTCAACACGCAAATTGAAGGAAAAAAAAAATCCCCACGAATGATTATATTGATAAAATGAGGATTTTTATTTTAAAGAGTAAATTCCACGTGTCCAAGACTGTTGATCAACAAAGAAAAAGTTGGGATTCAGGACAGACTGACGAGATTTTTCGGATTGAAGCAGGGCTTCGTTTTCGATCCCAAACCCACGGAATTGGCTCGTGACGTTGCGTGGATCGGCGATTGCGATACGGGATGCCATTTGCTCGCTGAAAAACTCGGTTGGGGGGTGAGTACTCGTACTGGACGATGATTCATCGAGAGCGTAGATTTTTTTTTTTTTTTTTTTTAATTAAACGTACAAAGAAGAAAAATATTTTTTTTCTCAATTTTTACTGTGTTCTGGATCTTATGGCATTTATGTATGACGAAAGATATCTGACAAATGCGCCCCATGACGCCTGTGGCAACACAGGATGCGCGTATTAAAATTTTCGATGACTTTTTGGCATAGTTACGGCTGTAGTGCGTTAGAAATGTTGCCAGACGGATCGTTGCGCGCATTTGACGGATATCTTGTGTCATACATAAATGCCATAAAATTAAGAACACGGTAAAATTGAAAAAAAAAAATTAATTCGAACAATCTTTGTGTGTTTTAATTAAAAAATAAAATCCGCGCTCTTGATAAATCACCCTCTATATTGAAACTGTGATCTTTTTTTTCTCGACAAAAAATGATAAACTTTCGACTGTTTTTTTTAATATTTTCCGATTAACGTGTTTCAGACCGAATTAAAGACTCTGATCGAAAAGGAGCACGAGAAGCTCGACGCCGAACGTGCTATCAAGAAATAATTTTTCGAATTAGTTATCCAATTCGCGCACGTTCCAATACCGTCTTCCCGGCTGAGCCGGATTTATCGAAATAATTCTACTGAAGTTGTAAATAGTTATAATCCTATCGATCGAAGCTTCAAATTTTATCTACTAAAACTGATAAAATTAAAGCAATTGAGGAAATATTTTCCCGACTATGATTACACTTTTTTTTCTTCTTTTTTCTTTTTTTTAAATCCACATTTCCGTAATTTATTTTACCATCTCATATTTACAAAGAAAAACGTAGTTCGAGGAATTTGCCAGGGTCGATGGGAAATCACTTGATTGAAAATGGCTTTACAATGACGTCCTGCGCTTGTCGTTGATGAATTTGACCGATGCCCACTGCCGGAGCCGGCAGAGCCTCACGACCGGAATATTTCAACTAAAAAATTCAGTGGCACATTATTCGATAATAATAATTATTATTTTTCAAAGGAATCAATTTTTTTTGCGATAAAGTTAATTTCACAAATTGAATTGAATTTCAATTCAACCGAATTTCAAATTGATGGAATTGAATTGAAACTCAAATTTAATTAAAATTTAGATTGGATCGAAACTTCAATTTATTTGAAACTCAAATTAAATCGAAACATGAATTGAATTGAAATTCAAATTGAATCGAAATTTAAATTCAATTGAAATATAAATTGAATTGAAATTCAAATTGTATCAGAATTCGAATTGAATTTAAATTTAAATTGTATGGAAATTCAAATTGAATCGAAAAACAAAATGAATCGAAAGTCAAATAGAATTAAAATTCAAATAGAATTGAAATTCAAATAGAATTGAAATTAAAATAGAATTGAAATTCAAATAGAATTGAAATTCAAATAGAATTGAAATTCAAATAGAATTGAAATTCAAATAGAATTGAAATTCAAATAGAATTGAAGTTCAAATAGAATTGAAATTCAAATAGAATTGAAATTCAAATAGAATTGAAGTTCAAATAGAATTGAAATTCAAATAGAATTGAAATTCAAATAGAATTGAAATTCAAATAGAATTGAAATTCAAATCGATTTGAAATTCAAATTGATTTGAAATTCGAATTGAATTCTGATTCAAATTGAATTGTAATTCAATTTCAATTTAATTTGTGGAATTAGTTCACTAAATTCAACAGCAAATAGTTCAATTAAGTTTCGGCATACCCGACGACCGCACAGATTCTCAAATCGGGATTTAACGAAACTCCACGCTCCCATATTCTGTGGTTCCTCTTGACTCCAAATAAAAGCTAAATACAAATAAATGCACGTTAAATAATTATCGTCGTACTGAATTTTTATAAAAAAAAAAAAACAGAATAAAATATCAAAATAATTGTCCTACTCCGCGCTCGTGGATATTTCTGTATCTCTTCGTTCAATTCCTGAACCGGGAAGGGACAAAGACTCTCCAACCTGACTATCGCAACGTCCCCGACGTCCAATATCGCTCTCTGTTTCTCGAGAGCGTAATAGTGCTTTCCACTGACCAATATAATTTTCGTAACCCGATCTCTCGTCGCTGCATCGTCGCCCATAACGTTCTTGAAACTCGTATTCGGACCCATCTCGGCGAGGGATGACGTCGCGGACGCGTGGCGAAGCAAAATCTTCGGCGCCACAACGACGAGCGGTTTTCTGAAGTTTCGCACCATCTGCAATGATAAAAGGTACGGCATAGAACTTTGAAAAAATATATAATACGGATGAAAAATAATAAATTTGAAAATTAGTTGAATCGAATGAAATTAATCGAATAATTAAATGATAATTTTGTGGAAAGTTCAATTTTGAAAAAGTTGAAAAATACAAATTGCTTCCCCAGAACTTGGGAATCCAGAATTGAAGTTATTGGACGAATCTTCACGTATGGGGAAGTATTTATATCAACTATGGCTCCATCGTAGAAGAAAATTCGTACGATACATATTCAATTCTGGATTCTTGACTTCTGAGAAAGCAATTTGCAAGTTTCAGCTTGCAGCTTGTTCCCGAATTATACACGTTTGAATTTTGGGAGGCCATTACACACATTTCTCCAAATGTGTGTTTGACGACATTTCACCACATTCTAAACACAATGACATGAAGATCTCTCTAAAAAAATGTTTCACCATAACATAACTTCCTCTATTAAAAAGTAGAAAATATCTAATTGTAACAAACAATAGTAAATTACAAAAAAGTTAAATAAAATAAAATAATTCAAATAATCAAATAATAATTTTGTTAAAATTTCAATTAAAAAAATAAAAAAACCATTAAATTATCCCACCTGCCTCCTCAGCAAATGAAAATACTGAGCCGGTGTCGTGGGATTGACGACTTGCATATTAACGTCATCCCCGTCGGGTTGATCCTCCTTGCTGTCCGTGAGCTGAAGAAATCTTTCGAATCTGGACGAGCTGTGTTCCGGTCCGGCTCCGTCGTAACCGTGTGGCAAAAGCATGACCAAACCGTTGCAAGTCATCCACTTGGCCTCGCCGCTCGAGATAAACGCGTCGATTATTATCTGCGCCCCGTTGAAAAAATCACCGAACTGAGATTCCCAAATTGTCAGAGTCGTGGGCGAAGTTATGCTCACACCGTATTCGAAACCGAGCACAGCCTCTTCCGAGAGTATGCTGTTCGCTATCTCGAGCTTTCCCGTCTGACCGTCGGCCATCGAATTGAGGGGTACGTAAATTTCTGGGGAATAAAAAATAATAATTTTAGGTAGGAGGTAAAAAATACTTTTACGTGATTGTTGATGTTTCTTTATTTCTTTCTTCGTTGTTTGGGTCGAAAGAATGAACATTTTTGGAATCTTCACAAAGTAACATGATCTTAAGGACATTTTCCCAAAATTTCTACGGAAAACCTAGGCTCAGGTCTTTAAACTCTCGGATTATTACGGAATCATGTTTTGTAACCCGATTGGTGTATCATGGGGTCGATTTGATCCGGGCAAAAATTTTTAAGTTTCCGCTGTTTATTCGTTTATTGTTATTTTTATAATGAATAAATTCTGGAAACGTCATGTTTCAAAATTTTTGGCGTAAAGTAGGAACCCGGAGCTCCATCCAGGAATTTTTTCAGATTTTTAGGATCATATTTTCTATTTTTTGAGCCTTTGGTCGATTCGACCCCACGATACACTAATCGGGTTAAAAAGCGCTGTTGCGGTGAACAACATTTCTCGACAGCAGTTTAACCGATCGATTTGATTCTTTCACGAGATTGTTTCTAATTCTAATAGATAGTTCGCGAATGAACGCATTTTTATTTGGACCAAAATTTATGTCTTTTTGAGTCAAAAACCTTACTTTTACAATATCAAAAAACGAACTTTTGGGTAAAATCGACAAAAGTATTTTTTAAATCGGAGTTTGGCTAAATCCTAAGTTCACTGCGTTTAATATTAACGATATCTTTTGGGGTATTTTTTTTCATTTCAGATGAGCGTTTCTAAAGATCTCATAATCACTACAAGTGATATTTGAAAAGTGTTTTGGAAAACGGCAATAGTTTCCCCAAAATTGAAAATTTGATCATGAAAAAATTCTTGTAAGTGCCTTACTATATGTTATAATTGATACTGTATAGTGTACTCTAATGAAATGATGTTAACATGGCTTCAAAAATTATGAACCTCAAACAACTAGACATAACCCGTTAATGGGTTTCAGTCGTTTCAATCACCTCCGCTCGACTGATCGACGAACATGGCGTGACGTTGTGAAAAAGTTCCTCGTCCTACGTCCTGTCCGCTGATCCTGACGTTGAAGCCTTGATAAAGAAGGGTCCCGAACGCCGCTGCCTCGGCAGTCGACCAGTCCAAATTATCGCCCGTCGCTAATTTTTTCAATCGCGGTTGAACGTGGCTCTTTATCAAGTGAGGATGAATCATCTGGACGGGAATTAAAAAAATAAGAATATAATTGGAAAAATTAAAATATAATTAAAAAAAATTGAAATATAATTTTAAAAAATTAAAATATAATTAAAAAAAATTAAAATATAATTTAAAAATAAGAATATAATTAAAAAATAAGAATATAATAAGAAAACAAGATTAGAAGTTGTGTAATTTTGTAAAGTCGACCAAAAAATCCAAGACGATTTGGAAAAAATGACGATAACCGCAGAGGAATATTCGAAGTATATATTTTTTTTTTTTTTTTTTTTTTTTTTTTTTAATACCGTCGACGTTTGATTTCTTTCGATATCTTCGGCTCACCAAATCGTCCTTGACGGCAACGCTCTTATCGATGGCGAATTTCAATAGGTCGATATCGACACCGGTGTCCCACGTGGTGAGGGTGGCTTGAGCCTGTTGGAATCCGGTCCATCGGTGACTGAAGTAACTGGATTGTGGAATATAGTAATCGGCTTGTCTCAGCGAATCAGCGAGCCATTCTGTATGTTTTTTTATCACTGCTTCGCTCTCTTCTTTCTTCATTGTTCCGGCTTTCTCTAATTTTTCACGATAATTGTCGGGAATCGATCTGCCGAATTTAACAATCATTCGAATAAGTCAAACTCTTATATATCCGATAATAAATAAAATAAAATAAAATAAAATAAAATAAAATAAAATAAAATAAAATAAAATAAAATAAAATAAAATAAAATAAAATAAAATAAAATAAAATAAAATAAAATAAAATAAAATAAAATAAAATAAAATAAAATAAAATAAAATAAAATAAAATAAAATAAAATAAAATAAAATAAAATAAAATAAAATAAAATAAAATAAAATAAAATAAAATAAAATAAAATAAAATAAAATAAAATAAAATAAAATAAAATAAAATAAAATAAAATAAAATAAAATAAAATAAAATAAAATAAAATAAAATAAAATAAAATAAAATAAAATAAATCTTACTTTTTATTTTGGATTATTTTGTACAGGACGGGATTGGTGAGAGTCGGATCATCCATCTCGTTGTGACCCCAACGACGATAACAATTTAAATCGATAAAAACGTCTTTCCGAAATTTTCTCTGATAATCAAAAGCGACTCTCGTGGCTCGAACGACGGCTTCGGGGGCGTCAGCGTTCACGTGAATGACCGGAGCTGCTATGGATTTGGCCAGATCGGTGCAGTATCTCGAGGATCTTCCTCTCGAAGCCGGTGTCGTGAATCCCAACTGATTGTTGACGACCAAATGCACGGAACCGCCGATTTCGAAGTGCGGAGCTCGACTTATGGCCAGAGACTCTTGATTAACTCCCTGACCCGCGTAAGCTCCGTCTCCGTGAACCTGAGAACGACATTTTCCGAAAAAAAAAATTTATTTTTTCAATCCAATCGTTCGTCAAAACGGGGATGGTTTCAGTTTGACTCGGCACAGTTTGACCCGGCCCAGTTTAACCCGGCATAGTTTGATTCCGCGGGTTTGACAGATTAAAGTCACTCTTTCTCTTTGACATTTGACACTCTCGCGGAGTTTGACAGAGAGAGAGAGAGCGAATGACT
>OZ020165.1:12960264-13027514 GCA_963971145.1 Sussaba pulchella
GGACTAAGCGGCCGTGAGGGGTCCCGGGGTCCAGGAGGCTTTGATTTCTCTGCATTTCATTGATTGCAAGCATTCATTTTTTTCTCCAAAAAATTCAATTTACTTAGAAAAAATTAAAATAACTTTCTCAATTGTCAATTGTAACTTATGGCGATTTTTTATACAACGAACGTTATGAGCTACTATGTTTAAGACTAAACAACTTTCATGACTTAATTCGATGAAATAACGGCAACGCGATTTAATCCACGAGCATCTGTGAAAAGCCTACGGCATTGGTGAAATTATTTATTAAATATCATTCAATTAAACCAGTTGAAAAATCCATTCGCTTTAATTTTAAACCCAACACGACCTACCCGACTTAATTTATTACCTAACTATTGGGACTACTTCAACGTTCCGTGACAAATTGAAAACAACAAACGACGTCATCATACATTTCATTGTTTTTTTATTTTCAAACAATTTTGTGTCACAGAATGTTGAGGCGAAGTTATTATTTGCAACATTTTTATACCCCTAAAAATGTATAGGAACTTGAGAACTTTTTTGTTGTGCAAGTATTAGATTAAAGTCCCCAAGCAAAAATACCTTTCTTGTTATTAGGTTCATGAAATTTTTTTTTTTTTACTTCCATTTCGATTATCGACTATTCAAACCCGATTAACGTATCGTTCTTTTTCGCACCCTTGAAGTGTATCGTCGGGTCGAATCGACTTAAGGTTCAAAAAAATAGGAAATATCATCCTAAAAATCTGGAAAAACTCATGAATGAAGCTCAGGGTTTCTCCTTAACGATGAAATTTCGAAACATAAAGTTTCCTAAATTATTCATTATAAAAAATAAAAAAACAATAAACAAATTAACTGCGGGAACTTAAAAATTTTTTTCCCGGGTCAAATCGACCCCACGATACACTAATCGGGTTAAGGGCTCCAAAATTGTTCACCCCTCGGGGTCTTCACTTGATTTCATCCGCAGCCGTTGATTTACCTGAACATTCACAACTTTGTCGCTCCACGTGGAATTTTCACGTTCTGCGTAAGCTCCGTCCTCGACGAATTGCATGACGGCTCGAGTTTTTCCCATGGACACCGGATTAACGGCTTCGAGATGCGAAGGATTGTACAGCATCGTAACGTGCAAACATTTCGTATCGACGTTCAAATCCACGGATGACACGAAATGGCTCGGAACGTCGCCCGTTGCTTTTGCGTCGTCCGGAAATTCCGGAAAACCTCGAAGCTTGCGAAACAATTTTTCCGCCGGAAACTTTAGCATACCGGTGAGAAAATTCAGACGACCGCGGTGCGGCATGCACAGAACGATGTGTTTAAGATCATCTGCGATTATTATATCACGTTTTATCCGATAGCCTGATTTTTTTTTTTTTCGTCGCGTGAGTTTAGGACGATGTGGTCGGTAAAAATTAATGAATTACAAAGCGGTATTCTCGGCCCTGATTTATCTTTCAGGTAAAAAACAAAACGTTTTGGGTGCGTTTTGAAATTCTACAGTCAATCGTTCTCGTTTTTTTATCCGAAACATTCAATGATGGCGCGGGGAAAATACTTCGGTAAGATTTATCTATTTTCTTTGCACTCTTAGCAATTCGAGAAAAACGAGAATCGCAAGATTTTTTATCACCTTAAGGCGAGCGGCTATTTTGTCTCGCCATCAACTTGCTGCAGTCCGAACAAGGTAGTTTAAATATTCGGCAACGTCTTGTTCTTTGTCAAGTTCATTTCCCGGATAAAAAATAGGAAGGAGGTTTGATTGTAGAATTTTGAGACGCAATCAATCGTTCGCGTGTTTTGTACTTTGACAGGTCAGTTCGGACCGAAAATGAAGCTTTGTAGTTTTCGTTACGGAGACGGCACATCGCCTTAAAGAGTTGTCAACGAGAAGTTAACAATTAGATATAATCCCTTCCACCGCATTTCTTTTTCAATATCGATTTTTCATTTCTTAAATTAGTGTTACACCTTAAAAAAATCATTACCGTTAGCCGCAAGTTTGAAGAATTCGTGAAAAAAAGCCATCATTGATTCGGCCCCTTCACCGCCGTATCTCTTGACCGTCACGAATTTAACAGCCAAAAAATTGTCAAAAGCCTGACTCTTCAACATCTCCGTGGCGATCGCACGTTTCGTCACATCCTCCAATTTTTTCGAAACACTTCTTTCAAAATTATCAGCGAACCATTCTCTCTCCTCCAGACTCTGCGTCACCAAAAAAAAAAAGAAGAAAAAATTATTTCAAGCATTATCTTTTTCATTTTAAACACGTCGCGGGTTTATTAAATTATTTATTAATTTTTTTTCAAAGTATTTTCTACTCATTTTACCTCGAGATAATTAAATTCCACTCCAATGTCATTGCTGTAAATGGAATTAAGTATGTTTATAGCTTCGTTAACGGTTCCCTCGGTCTTGTCGATTGAAAGAATTCCTTCGAACGATACGACGTCGTTCGAACTGAGAAGAAATCTTTTGGGATCGAGTTCGGGCACGGCGGGCGGTAAATTCGTTGCAACGGGATTAATATTCGCCAGCTTGTGAGCGTGTTCTCTGTACGTGGTGACGAGTCTGTAAAAATTACTGTGCTTAGCTCGTATCTCCAGATGTTGGTGAGGCACTGAAACGCGAAAACGAGCCTTTATTTCTCGCCCAAATTCGACCAAAAGTCTTTTTTTTTTCTTTTTTTTTTGAGGAGGGAGCATCTGAAAAACACCCAAAGAGTCGACGTTGAATGTTTTTCATCAACGTACCTTCGTAGTAATTAATTTTTTTCGCTTTGTAACCATAAACTCCATTATCACTGTGATAATATCTTTTTTCCAGTTCACGAAATTTTTTCGTCAATATTTCTCGGCCTCGCGAACGCACGATAAATTTTTCATTTTTTTTCAGCACACACTTGAGACTTCGGTACATCGTTTGATTAAGAAAATAATTTTTTAAAACTATTAATTGAGTAGTTTATTGAATTGTGGGAATGATTTTTTATTGTCTGAGTATTTAATTGATTTATCGAAAAGCTTGTGCGCGTGTGATGAGTGAGATTGGGATGCTGGACGCCGGACGATGCAGAACGGACTGTTGAAATCGAAAATGTTGGGTAATACTCGAACCGATGTTCCGTCTCTTCTCGTTATTGGGTTGTCTTTATCAGTTTACACGCGAATACGGGCGGCAGCTCCTTTCGAGATGTCTCTCGCGAGATAGAAGCGAAGTTTCTTATCTGTTTGTTTCGCGTACTTATGTGTTGGTTTCGCGGAGAAAGACGGTTGCGGGTTGTACGACCTCTTTATACTATACAACGGATCGTAATGATGGACCGGTCGGAGACGATGTACGCGAAACGATCTGTACAGTCCGGTGAAATTCGATTATTATGTATAAGTGATTGTACGAATTTGAGTACCGAGTTTGGGCTTCGCTATCACCGATTTCTGGGTAACTTTGAGATATGAAAGTCTTCATTGAGAAATGAACTCTCAATTTTTCGAAGATTTTTTTGTTGGTTATTTTCGCTGTAATTGTATGGGGCATTCTATGAATTTAGTATGTTTTAATTTCCTTATTGATTTTTGAATGTGTGTTGATGAAAAAAAAATAGTCTTGACCTAGTTTTGTACGTAAAAAAGGCTCGGCTTTTTGGGAAAAAATACAAAAACATCGTTGGGCCTTAAGAAATGACTCAAAATCGCGTTTGAAATAAGAAAATCGATTTTTTCACCAAAAAATGTTCATCAAAAAATCATGAAAATACCTTAACTTTCCCACAAACAACCTCACGTAACCCCTTAAGGTTCTCATGTTGGACCTAAATAAAAGCCCAAGGGCTTCTCAACGGGTTTAATTAGAAATAATATTTATTCAATTGATGACAGGTCATTTTTATTTTACATATTGCAACAATAGAACAGTATAAAATAAAATATAATTCTTATCGTCTCAACGAATTATCGATGTATGAGACAAATGAAAGACAAACAATAATTGTCAGGCGAGAATTATTTATATTAATAATATTTATTCATGAGCCATCCGAAGAGTAATCTGGGTTATGTTTGGAAGAATTGTTGTTGCCCCCAAGTAAAAGCTTATGGGTTTTTATTTGGAAAACAAAATCCAGATATGGGCCAAGATGGCCCTGCATTCGGAGGGACTTCTTATTGGAAAAACCCTTCAAATTAATCAATTAAATTGTATCGAATCGAATGACAAATTAAGTAATTCTCCGAAAATACAAGGAAATTATTGCAAAAAAACATGGATTTAAACGATGCAATAAAACTGAATGAAAAATTCGATTAAATTTCAACCAAAATCAAATAAATACGTAAAAGACACGACGCTACGTTAATTATGAAAACTTCACGGTTATAATGTTTTTTGTCTATATTAAATTTTCTTTTCTATAAAAATTCTTTTTTCTTTCCATTGGTACCGCAGCATCGTTAGTCGATAATTTCTTCACAGATTTTGTTACTCAATTAATCTTAAATAGCTCTACGTTACACATAAAAATGCATCCCTCATGAAAAAATTGTTGATACGCAATCTCCAAACCGTACACCGTCTTATTCGACAATTGAAGTTGCTTTCTGCTTCGAAACAAATTTCTCGTTTCGTCACCTAGCTAATTGAGCAATATCGTCGTCGCCTTTCCTGTACACAATCAGCCAACGAACATATTAAAATCACTGGACTGTTCAAAATTACCGTTCAAAACTAGTCCGCTGCAAAATCGGGGAAAAGTCATCGTAATTCCGCATGCAGTTTCACACGAATCTCTGAAATTGGAGTCGGTTGATCGATGGAATATTTCGTTTGATTATAATCGTTCAATTCGAGATGATGAAGAACCAAACAGTCACGAATTTCGGTGATTACTTGAGGAGCGACGGCACAACGTCGAGACTTTAAATTGTGGGGTATGCAGAGCCTATCAGGACCTTTCCTTTGTAATTCAACTTGTACGTCTGTATTTTAAACATCGTGCCTCCCAGCGAGACCGGACACGGACGATTCGGTCTGGTGAAGAAGCACACTGTGTACAGAGCCATTTCCAACTCCGGCGAAGTCCCGATGAACATCGACGTCACGGGTTTGATGATGTCGTGAATTTTCGCGTGTAACATCAAAATTGCTGCTTTCTGCAAATAGGTAAGACAATTATTTTCAATAATTTCCGTAAATTTGAAATGTAAATATGGAAAAACGAACAATCCGAAATAATACTGCGCAGACACATCGCAGTTTTCGTTATTTCAGAGAAATAAATTGTATTTTGCTTTGTTATATCAAAGTTGCATTTTTTATTGGGTAAAAAAATTCACAAATTGTTGATTTTTCTTTCGGATCGTTTGCCATTTTTTTTTTTTCGTTTTAATTATGATTTTCGATGATGATTATTATTTTTATATTTGAATGGTTTTGTGAGAAAAAGTGCGATGGAGGAATTGGAATTGGTTTTATATTTGTTTAATTCGATATAACAATTTGTGTGCAATAGCCGATCGATCGAATAAGTTCTACTCACGTTTCCCAAATCGACTTTCTTCATGTAGCCAAGATAATTGACTCGGCCTTTGCGTTCTTCGTTGTCGTAATAGATCCAATTGTGAAGCCCGCCGACTTTTCGACGTTTACCAAATTTTTCTTCCGTGAGAAAAACGTGCTCGAAACCCGAGCTATTGATTTCCACGTTGCCACGAGAATAAAGAGTGAACCAAATTTTTTGTAAAATGGACTTATGCTCGTCGCTACTTTTAGGAATGAAATTTTTTTCGGCGAGAAAACGCATCGCCGTGGACATGACGTCCGTCGTGAGAAACGTGTCGATCAGACGAGATTCTTCTTTGAGCTGTTGCGGGGTCATTTGTTCGGGAACGCTCTGATTCGAATGGTAATTATCGTAAAGCTGAAGAAGGCTGTCGATTGTCGGAATTCTTTTAAACTGCTCATTCACCTTCAATAATCTGGGAATAATAAAAATGCATAGCAATAAATAAGGTGTTCTCCCTTTCAAATGGCGTTTTAAACCATGTGGAAGAATTAATTTTTTCCTTCAGACTTGATCGATTCGTTAAATGCTCGTAGCCGCCTCGAAACGAAAATTTTGTGTAATTATACTTTGATTCGAAGTTTTTTTTACTTCGAAACTTCCGTAAATTATTATTTTGGTATCGACTTGAGGAAAATTAATTCTAGAATGGGTAATTGGGGTAATAACGTACCGCCGTTAAAAAGTCTAGGCAATCGCTCAACGCGCGCATTTTTCAGATTTTTCTTTTGTTGTTTTTAACAAATTTTCGAATATGTTCTTTGAAGATAACAGGAAATTATTATAACCATTTTCTTCACTATCAAAGAAACCAAGAAAAGTTCAGTAACTCAAAGTTGTCCTACAAGCAAATGGGAAACTTCATTTCCGTGTGAGTACGAGTACAAAATTGTGCCAACGCATTGCCCAAGTTACCCATTAATGGCTAAGCTGGCTATGTTTCTCAATTTGGTGTTAGTAATCGAATAATCCTTTCAATTCCGTCGTCAAGTAAATTTACACAGATAGACAAATTTTTTTGAAAATGAAAATGAACTCACGGTTGGGACGCCTGATCGACGGGATTCTGGCTAGTCGTTGTGTTCTGTAGATTCAACGTAATATATTTATTGGCATTGTGGATGTCTTTGATGAAAAGAGATTCCGACAATTTTTCAAGTTCGTCATTGGTAACCGCGTTCCCTTTGTTGTAGGAGGGATTGCTGTAGTAAACTTTGCCATTTGGGGTCGTTACTCTGTGAGGAATCCCGACTGTAGCAGCGCCCGATGTTACTGGACTTCCTGGACGGGCTTCTGAAAGAAAATAATCCCACCAATCTCTCATATGTATAATAATTGACTGGGAAGAGCAAATTTTCAATTCCAATGTGTTAGTTATGGGCTACGAGCAACTTATTTTTATTGCACTATTCTACAACAGCTATGGTTGACCTGATACAATTGTCACTCACCAGGTTGTTGTTGACCACCGGGAGCCGGACTTGACGGACTTTCCGGTCGAATTCCTACGGAAATATTGATTTTATCGATGCATTCCGTATTAAATGGCCAGACGAGTGATTGAAAAAAACTATTCAATTTGATCTCATCTAATAAAATTGTTTATTTTTCTACTACCTGGCTGCTGTTGGCCAAAACCATCTGGGCTCAAAGCGGGACCCTGAGAAGGTAGCTTCGGAGGTTGCCTCGAGCCTTCTCCGGCTCCTGTGAGAGCGATGGCCCAATCTCTGTAACCTTGACCGGTCTTTCCTCCGGTTCCGGGTCTTCCGGCCGGTCTTGGACCGGAAATATCGAGGCCAACCTCGGTACCAGGATTCGGACGTTGCGGTCGAGCATTGTTGCGAATATTCTCGCCCGTGTTACCAACTCCGATAACCAAACCCGGATTGCCAGCTCCGGCTATGGCTCCCCACGTTCCCGTCGAAGATGCACCTGGTGCATTACCTCCGGTTGATGATGTCACGGGCTTGTTGCCTGCAGCAGGAGCAGGATTCGCTGGACCAGCAGCGAGATTCGAACCGTCGACGGTTAGGATTTCACCGCCAACCTGAGGGTCATCGGCAACTTCTGGGTATACCGTCGTCGACGTATTTCCATCATCCTTCTTTTCCCAAAATTTCCAGCCAGCCTCGACGTTGTCTATTATTTATTAGAAATAATATGTATATGACCGCTTTCATCAAATAACGGACATTTTTTTATTTTAATGGTGGCTGTCAATTAAGGTATTTTTTTATTTTTTCGTTTCTTCTCTTTCCTGTATTTATTTTACATGCTTACGCTTTAAAAAAAAAATATATTACAAATTTGTTTTTGCCGTGGAATAGTCTCAACTTTTAAAATAAATATCAATTTTTTATTTCGACCGCCGAGAATAAATCGAAATCGAATTAGAAGCTGTTTTCCCGGAGATGCCCAAATTTCGGAAATTCTTTGGATGCTTTCGTCGGGAAGCTAAGAAATTTCCACAGGATATACATATTTTTCGAGTTAGGTTTTCCGTAAGTTTTCTTATAATTAATAAAAAAAACAAAAATTAAATATCAAAGAATTGAAATACGTCATTTTTCATTTTTTCACATTTAAGTTTTAAATTCGATTTTAATAAATTGGGATCGTCAGAATGAAAAAGTGATATTTTTTGCGAAAAGATGGGACAATTTTATATCAAAAACAGATTTCCAATATATTTTTTAAACATCGTGAGCATGTAAAAAAAATACTTGAATAAAAAAAACAAACCGAAAAAAATGAAAAATTTGAAAAAATCTTAATTGACAGCTGCCAAAATAACAGAAGAAAACATCTGCAAAAATTTGGGAATTCGTTTTTTAACATGCCTTTCGAGTAGTATAAATATCATACAGATCCCAGATAGTGGAGCCCAAAGTGGTTCTACATTTAATGCAATGGGTCATATACATATTTTTGAGATGTTTATTTTCTCCTCATTAATGATCAGTGCCACTGGATATAAAAATATCAATCGTCCGCTATTTATCATAACTGATGACAACGCGCGAGAATTTCTAATACGAGAATCAGCAAATATCATAGTTAAGGAAAGAAAATATATTTATGACACGCTGCGCGTAAAAGTGCGGTTTTACGCTCACTTCGTTAGCGTCAAACCGCATTTACGCACCATGTGACATAAAAATTCGTACGATACTCGTACGAAAAACGTTTTCTTGACTCGTGTGATTGCAACACTCGCCTTCGGCTTGTGCTGCAAACTAACACTCGTCAGAAAAAAAAATTTCGTACTAGTGTCATAATGTACTATTATTCTGATTAAAAAGCTTTCGTCGAGTCTCATTCTTCACTGCCGCATTGCCCAGCACGTGTCATTGAATGAATGAACAATTATTTATTGCTCCAAAATTAAGGTCCCAAAGGCTTCTCAAAGCTCAGCCCTTAAAATTAGAACGCTCGAACGGTCGAAACCAATTCAACGAAGACTCAACAAAAAAACTATTATAAAAAAAAAGAAAAAAATTGTATGAAATCATTGTTCTACTCGACGCTGGATAATAAATACCGATCGAATTGATCATTTCTAATCTTCAAAAGCGTACAACGTTTACGGCGTAACGCTCACTTTTACGTACAATCGCTCGTCACGATTTTACAGTTAGAAACATAAAAACGTTTTTAACGTATTTATTGACTCACCGACAACGAGATCCAGAGCGACGATTAGAAGCACAAAATAAATAGCCTTGGAAGCCATCGTACGAACGTCGCGATCGGTGTAAGAAATCGATGTTCAAAAAAGAAAAAAAAACAAATACCAATCTCACAATCAGCGAGTGTCAATTGTTTCCCAGCGAGAGTGAATCAAATCAACTTGTCCGGTGTCATTCGCTAGACCGAAGCAGACTGAAGTCTCTGGCCTCGCATGGATGCAACGGTCCGAGACGAATTAGACGTTTCCCTGCATGGTGGAACTTGCATACTGCTCCCCCTGGATTTGCGGGAATGCACGAGTAACTTTATGAGGATCTGTATCAATTCTGTCGTCCCTCATTTGGGTGACAAGACTCGATGTAACGGTAAAAATATCACACGACTGAATATCACGGACGTAAGGTCATAAATCATGATACCATCTCGACAAAGTATCACATTGAAAAGATATCACACCGAAAAATATCACAATAATAAATATTTCACAGACATTATATCAGATGAATAAATGTTACATCGATTAATATACGTTTTTTCTTAATTTGTAATATCTTTAGCATCGTTTGGTTTAGTAAGTATCGGGAATCAATGGAAAGGGATTCGAAAGCGAAGCCCCGTAGTTCTTAGGGGTAACTCGGGTCATCGTTAGCCCCAGGTAATTAGAGGTGATTTAGGGTAATTTGTTTTATTTGGGTTATTTAGCGTTGCATATAATTTTTTTGCACAAAAAGACTCGTAGAGGATGATAAGAATTGGGTATCTTCCATTTGCAAATATTTATGTGAGGGGTTGGACTATTGACGTAAAGTAGAAAAATAAAATTAAGGCCTTCGCGGCAGGTGTGAGTTGATAACAACCTTGCGACAGTAAAAAAAAGCGATAAAGAATAAGCTAACGTTTCGCCATAACATTGTCATGGATAAGAAATTGCAACACGATACGTATTGTTTTCGATAAGACGTTAGGTTCCTGTAGCAGCAAGAAATTACGGTTGAGGTTCTCGAAAAATGTCTAAACACGAGCATAGTCTACATGAAGATCTTCGTACACTGGTGGCTTTTTTTTAGAAGAAATCGATAACAAAATATTTTAGACAATCGTAGGATCAGACTATTTAGTATTTCCGGCTGCTTTCTTTTTTACGAATCTTTTTGTATCCTCATAGAGATTCCACATTTGTTTTCGTGAAAAATTTTTGTTTTCCAGATTTTCATGTAGACGTGTTCAGAATGTCCTAAAACACCGAGAAATCACATTGAGAAAAAATTTCCGGATGTATGTTTGTATGTACGTAACATTATTTTAACGTTCACAAATTGAGAACGGCTTGAGATGTCAAGCTGAAATTTATCACACATGTAGAGGGTTCAAGGCGCCTTGCTTGATTGAATTTTTGGGAAAATCCAGGAAGGTCTTTTGTTTTTACGCGATTTTTAAATTCTTCAAAAATCGATATGCGCTCCCTAGCTCGCACAATTTTCGAGATACCGAGCTGAAATTCAGTAGAATGTTGCGGTATTACGGGAAGATGCTTGGTACTGAATTTAAGCAAAATCCATGTAGTGCTTGTGTTTTGAGAGAATATAGAACTTACCAAAAAATTGTCGTGCGCTTTGTACCTCGCGCAATTTTCGAGGTATCTGACTAAAATGTGGTAGAAATTTGCACTATTGTCGAAAGATGCTTCGTATGGAATGCGGGAAAAATCCATCCGGACGTTTAGATTTAATGCGATTTTTAATTTTTCTCACCAAACTTTACCGAATTCCGTTCAGACGTTCAGTCGTGAAGTACTGTAATTCTTGGTAAATCTACCTACCGACTGCGGTGCAGCACTTCACCTCAAACAAACGAAATGATAACGTATCTCTCGTCGGTGAAACAGACTGAAGAGATCTGTCAAAACGCCAAGCATCAAACTGTGGCGAGGCACACTGAGGCCATTTCAAAATGTACTATCGAAACACCAATTGAGCATTGAAACTCAGCAACTTGTCAGACACTCGAAGCTGCTCAAAAGAATTGTTGAGACGATTCTGGGGACGGATATTGTTTCAGTTGAAAAGTCAATTTTTCAAAGAGTTAGACTCGGAGGGAATTATAGAACTGGTCCTTTTCCATGTACAGATATGTCGAAAGTGAAATTTAAATCCTTCTAAAATCGGATACCTTTCACTGGCTTCCACCAAATCCTATAAATGGTACGGGGTTACGTCATCCGGGGGTCGAGAGGGAGGAGTCTGGTTAATTGGGCCGAAAAAATGAGTTTTTGTTCGCATCTTCTCAAAATACATGAAGTTAAGCGAGGATGGGCAAATTTGTACTTGAGGAGTACCAAAGTACAAAGTACAAATGTACTTTGTACTAAACGAACGGCATCTTTCTAGTTTTTTGGTATTTCCGACTAGCTTTTTCGAGCGATTTTGTATGCGTAGGTTTCGAATATACACCCAGGAAGTTAAGTCCAGAGAAACCTCTTCGGCAACCGACGGTACAAAAACGGAGAGAGAGAGAGAGAGAGCGAGAGAGAAAGTATACGAAGATCTGCATAATGAGGAAACGCCGAGAATACGATTTTCCATACAAACGTTTATACCCATTTCACCCCCTTATGGGTTGAAGCTGGAAAAATTCTTTCCTCGTGCACCTTCACACCCTCCAAGGAACATATCTTCTTCTGAATTTTATATTTCTATCTTCAGTGATTCAGGCTGTGCGTTGTCGGTCAGCCGACTTCCATAGCTTCGTTAGAAATTTTAGTACCCAATTAATCTTAAAAAATTGATGATACGCAATCGCGACAGCGCGCGGCGAAAATTGTACGTGATTTCTGAATCGAAACAAATTTCTCGTTTCGTCAAGCAGCGAGTTGAGCAATATCATTGTCGCCCTCCTATGGAGACCAGTCGACGATACAAATTAAAATAACTAGGGAGTTCAGTACGCTGCGGAATGGAAACTGTCGTTGTAATTTTGCATACATTCAATTCTCACACGAATGAAAATGGTGCAAAAATCATATTTCCAATAATCTTCATCTTAAGGTTCTCATGATGTACCTAAAAGAAAGCCCATGGGCTTCTCAACGGGTTTAATTTGGAATAATATTTATTGAATTGATGACAGGTCATTTTTATTTCACATATTGCAACAACATAACAATATAAAATAAAATATGATTCTTATTGTCTCAAATAATTATCGATATATATAAGACAACTGAAAGACGAACAATAATTGTAAGGCGACAATTATTAATATTAGGAATATTTATTTATAAGCCATCCGAAGAGTAATCTGGTTTATATTTGGAAGAATTTTTGTTGCCCCAGGATGGG
Source organism: Sussaba pulchella (assembly GCA_963971145.1). Lineage (NCBI taxonomy): Eukaryota > Metazoa > Arthropoda > Insecta > Hymenoptera > Ichneumonidae > Sussaba > Sussaba pulchella. The sequence goes on from OZ020165.1 coordinate 12,972,871, forward strand.
CCAGTGTGTGGGTGGGCTTCTTATTGCAAAAACCCGGTACCCTTTAAATTAATCAATTCAATTGCATCAAATCGAATAATAAATCCAGTAATTCTCCGAAAATACGAGGATATTATTGCACGAAAAAAAACATGGATTCAAACGATGCAATAAAACTGAATGAAAAATTCGATCAAATTTCAACCAAAATAAAATAAATACGTAAAAGACACGACGCTACGTTAATTATGAAAACTTCACGGTTATAATGTTTTTTGTCTATATTAAATTTTCTTTTCTATAAAAATTCTTTTTTCTTTCCATTGGTACCGCAGCATCGTTAGTCGATAATTTCTTCACAGATTTTGTTACTCAATTAATCTTAAATAGCTCTACGTTACACATAAAAATGCATCCCTCATGAAAAAATTGTTGATACGCAATCTCCAAACCGTACACCGTCTTATTCGACAATTGAAGTTGCTTTCTGCTTCGAAACAAATTTCTCGTTTCGTCACCTAGCTAATTGAGCAATATCGTCGTCGCCTTTCCTGTACACAATCAGCCAACGAATATATTTAAAATCACTGGACTGTTCAAAATTACCGTTCAAAACTAGTCCGCTGCAAAATCGGGGAAAAGTCATCGTAATTCCGCATGCAGTTTCACACGAATCTCTGAAATTGGAGTCGGTTGATCGATGAAATATTTCGTTTGATTATAATCGTTCAATTCGAGATGATGAAAAACCAAACAGTCACGAATTTCGGTGATTACTTGAGGAGCGACGGCACAACGTCGAGACTTTAAATTGTGGGGTATGCAGAGCCTATCAGGACCTTTCCTTTGTAATTCAACTCGTACGTCTGTATTTTGAACTTCGTGCCTCCCAGCGAGACCGGACACGGACGATTCGGTCTGGTGAAGAAGCACACTGTGTACAGAGCCATTTCGAGCTCCGGCGAAGTCCCGATGAACATCGACGTCACGGGTTTGATGATGTCGTGAATTTTCGCGTGTAACATCAAAATTGCTGCTTTCTGCAAATAGGTAAGACAATTATTTTCAATAATTTCCGTAAATTTGAAATGTAAATATGGAAAAACGAACAATCCGAAATAATACTGCGCAGACACATCGCAGTTTTCGTTATTTCAGAGAAATAAATTGTATTTTGCTTTGTTATATCAAAGTTGCATTTTTTATTGGGTAAAAAAATTCACAAATTGTTGATTTTTCTTTCGGATCGTTTGCCATTTTTTTTTTCCGTTTTAATTATGATTTTCGATGATAATTATTATTTTTATATTTGAATGGTTTTGTGAGAAAAAGTGCGATGGAGGGATTGGAATTGGTTTTATATTTGTTTAATTCGATATAACAATTTGTGTGCAATAGCCGATCGATCGAATAAGTTCTACTCACGTTTCCCAAATCGACTTTCTTCATGTAGCCAAGATAATTGACTCGGCCTTTGCGTTCTTCGTTGTCGTAATAGATCCAATTGTGAAGCCCGCCGACTTTTCGACGTTTACCGAATTTTTCTTCCGTGAGAAAAACGTGCTCGAAACCCGAGCTATTGATTTCCACGTTGCCACGAGAATAAAGAGTGAACCAAATTTTTTGTAAAATGGACTTATGCTCGTCGCTACTTTTAGGAATGAAGTTTTTTTCGGCGAGAAAACGCATCGCCGTGGCCATAACGTCCGTCGTGAGAAACGTGTCGATCAGACGAGACTCTTCTTTGAGCTGTTGCGGGGTCATTTTTTCGGGAACGCTCTGATTCGAATGGTAATTATCGTAAAGCTGAAGAAGGCTGTCGATTGTCGGAATTCTTTTAAACTGCTCATTCACCTTCAATAATCTGGGAATAATAAAAATGCATGGCAATAAATAAAGTGTTCTCCCTTTCAAATGGCGTTTTAAACCATGTGGAAGAATTAATTTTTTCCTTCAGACTTGATCAATTCGTTAAATGCTTGTAGCCTCCTCGGAACGAAAACTTTGCGCAATAATTCTTTGATTCGAAGTTTTTTTTACTTCGAAACTTCCGTAAATTATTATTTTGGTATCGACTTGAGGAAAATTAATTCTAGAATGGGTAATTGGGGTAATAACGTACCGCCGTTAAAAAGTCTAGGCAATCGCTCAACGCGCGCATTTTTCAGATTTTTCTTTTGTTGTTTTTAACAAATTTTCGAATATGTTCTCTGAAGATGACAGGAAATTATTATAACCATTTTCTTCCCTATCAAAGAAACCAAGAAAAGTTCAGTAACTCAAAATTGTCCTACAAGCAAATGGGAAACTTCATTTCCGTGTGAGTACGAGTACAAAATTGTGCCAACGCATTGCCCGAGTTACCCATTAATGGCTAAGCTGGCTATGTTTCACAATTTGGTGTTGATAATCGAATAATCCTTCCAATTCCGTCGTCAAGAAAATTTACACAAATAGACAAATTTTTTCGGAAATGAAAATGAACTCACGGTTGGGACGCCTGATCGACGGGATTCTGGCTAGTCGTTGTGTTCTGAAGATTCAATGTAATATATTTATTGGCATTGTTGATGTCTTTGACGAAAAGAGATTCCGACAATTTTTCAAGTTCGTCATTGGTAATCGTGTCGCCGTTGATGTAGGATGGATCGCTTTCGGAAACTTGGTCATTCGTGGTCATTACGCTGTGAGGAATTCCGGTTGCAGCAGCGCCCGATGGTCCAGCGCCTGTCCCGGTAGATGTTCCGATGCCGTATCCTCTCGCACGTCCTGGAATCGTTTGTCCAACGGAACCAGTGTCGTTCGTGGGTCTTGGTGTGGGTGTGGGCTGCCCGGATCGAGTCGGTTGCGTGTTCCAGAAAAATGCTACTGCCGGGAGGAAAGAATCCGAGTGTATAGTTGTAATTTAAATTTACGTCACCGGTGTCAGAAATCCTTCCATTTTATATCAGAAGAGAATACTAAATACATTTTTTGTCCTACCCCCGTTGAAAGCGCGCTGTTTCGCGCATGTGCTACGGGCGGAAAGTTGCCGTTTCCATCGCACTCCGCAAGCGGGCGAAAAAGTTCTTTTCGGCCCGCTACAGCCGGGCGGGAAAGTTCTAAGTGTATAATCGTAATAAAAATTCACGTCACCGGTGTCAAAAATCCTTCCATTTTATTTCAGAAGTGAATAATAAATGAATTTTCCGAGGAAATAAAAAATTTCATGTTTGCTTTCCTTCTTGTTCATACGAAATGAAAAGTTGCATTTGGTCCAGTCGATGGGGGCTTCAACCCCCTGAAATCTCTCGTTTGCAACAAGGATAGGACAACAAGTACGGTGTGCACCACGGGCGGAAGGCCATTTCCCCTCGGGTGGCAACTTCACACTCGGCGGAATCGTCTACTTTTCGCCCTTGATACACGATGTACTATTTCTCCGATTAGAAAGGTTTCGTCGAGTTTTCGAGAACATTTAATATCGAATTCCTTAACAACGAGGAAAATAAATTACTGAGTATTGCAATAACAACAATAACAATAAGAGGAACAATAATAGGGGTATATAGATAGAAGGTACAGATTCGAAGTTCGGTCTGCTTTTTAATTTGCTCTATAAAATAACAATTTTGTAAATCTGCTACAATCGTTTGTTTTTTTTTAAACGAAACTGCTTTTTTCTCGTATGCTTCGTACAATCGTAATCAATTCGAAGTTTACAAACGTTATGATTGTGAGTTATGAGCCACGAACATATAATCGACAATGAAATATTCCCACAATTACAATCATTGGAATTATTTAAGATATAAACACGAATCTATTTCACTTACAGAAAATACCCGATCGCGATGTTCTGCATGATGTTCGATAACGACTAGTCCAAGCTTATGTTGCACGAGCTACCGAGATTGTTCGCTAATAAATTACGTTAGCGTATTCTTTTTATTCCGAAAAGTGCTAGGTTGCACTTCCGGTTTGGAATCTATCCGTTGAGTGCCCGAAGTTATTTCTCGCAGGTGATTTATTTTAATTAGGCTAATTTCGAGCTCAGATCTTGGATTATCATTCAGGCTTTGTTTGTCATTCATGTAAAACTGGCAAAATCAATTTTATCCGCAAATAAATAATCTAGACTCAGAATTATAAACACGATTATCTCGGAATCATGTTTTGTTTTAAGTGCTGTTGCCGTAAGCACGATTTTTCGAAAGCAATTTAACTAATCGATTTGATTCTTTCACGAGATTGTTTCTAATTATAATGACCTCGTTAGTGAACCGAGGAATTGATCTTTGGACTAGAATTTATATCATTTTGGGTCAAAAGCCTCATTTTTGAAATATCAAAAACCGGACTTTTCCGAAAAATCGGCATTATTTTAAAAATCAAAATTTTGTTAAACTCTATTCTCACGAACTGCGTTTAATATTATATTAACAAAAACTTTTCTATTTTTTTTCTCTGATCTTCAAAAAATGTGTTTTGGTACAACAGCAATAGTTCCCCAAAAATTGAACATTTTTTCATGAAACAATTCATACGAGTACCCCAATATATGTTGTTATTCACACTGTATGGCGTATTCTAATGAAATTATGTCAACATGTCTGAAACAAAGAAGCATGTGAATGACGCAGTTTTCCCGCAAACAACTGGATATAAGCCGTTAAGAAGATCGCGCTGTATCGGCATGTGATATAAATAAACTTCAACTAACGTATGATGCCCTGACAAAAACCTTAACTATTTTTTTACATTGCATATTCCTTTGTGAATTGACCAAAAAACACGTGTTGCGTCCCACGGCAAACTAGCATACTACATTCAAGCTTAATGTAACAATTTCACAAATTTCCATACACAGACTTATAAATTTTGTACGTTAAGAAAGTTAAATATAAAAAATGTTGAAAAACCACTGGCAACTTGTTTTTGATCGTGAAACTGGACACGTAAAGTCCGACTTTAACTCTATTCATCCAGACGACGTATAAAAGGTTCTTCCATACCGGATCGAAACCTTCAGGGAAACATTCTTCACTGCCGCATAGCCCGGCACGTGTCATTGAATGAATGAATAATTTCTATTGATATATAATAATAAATTTAAACGCTCGAACGAAACCAATTCAACGAAGACTCAAAAAAAAAAAAAAATTGTATGATATCATTATTCCACTCGACGCTGGATAATGAGTACCGATCGAATTGATTATTTCCAGGCTCTAATAAGAGGGTACAATCGTTTTCGGCGTAACGCTCACCTTTGCGTACAATCGCTCAACTTGATTTTACAGTTAAAAACATTGAGCCGTTGTAAACGTATTTTTGACTCACCGACAACGAGACCCAGAGCGACGACCAGAAACACAAAATAAATAGCCTTGGAAACCATCGTTCGAACTTCGCGATCGGTGTAAGAAAACGATGTTCAAAAAAGAAAAGAAAACAAATATCAATCTCACAATCAGCGAGTGTCAATTGTTTCTCAGCGAGAGTGAATCAAACCAACTGGTCCGGTGTCATTCGCTAGACTGAAGCAGATTGAAGTCTCTGGCCTCGCATGGATGCAACGGTCCGAGACGAATTAGACGTTTCCCTGCATGGTGGAACTTGCATACTGCTCCCCCTGGATTTGCGGGAATGCACGAGTACCTTCATGATGATCTGTATTAATTATGTCGTCCCTAATTTGGGTGACACGACACAATGTAACGGTAAAATGATCACACGACTAAACCAGCACGGACGTAAGATCATAAATCATGATACCATCTCGACGAAGTATCACATTAAAAAGATATCACACCGAAAAATATCACAATGATAAATATCTTCGGGACATGATATCGAAAGAACAATAATTCATAAAACAACCCCTACAGGTACCTGAATATATGTTGTAATTGATAATGTATCGTGTATCCCAATAAAATTATGTTAACACGGTGAAAAAAATCATAGAATCCCTTAATTTTCCCCTCAACAATTAGATATAACCCCTTATGAGGACTTCCATAATTTCTTCAGAAATTTTAGTGCCCAATTAATCTTGAATAAAAGATTTCAACGTTGGTCAGAAAAATAAATATCCCATAAAAAAAATTGATGATACGCAATCGCCAGACCGCGAACCGACAATTGGACGTGATTTCTGATTGGAAACAAATTCTTCGTTTCTCCACGTAGCGAGTTAAGCAATATCCTCGTCGCCCTCCTATACACACCAGCCAACGATACAAATAAAAATAACTAGGCCGTTCAGTCCGCTGCGAAATTGAAACCGTCATCATAATTTTGCATACATTCAATTTTCCAACGAATAAAAATTGTTCAAAAATAATATTTCCGATAATCTTCATAAACACCAAAGGAAAAACATTTATTTGCAAATTTTCGCGAGTTACGAACGTTTTTTTATTCACCTATTTTTCAAGCATCTTTCGGTTATGGATAAAATTATTTTACAATTGACAATATTATTTTAAAAATAGTCAGCCAACGATACAAATAAAAATAACTAGGCCGTTCAGTCCGCTGCGAAATTGAAACGGTCATCATAATTTTGCATAAATTCAATTTTCCAACGAATAAAAATTGTGCAAAAATCATATTTCCGATAATCTTCATAAACACCAAAGGAAAAACATTTATTTGCAAATTTTCGCGAGTTACGAACGTTTTTTTATTCACCTATTTTTCAAGCATCTTTCGGTTATGGATAAAATTATTTTACAATTGACAATATTATTTTAAAAATAGTCGCTGGAGTATCTTGTTTAATTTTAATCGTGTAATTCGAGTTGATGAAAAAACCAGAAAGTCACGACTTTCGGTAATTACTTGAGAAGCGACGATATCACGTCGACAGTTTATATGTCGGGATAGGCAGAGCCTATCAAGTCCTTCCCTTTGTAAGTGAACTTGTACGTTTGTATGTTGAACTTCGTGCCTCCCAGCGAGACCGGGCACGGACGATCTTGTCTGGTGTAATAGCACACCGTGTACAGAGCCATTTCCAGCTCCGGCGAAGTCCCGATGAACATCGTCGTCACGGGTTTGTCGATGTCGTGGATTTTAGCGTGAATCTTCACGATTGCAGCTTTCTGCAAATAGAAAATACGATTATTTTTGATAATTTACCGTAAATTACGAATTTATGTATTGAAAATAAAAAAAAATAAAAAATAATACCGCGCAGATACATCGCAATTTTTTTCTATTTCAAACAAACAAGTTTTGTTCTAACTCTGTACCAAAGTCGAATTTTTCCCCATTTTTCTATATCCATGATTATTTTCTATAATTTACGTAAATTACGAATGTATATGTTGAAAATTCAAAAATCAGAAATAATACTGCGCAAACACATCGCAGTCTCTGCTTAATTCAAACAAATTTTAAGTATTGCTTCCTCATAAAGGAAGCTTTGTGACGGTCCGAAATTTTTTTTTCGAGATTTTGATGTCAATAGGCTTAGAATGTCCTAAAACATCCAGAAAACACATTTGGAAAAAATGTCCGGATGTATGTGTGTGTGTGTGTGTGTGTGTGTGTGTGTGTGTGTGTGTGTATGTATGTAACCACCCTCTAAAATTCAAACGTTCATAACTCGAGAACGGTTCAAGCTACCGTACTCAAATTTTGCACACATGTGATGCCTCCTAATATCTATGTAATCTGTAAATTTCGCGATTATCGACGCACTTGTTCGGCTTCGACAGCGTTTTGAATTTTTCAAAAAATGTCTGTAGCCACGCTAGCGTCCGCAATTTTTGACATTTTCGGCTAAATAGTTTTTGACATATAGAATTGAGTACAAGGACGGTTGGTATTGCATTTGAGCCGAATCCATCAATAATTTTAGATTTTATGATTTTTTGAATTTTTCAAAAAATCAACTTTTTTGATCTATTTGTCGTTAACTTCAACCAATCGAACCATAATTCTCTGCAAGTATAGGATGTCATTGTGCTATAATACATATCAAATTTGGCCGAGATCGGCCGAACGGATCGAGTTCTAGAGCAATTAGAAATTTCTAAGTTCCAACCCTTGAAAATTCAAAACCACTGGACTGAACGTGCTCTAATTTATACACACGCTCAAACTAACTGTCAGCTTAAGTTGTTACTAGATTAGATAGAAATTAAACAACGCGCTCGAATTTTGGGACACATTGAATTTTTATATACGTTCGAGTCGGTTTTTATACGGTGGGAAGGATCTACGGATATCCTGCATAAAACAAGCTGCAAGCTGAAACTTGCAATTGGCTTCCCCTGAATTTTCGGTAGTGAACGGAACTTCCTTTATGAGGAAGCCGAAGATAAAAAAAAATAAAATGAAAGAAATCGAGAGATGCTTCCTCATAGAAGGATTTCGTGCACTACCGAAAATTCAGGGGAAGCCAATTGCAAGTTTCAGCTTGCAGCTTGTTTTACTTTATTATATCGAAGTTGCATTTTTCATTGAGTAAAAAAAATCCCAAATTTAAATTTTTTTGTGCTGATCCTTTGGTTATTATTTGTCTTATTATTTTTATATTTCTTTAATTTAGATAAAACGTTTCGTCGGCAAAAGTCGATCGATCGAATAAGTTCTACTCACGTCTCCCAAATCGACTTTCTTTATGTAACCAAGATAATTGATTCGGCCTTCGCGTTCTTCGTTGTTGTAATATACCCAATTGTGAAGCCCGCTGACACCCGGAGTTTGTCCGAGTTTTTCTTCCGTGAGAAAAACGTGCTCGAAACCCGAGCTACCGATTTTTACATCGCCACGCGAATAAAGAGTGAACCAAATTTGTCGCAACACGTACTTGTACTCGTCGCTACTTCTGCGAATGAAATTTTTGTCGGCGAGAAAACGCATAGCCGCGGACATAACGTTCGTCATGAGAAAAGTGTCGACCAAACGAGATTCTTCCTGGCGCTGTGCCGGTGTTATACGTTCGGGAAAACTCTGATCCGAATGATAATTATCATAAAGCTGGAGAAGGCTGTCGATTGTCGGAATACCTTTGAACTGATCATTCACCTGCAATAATCTGGGAATAATAAAAATGCATATCAATAAATAACGTTTTTTTCCTTTCTTAAATGCTCTTTCGATTCAAGCAACAAAACTATTTTTTTCGGCCATGGTAAATTTGTTGAATGTTTCGTAGTCGCTTAGGAGCAAAAAATTCGTGCAATAAATTATTTTTATAAATTTTAAACCTCCCGTAAATTATTATTTCCGTATTAACTTTTGTTAGATGGATTCTAGAATGGGTAACTGGGGTAATAACGTACCCCCATTGAAATTTTCAAGCACGAGCGTAACGTGCTGGATTTTTAGATTTTTCTTTGAGTTAAAAAAATTTCCCTACGTTCTCTTTAGGAATAACAGGAAGTTACAATCAGTTTATGGTAATACCTTGCCCGAGTCAGTCATTAGCGGCTAAGCCGATTATCTTACCTAGTACGGTGTTAATTATTGCACAATCCTTTAATTCCCTTGGTTACATAAATCTACACGAATAAACGCAAATATTCCAAAATAAAAAAAAACTCACGGTTGGGGTGCTTGATCCGCAGGATTGCTGCCAGTCGTTGTTTTTTGAAGATTCAACGTGATATATCTATTGGCATTGTTGGCGTCCTTGATGAAAAGAGATTCCGACAATAATTCAAGATCGTTATCGGTAACCGTGTTGCCTTTGCTGTATGAAGGATTGCTGTAATAAACTTTGCCATTCGGGGTCGTTACTCTGTGAGGAATCCCGACTGCAGCAGCGCCCGATGCGCCAACGCCTTCCCCGGTAGATGTTCCGATGCCGTATCCGTTCGTTCGTCCCGGAATCGTTTGTCCAGCGGGACCAGCGTTGTTCGTGGGTCTTGTTGTGGGTGTGGGCTGCCCGGATCGACTCGGTTGCGTGGGCAAAACGGAACCAGGACGAGGAATTGGAGTTGGCGAAACGGTTTTGCCGTTTGCGCCTTCTTTGGTGATGTCCGCCCAAGATTTTCCACCGGTCGGTGAACTCGGTGCAGAACCCGGACTTCCGTATCCGCTTGATACCGATCCGGGACGTTCGCGACCGGGCGTGAGAGGTCCTACGTTCAGCGTCGAAACCTGAGATCCGGGATTCGAGGGATTTCCGGTTGCCGGAGAATTCGGTCGGCCGGGAATCGCAATGGGGGCGGGTTTGTTTCCTTGTCCCGGAGTCGTTTGACCGGAGGGTTGAGGCGCCGGGACTCCGTTCGGAGATCCGGGACGTGGTCCCGGAGTTGGTGAAGATTGGCCGTTGGTGTTAGCCGGAGTTCCCGGTTTATTTCCTGCACGATGATGAAGGGTTTTTGTTATTATTGGGACATTTTTTATAGGAGGTCTTTATTTGTTTCATTTTGAAATGAACTTGTCGCTTACCGGGATGCTGTTGTCCTCCTGCGGTTGGCGTTGCCGGTTGAGATCCTGAAGACAATTACTTTTTAGGAGTTTTTGGCATACTGTGATTTGATTGGAATTGATTGGCAAGTTTCTTCGAATAAAATAGGGTTTTACTGGTAGAAACTTGTTTTTTTTTTTTGGTATTCGATAAGAGCAATGGTTGACCGAATGGAATTGTTACTCACCAGGTTGTTGTTGACCACCTGTGGCTGGAATTGCCGGGCTTCCCGGACGGGTTCCTGAAGAAATGAATTCTTATCAATCTGTTATATGATCATTGACTTAGAAGAGGCAATTATTTATTACGATGTGTCAGATCTTGGCCACCAGCAACTTATTTTTATTTCGGTATTGTACAGCATCTATGGTTGACCCGCTAGAATTATTGCTTACCAGGTTGTTGTTGTCCACCTGCGGCTGGAATTACCGGGCTTCCGGGACGAGTTCCTGAAATAAAATAATTTTTAACAATCTGCTGTATAACAATTAACTTAGAAAAGCCAATTTTTTCCCGAAGAGTTCGTTGCTACAAGCAACATATTTTTGTTCCGCTATTCTACAACATGTATGGTTGACCTGATACAATTGTCACTCACCAGGTTGTTGTTGTCCACCTGGAGCCGGACTTGACGGACTTCCCGGTCGAATTCCTACGGAAATATTGATTTTATCGATACATTCCGTATTAAATGGCCAGACGAGTGATTGAAAAAAATTATTCAATTTGATCTCATCTAATAAAATTGTTTATTTTTCTACTACCTGGCTGCTGTTGGCCCGAACCACCTGGGCTCAAAGCGGGACCCTGAGAAGGTAGCTTCGGAGGTTGCCTCGAGCCTTCTCCGGCTCCTGTGAGATCAGCGGCCCAATCTCGGTAACCTTGACCGGTCTTTCCTCCGGTTCCGGGTCTTCCAGCCGGTCTTGGACCGGAAATATCGAGGCCAACCTCGGTACCAGGATTCGGACGTTGGGGTCGAGCATTGTTGCGAATATTCTCGCCCGTGTTACCAACTCCGATAGCCAAACCCGGATTGCCAGCTCCGGCTATGGCTCCCCGCGTTCCCGTCGAAGATGCACCTGGTGCATTATTTCCGGTCGATGACGACACAGGCTTGCCGCCTGGAGCACGCGCGGAATTCGTTGCTGGAGCTACCGTCGTAGTTGTACTTCCATCGTCCTTCTTCTTCTTCCAAAATTTCCAGGTACTCCCGCCGCTGCCTAATATTCGTTGGAAATAACATGCACGTGTTATTTTAGCTTCCGGTAATGATGAGTGATAGTGGATAATGAACCGTACATTGTCCAGTATTTTTTTGTTGTTATTTTTTTTCGACTTATGGGAATCTGCGAGGATTTCTCCGTCTTCTTTGCCGATTGAAAACATTTTTCAGAGAGCTTTCGAGAGTATTGAATATTGAATTCGTTATGAACGAGAAAAACAAGATAATAGGAATAATAGAAATAATAATAAAAATAATAATAATAACAATAATAATAATAATAATAATAATAATAATAATGATAATGATAATCTTAAATTTTTTTCACTGAAGGATGACAATTTTATAAAATTACTATAATCGCATTTTTTTTCGTTCCGAAAAAACCTGATTTTTTCGTCCTGGTCAATGAGTTACAAATCACGAATAAAAAGATAACAGCAGGGCACTGATATTTCATGTTTATATCGTGAAATCGACTAGCAAGAAGACATCGTTTCGAAAAATTAAAAAAAGTTAATCGGATTGCACGTGATGCAGCCACGTTTCTGGAATTGGTATTACCTCCGGTTGATGACGTCACAGGCTTGTCACCTGCAGCAGGAGTAGGATTCGCTGCGCCAGCGGCAGCACTTCCAACAGCAGCAGGCTTCGAACCGTCGACGGTTGGGATTCCACCGCCAACCTGAGGGTCACCGGCTACTTCTGGGGCTACCGTCGTCGTACTTCCATCATCCTTCTTCTTCCAAAATTTCCAGCCAGCCTCGACGTCGTCTAATGTTCATTAGAAATAATATGTATATTAGGATGTTAATTTTTCTGTTATTGTTTTGAAAAACAAGAGTCATTCGAGATAAAAGATGAATCTTTTATCTCGAATTTATCTCCACGAGCTCCAGGGTGATCCGAAAATTATTCAAGAAAATCAAGGGCGTTCCAACGATCGAAAAGAGCCATACAAAAATCATGAGCTAAATCGGGAGAGGTCGAGTCTCAGGCTGTCCTTATATTTTATATCAACATGTGTTAATTCAATTCAATTCTTGTGTGACAGACGAAATCGTCGTGAATTACGCGTAAAAAGCAGTAGATCACCGATATTTCGAGGTAATATCGTGACGTCGACTCGCGAGAAAGACACGATTTTGAATTGGAAAAAAAATTTATCGAGCACACTTTATCATTTATTGTTCCATAATACATCGTCGATTATTAATATATCACGAGGAAAGCAAAGATGTGGGGTCCATGGGTTATCGACAACTCGTTGCTTCGACCCATCTTCGTGAACTCTGCGTTTTACAAAAAAACCACTTTCATCATCGACGCAGCTTATCGACGCTGTTTTAATGAACATTACGCGACTAGATGCAGTTTAATTTTCGACCTACTTAAATCTTTGAACCAAACACATTTTGTTTCCTCATTAAAAACCGTAAAATTTATTTGTTCGTTTTTATTACACCGTAATTCTAACGATATTATATATATTTATATTTGCGGTAATTAAAATAAACAAAATGTACAGGACTGTATAGACGTCTTTAGGTTATTTTTATTTTATCAATTAAGATATTCTGTGGGAATTGACAGTTTGGCAATTTTTTTATTACTTTTTGTGGTAATTCAGGCCACGTTTTTATGGCCTGCATGTTTTCTCTGGCTAACATGGCTAAAAAAGAATCACGAAGTCCCTTAAATTTCCAGCAAACAATTAGATATAACCCTTTAAATATATCGCGCTGTATCGGCATGCGATATAAGGAAAGAAATTTCTCCAACTAACGTACGATGGCCTGACACAAAACATAACATAATTTTTTGCGTCCCATATTCTTGAGTGAATCGACTAAAAAAATACATATTGCGTTCCACTCCTAACTAACATACTACCTCAAAGATCGCCATGACAATTTCACAAATTTCTCTACGCAGAATCATATAATTTGTCACATTTAGAAAGTTAAATAAATAAAATTTAAAAAAAAAACCGCTGGCAACTTGTTTCCGAGCGTGAAAAGTCCGTAAAGTGACACGTGACACGTAAAGTCCGACCTCAACTCTATTTATAGAGACGACGTATAAAAGGCTCTTCCATACCGGATCAAATCCTTAAGCGAGAGATTTTTCACGGACGCAATGCCCACCGCGTGCCATTGAATGAATGAATAATTTTTATTGCTCCGAATCAAGGTCCCGAAGTCGTCTCAAATCTTGGCTCTTGGAATTTAAACGCTCGTACGAAACAAATTCAACGAAGACTCAACGAAAAAACTATTATAAAAAAGAAAAGAAAAAAAATTGTATGACATCATTGTTCTACTCGACGCTGGATAATAAATACCGATCGAATTGATCGTTTCCAGGCTTCAAAAGCGTACAACGTTTACTGCGTAACGCTCACTTTTACGTACCGTTCGGCACGATTTACTTATCGTTCGACACGATTTTACAATTAAAAATATTAAGCCGTTTTTAACGTTTTTCAAAATTTTTGACTCACCGACAACGAGACCCAGAGCGAAGACCAGAAGCACGAAATAAATAGCCTTGGAAGCCATCGGGCGAACGTTACGATCCCCGTAAGAACACGATGCCCAAACAAAAAAAAAATTCCAAGCTCAGCGAGTGTTAATTCTTTCCCAGTGAGAGAGAACGAAACCAACTTGTTCAGCGTCTTTCGATGGACTGAAGCAGACTGAAGTCTCTCGTCTCGCATGGATTTAACAGTCCGAAGCCAATTACACATGCCTCCCCCGCGACCGTCGGTCACCGATTGGTCACCATAATCCGTACACATTGATTCACGAACTATCGGCACGTTTCAACGGAATTCAGTGGAGCAAGATGCGATAAACGAATCGAGACGCGAACGCTGAGGAAATTTTCGTACATATTCTCCGAATTAGACCCAATTGGAAATTGCGGTCAAGAAGCAAGTTCGAAGATCATTGGCGAGAATGAAGTGTGATAATCTTCGTGGGATAGTTTTTTACCGATCCGATGTAGGCAGAAAGATTTTTGCGCGTCGGGAGATTTGATTTATAGGGAAATATCGATGTTGCGATTACCCGCTGGTTTTATTTTCGTGAGGATGATTAAAAATATTTCTTATTTCAGGGATCTAATGGAGAAATAGTTGCACTCGTTCGTTCTTTTGGATATTCGATAAATCGCGGAGTGTAGGGATTCGATGCGAATTTTATTACCCCGGCGTTTGTTTTTTGCATTCGTGAGAAGATAAAAATAAAATTGACTAACTGGTCAAGAGCATATTTGGCACGCTTATGATACCGTTTCGTATGGCTATTCTTACTCATTCCGAAAAAAAGTTATTTATACATTTTTCATAAACTATTTTGGCTACAGTATTCGTTATAATTTTTATTGAATGTACCAATTAAAAGCTACATTCTGGAATTTTTTCCGATTTTTTAAATAGATAGTTTAGAAATTAGAGGGGGGGGGGGAGACAATCTGATGACGACTTTGAAAGCGAACATCTCATGATACCAAACATCCGTGAGCATCAATGTACTCGTAAAGAACTATTTAGAACGATAACTTGAAAAATTGCGGACGCTAACATTTTTTTGGAAATTTTCATGCGGAAATACTCAATTCGCTAATGCGAGAAAATTCTTCAAGGTGATTTTAATCGGTCAGTTCTTTTTGGACACTATTATCATTGGAAAAGCGTCTTCCAGCAAAAGACAAATTGTGCATTCAGATCCAACAACTTGCCTCACGCTCGAAACCGCTTTTTAACCGATGATTGCCGAAACGGTTCCAATAACGGAAATTTTTTAGTTGCAAAAAAATTTTTTTTTCAAAGCATCAAGCTTGTAAGAAATTGTGGGACGGGTTTTTTTTCAGGTTTTTCCGATATCTCGTGACAATGAGAGCGTGTATGCGATAGAGAAAAATAAAATGAAGGCCTTCGTTGCACGTTTGAGTTTACTGCGAAACAGAGATAACGATTTAACGATTTTTCCATACCTGTAGCGAGTTCCGGTTCAATTGGTCGAAGCTGACATGAGTTAGAACGAAACGTAATTTTTTCAAAAAAAAAATTAACAAAAAATATATTAATTAATTGATCAATAAGTGATTGACGAACTGATCGATTGATTCATTGAGCAATAATCAGTGATTGAATCGGTCATTAATATATATCTTTTATGACACGCTGCGCGTAAAAGTCAGATCTTCATCTTTGATCTTCGACTTTGAAATAGTACCGAGCTGAAACAATTCGCACGCGATAGGCGACATCAATCTCGACATTACGAGGTAATAATCCGGTAATGTCAATGTGCGAAGAGTTCTTGTCACTCCAGTGAATTACAAAGTTCCTTTCTCTACTCCTTCACTCACTCGCGACGCTTCGGATAGTCTAATCAATGCAGAACTTTCTCTCGCAGTAAATTTCGAATTTTTATTCCGCTGTCACAAAAGTTTGAAAAATAAAATAAAGGCGATACAATTTTTGTTTCCGTCAAAGGTGTACGAGACGGTAAGACAATTATTCTATTATCTTCGAGGAAGAAAAAGAAATCCAACTGTCATCGACGAATTAGCGGAGGAGCTAGTTAATAATTATTTTTTCCTCAATTTTTAGATTAAATTCGTGGTCGATAAAGCTCAAAATATGAGCCCCGGTAAATCTTTTGAGTTAGTGCTGAATAAATGACAAAAAATTCGTTTTATATTCTTCATTGTGTGGTCACGGTCAATAACGTATTTTAGCCGCATTTCAGCCGCACGACAACGCGATTTTTCGTTTATTCGAAAGTCATTGGAATGCTATGTACATGAAAGTAACAATAATCGAAGCATCACTGAAAGTGTCCAAAGTGTAAGAGCGTAAAATAAACGACAGCCCAGATGAAGAAAAGCATCAGAAGAACAGCCATCATCTTCGATCGAAAACTGTCCCAGCCGACCAAAATGTACTTGTATCTCATCTGGGGTTCCCCGGAATAAGCTGAACACTGTGTATCGGAGATTAAAAAAATACATAGTTAAATGCTTTCATGGATGATCGGGTTTAGAGCAGGCGGTGAATTAATTTGAGTTAGTATCCTCGGTATAAGTGAATTACCGTTCAGATCTTCATCAAACTTTATATTGTACATGTTCGTATTGATGAGAAAAAAATTGAGTTTAATTTTTATGACTTTTCATAACGCGAGAAAAAATATATCTACACTTTTATTTCCACACGTTTAATATGGAGCTCTATGGAAAATCATGAGTTTTGTCCTTTCAATTTCATATGATAGAAAAAGTACCGTTCAAATTTTAATAGAAAATGGATAGAATGTAAGTTTAATATTCAGAGAACATTTTGGGCACTTGGAAGTACAGATTCGGAGAGTAGGATGACAATGATAAGCAAATAAACATCGGAACAATACTGTTTGTATCAGGAGTTGGTCGTGATTCAGTAGACATGGCAACGTTGCGAGAAATATTAGACTCCGTGCGCTGTTTTAAATGTAGCTTTTGATATGTTTTGGCGGTGACATTTTTCAAGCAATATGTCGGTTGATTCAAATGTTTTCTCTCTTTCTACTCGACGTCATAACCCGCGACGTTGAAAAATCCGCGTACTACGTAGGTCGGGATGGTTTCAGTCTGCCTCGCCACAGTTTGACTCGGCACAGTTTGACCCGGTCCAGTTTGACTCGGCACAGTTTGACCCGGTCCAGTTTGACTCGGCACAGTTTGACCCGTTACAGTTTGACCCGGCACAGTTTGACCCGGTCCAGTTTGACCCGGTCCAGTTTGACTCGGCACAGTTTGACTCGGCACAGTTTGACCCGACACAGTTTGACTCCGCTAGTTTCACAGATGAGTCACTCTTTCTCTGTCAAACTCAGAGAGTGTTAAATAGCAAAGAGAGAGAGTGATTCTCATCTGTTAAACTCGCGGAGTCAAACTGTGCCGGGTCAAACTGTGTCGGTTCAAACTGTGCCGAGTCAAACTGTGGCCAGGCAGATTGAAACCATTCCCGTAGGTCGATCACGACATGGTATACTTTTGATTTTCGCATTACCGAGGATACCACCTTAATAACAAATCAATTAACCTCGTCGTCGAGCTCAACGTGACTGAGCTTTCCAGCGCTCGGATTTTGACCCATCTGGACTTCGTTGTTTCTTCCAACGACAAATGTGGTTCCTGCAGAACGATCGACCGCAGTCTTCGTGCCTCGAGAAGTCGACGGTTCGGCCTCGGAATAGCCGGAAACTCCTGATTTATCGTCAAACGCGACTGATGATTTTTCGTTTCGTTTTTCGATCTTCTCCGGGCTTTTCTTGCCGATCTGTGTCGCGAGCGCTTTGCTCCCGACCGCACCGCCCCCTGGAATATTCAACGAACGATGTTAAAAGCCGTGAAACTCATGTTTCCGTCTTTATTATATTGTATATATGTATATTTGTGTGTTGTTGAGCTTTGTCGAGGGTCGACCAGTTTCGCGTTATCTTTGTGGAGAGTGTTTACTCTCGATTTGAGTGTTATTCTCTGCATTATCGATATTAGAAGCCGCTTCTCGAGTTTGGAAACCGATGATAAAATTTATTCGTTATCATATCTTTCATTTCACTATCTCCCTACTTCTCCCGCAAAGATAAATAGGACAGAATCAGTCATCGACCGGGACTGTGAACTTTGTAGGTAAATAACGCGTTAAAATTATCCTGGAATTTTAAGGGGTTATATCTGGTTGTTTGCGGGAAAATTGAAGGATTTACATGATTTTTTTTAGCGATGTTCAGATAATTTTATTAGAATTCAGTAGGCAGTAATAATTACGACATATATTGAGGTACTTATATGAATTTTTTCATGAACATTTTTCCAATTTTGGGGGAACTATTGCCGTTGTCCCAAAACGCCTTTTTTTTTTTAATCACTTGCGGTGAGTATGATATCTCTGGACCGGCTTATTTGAAATAGAAAAACCAAAAAGATTTCGTCAGTATAATATTGAACGCAGCTCGAAGAATTTAGCAAAATTTCGATTGTATTAATGTCGTCGATTTTTTTAAAACGTTCGATAATTGAGATTTTAAAAATAAGGTTTTCCATCCGAAAATTATTTAAAAAATCGAAATTTCGTGGAACCCTTCGTGCACGAGCTGCGTTCACTATTATACTAACAAAATCTGTTTAATTTTTTTATTTCTGATGAGTCGTTCCAGAGATGTCTTGCTCACAGCAAGTGATTTATGAAAAAAACGTGTTTTGGAACAACAGCAATAATTCCCCCAAAATTAAAAATTCTTCCATTAAAAAATTCATATAACTACATCAATATATTTCCCAATTGATACTGTATAGTGTATTCTAATAAAATTATGTCAACATGGCTAAAAAAAATCATGAAAATCTCTTAATTTTCTCGAAAACAACTAGCTAAAACCCCTCAAGCTATAGTTCCGAATATATTCGTGTCGTTCTTACCCGGATAGTTGCCACGAGGTCCGTTAATCCTGGCTCAAGATTGTACGAATTATCGAGTATCGACAAACCCGCCGAGATCAATCCCGACGATTTTTCCTCGCCGCGAACTCGGTTCTCAAATCGCCTCATATGCAATTTTACAAAAAAAAATTTCAAATTTTCTCTGGCTCCGTTTATCCCGTTTGTTTCTTTATCATCGCTGTGGAAATTCTCGTAGACAGTTTTCGATGGAATTGAGCTGTTTGGAGACACGAACGAGCATCGTCGTTTGTTTCCATCGATCGAACGATTGCGGATCGATCGATCGATCGATCGATCGATTTTTTTTCGTTTTCTCGTTTCGTCTTCTCTTTCCGTTTCTTCGTGGGCTAATAAAAATGATTTTCTCACGGCCCAGCGCAAATAATTTTCATAATTGATAGTAATAAAAATTTATCGATTATCAAAAATCAAACATTTTTGTATTCGTTATTATGTACAATTTCTATTGATTCGCTTGGAATATAAAAAAACATTAAATTATTCTCAATAATCGGCACTCACTCCTTTTCCGGAGCTAGAATCATCGTGGCTATCGCTTCGTTAGCGATAACACGAGATTATATTAATAATATAGCATTAACTTATTTTTATAATCGTATTTACAATAATATGTCACAACCGTTGCTTAATTTTAATCGGCATTGTTTTTTTACGTTATTGCATCACGATATATTGCACATTACACGTTCCATCTTCGTGTCTGTCCTCCCGATTTTTTTCCGTTTCGTTGATCTATTTTTGTTGTTATTTTCTTCTTTTTTTATTTCACGTTCACGATTTCGCGCATATAATTGCAGTTCTCACAAAATTTCGAACTGCGATAAGAGCGTGTAAACTACGACCCACACGATCAGTGCTGCTATTATTGATAAGAGAAATATCGTTTTGAGCCTGTGCCAAGGATTTTCGGGCCTGGGATCCCGTCGACTTCTCGTGGTTCTGCAACCACCGCTACCGCAAGGTATGCTTCCGCCGGAAGCCTCGATCGAGTTTGACATCGCGACACTCGGTGTTGTCGATGTTATCTTCACCTCGCCGAGCTCCGTTTCGTCGACTTTGTAACCCACTCCGACTGTTCTCGCTGCGTCGAATTTCGACGGGGTTTCCATCTGAAAAATTTAATTTTTCAATATTATTTTACGAGCTTTCGTTCGTTTACTTCTATTGGACACAATTTTTAAATTCTGACTGCAAGATTGGACGTTCACTGCTCGTTTATCGTAATTATTTCAATCATACGAATAATGAAGTTAGTAATAATAATAATTATTATTATTATAACCTAAATAATAATTATAATAATTATAATAATAATAATAATAATTATTATTATTATCAACTAAATAATAATAATAATAATAATTATAATAATTATAATAATAATTATTATTATTATTATTATTATCAACTAAATAATAATAATAATAATAATAATTATTATTACCTAAATAATAATAATAATAATAATAATAATTATTATTATTATTATTAAAAAAAAAAAAAATCAGAGTTTTACTTGCACAACTTTATTTAGTTTTTTACAAGGTATTCTCCAAAGTTTTCCCCTTTTTACGTGTTCTCCGCTATCTCCCGTGCGTCTGCAGACGACTTGACATACCGCTGTACCGCATTTGCCGTGGGCACGGGGAAACTGCAGAAAACCCGTGCCGGTACAGTGGACCCTATGTTTCTCTGGTTCTCCGGTGATGCATGTAGGAGCACATAGTACTCCACCTCGAATGCACCACCGGGGCCCCAAAGGCACTGGTCTCCCGCTCCCCAATTGATGCGCCAGCCGGCGAACGACTAGGCGGTCACCCATCCAAGTACTGGCCGGCAAATTTGCTGCTTAACTCGTGGGACCGCCGGAGTCGCACTCCGACCGCACACCTATTGGTGTCGGTTTATTATTATTATTATTATTATTATTATATAATAATAATAATAATAATAATAATAATAATAATAATTATTATAGCCTCAATAATCATACATAATTAATAATAGTAGTAATTATTACTTCTATTATTATTATTATTATTAATAGTCCTATTTTATAACAATTAATTAATTCATTATTATTAATATTATGGCAATTTATTTTTTGTATTCCTACTGATGTTCCATTTTATATTAATTTTGAAGCTCTGATTGCAAAACGAACGTGCTCTGCTCGTCGATTATTTCTATTATCATTATTATTGTTATTTTCATGATTCGTATGATTGAAATAATAACAATAAATGAGGAGCACACTTTTATTTCAACTATTCTATTATACTATTCTATTATATTCTATTATTAATTTTTTTTCTTATTCTAAAAATTATTATTATTATTATTATTATTATTATTATTATTATTATTATTATTATTATTATTATTTTTACGATTATTATTATTATTATTATTATATTTATTAATATTATCACCACGATAAGAGTTTCGACCGAGAAAAAGAATTCTCCACTACAGGTTTAAGGCTCGTATAGAAGATAACAGTGGTTCGGATTTGCCCGCAGCGGATTGTAATTGATCGAGAATTCCCTCGAGATGACTTGTGCTGGCATTATCATGATTTCTCAGTTGCAACAGGCGTGCTTCGACAGCGTGCGGCTTCGGCCGCAGCGCGAAGGCATGGATAATGTTGCAACGTAACGCTATGAATTCGGTTGCATCACAATGTCTCGTTCGTACAACGATGGTGCGCGTACACGTAACTTTGATTCACGCTCACACGACGGATAGGGCTGCTTGGACACGCAATGCACGCTCATCGGTCATTGATAAAAATATGGGAAACTGAGAAAGAAAAAAATTCAATTGAAAAAAAAATACACGGAAATGATGCGCAAAAATCTCCCTAATTTATAAACAGGCCAAATCTTTTTTAGGATGTATGCCACAGTTCTCCCATTCATTTTCTTATTCATATACCGATTGATGAGATAAAATTTGGTATAAAGACGTAGATTCATGGCCCAAAAGCAGCAATAATGGGATTTTCGAAAAAATAATTTTTTGGACCACCCTCCCATAGACTTAAAAGTGTTCCAAAATGTTTTTATTTTCCTTGTTCTATCAGATGGGATGTCTTTGAATAGGACTATTCAAATGCAACGAAAATTTGTTAGAATCTTTTGGTTTTAACCATCCAGTCACGAGCTATCTGCTTTCAAAGTCGTTATCACAACGCCTCCCCCCCGTCTGCTGTCTAAACTATCAATTCGAAAAATCTTAAGATATTCAAGGATATAGTTTTCAATTAAGACCTTCAATTAAAATTATAGCGAGAGGTGCAGCACAAATAATTCATGAATAACTTAGAAATAATTCTTTTTCGGAAGCAAACGAATGTGAAGGTGGGTCTTGATACGTCTTATCAAAAGTTGAATGGGATGTTCATGGGAATGGCTACGGATTCCTATCATGTGCGTGCCCAGCAGGCTCTTGGATTATTTTTTTTTCTCTTCGTATATCCGCGAAGCAATTCGTATTATCGTGCAATTATTTTTGTATCCAATTTTTTATGTAATTACAATACGAAGGACATATTTGATGAGCTGCAATCGACCCGGGAATTCCCCGAGCTGGTTATGCGTGTAATATATGTCGAAACTGTTAGAACACACCACATTCATAAAATTCTGTCGTGAGACTGAAAAATATAAGTATATCCGTAAATTTTTAATATTTTGGTATCCGATTTTTTATCTCGATAAATTTTTTTTTGTTTCGCCCTCGTAATTCAGCAAATGAATATTGAATTATGAAAAAAAGTAAGCAGCCTTTGTTGGATTGATTTGTAATCGCGCAGGTATGTTGTTTGTTGAAGAAGCCACGAGTTTACGGAATTCAAGGATAGACAGGCGAATTGCGGCGAGGAGAATGCAAGGATGAGGAAATTACGTGAGCAGATGGAATCCGGTTCTTGGCGGAAGGTAAGATTTCTCGTTGGGGATCAGGGCCGGCTTCGTAGACGAAACCCATTACAGTGGTTAGCTGATCCAGGTAAGGATAATCCCATATCGAAGCGGGTGACGGAACGACGATCATCTGTAGGTGATCGAAACACCACAATAATTGTCAATTTTTTATTTTTATTTTTGTTTTTATTTTGTTGTGAACAATGGGATGTCCCTTAATATGATAATTTTGGAATTTAATAACTCCCGTACTCTAGTAAATTCGAGAAATGTAAAAAAAAAAAATGAAAACTGGGTAAAATTGTTGAATCGTACGACATTGTTAAGGCGTGCATCGGAGCAATCGAAATTTTCTGTTTGAATAACTTTATCGGATATCATTAAATCGACAAATAAAATCATTTTTAAGAGGAAATTTTACACGAAAATCACGCTGGAAAATGTGAGGGAGTATGTCAACGCCTAGAAAATTTCAAAGAAAATTCAGCGAGAATTTCACACAGTTTTACACAGATGTGCGGTTACTGGGAATAATTTTCATGAAAATAATAAATAGCATTTAATGTGATAATCGCCAGAGTATGCGAAGGATTTAGTTTCGAATTTTGTATAACTTTCTTCCTAGATAATAATATTTTTCGTAAATTTTGTTGTCGACTTCGTGCAAAATCCTTAGCTCGTCATCTCAATACCCTTAAAAAAATACGCATATGCATGTCGATGATGAATCATCCTTTCCGAGCGGCATTACGGATTGCCCTTAAATTTTTCGTACCGCAATCGTTCATGACGTCTCGTGGATTTGCGGAAAATTCGTGTGAATAATTCGTCTAACAGCAATTTGCCTAATAACAATTCGGGTCAAACAATTTTTCTAAAACAATTCGTCTAATGATAATCCGTCTAACAACAATTCGTTTGGAATGATTCGTCTGATAACAACTCGTCTAATAACAATTCGTCCAATAACAATTCGTCAAAAATCGGAACGAAAACTCGTCAAAATAGTTCGTAAACACAACACATAACATCGTAACATTGTTCATTTTAGACGAATCATTTTGAATGATTGTTGTAAGACGAATTGTTTTAGACGAATTGTTTTAGACGAATTGTTTTAGACGAATTGTTTTAGATGAATTGTTTTAGACGAATTGTTTTAGACGAATTGTTTTAGACGAATTGTTTTAGACGAATTGTTTTAGACGAATTGTTTTAGACGAATTGTTTTAGACGAATTGTTTTAGTCGAATTGTTTTAGACGAATTGTTTTAGACGAATTGTTTTAGACGAAACAAAAAACTTGTACCAATGGAAACATTCCAATGTAATTTCAATAAACACATTTACTATTAATACCAAATTTTGCATAGTTTGGAGATCATAAAAGCACGCACCTTAACATTACTTGCCACAAAAAAAACGTAAAGGAAAATCAAAACAAGTTGGGCGCTCAACGTGTCAAAATGATGGTCTAGTGCTCGGTCGGTAATAAAAAACTGTAAAACATTTTTCTCAACCACGATTGATCTCTCGTATAAAAGCCGAGAACGATCAACTACGTCTAAAAATCCCGCAGTCAACCGTTCTCGTCGGTTATCCAAAAAACCAACGGTGGAGAAGAAAAACACTTTTCAAAGATTTGGGTATCACCCTCGCACTTGTAGCAATTTGGTAAAGAATTAATGAACAAATGATGCATTTGTATTTGATTCCCTAGCGCCGGAGTACTCCGAGAACATCCTGCAGCAACAACAAAACCAAAAATACAATCATTGCCACGCAAAAACTACACACGAATCAAATAGACGACGCGCAACGCATTGCCCCAAGCCTACCCAATCACCAAACGTCGTGTGACACGGGTACTCTTCATTATGACACAGCGCAATCCCACGACGCGACGATTATCCGTCACTTGCTACAACACCCACGCAACATCTGTAAACTTACTCTTTCAAACCCGTATTCCCGACGTATCCTATCGGCCTTTCTCCCGTCTTTCTCGTTCGTCATGAACAAACTCCCTTATCTCCCGCTCAATTAATCTCAATTATTCCAATGGTCGCCCACCGATAACACCGGACCAGATAACTCCGTGCAATAAATTTTCAAAGTATCATATCGTATTTCACTTCGTCGTCCTTCGCTCGTGCGTTATACAAATTAAAAAAAACAAACTCAAAAAAAAAAACCACCAACGAATAAAAAAAAAAGAAAAATAGATGAAACAAAATAAATAAAAACAATATAATGTATATTGATTCGATAAATAAAATTTACATCGTCGAGAAACCGCGCGTGATCCGGCGATACGAAGAGCGCGACATCGAAGTAGGAACTGACCAGTTAAAAAAAGTTGTAGCATTGCGCCGGTATTATCCGAGCGCTCGCGCGCGCGTTAAAACGTTATCGTTGCGGTCCGACCCCTGATCCTCATTATCTCGATCGTGTGCGCGTGTTGACGCGCTCCGCAAAACTCTTCTCCACGCGTGCATCGCCGCCGATTGCGGTTTCTAACGTTCGTTACGATGCCAAAACCGCATGACCCATAAATAAATACTTGGTAGATTTAATCAACGAAAAACCTTTGAAAATAAATAAAAAAAAACAATGAAAGCGAGGTCCCCAAACGGAAATGACGATACTCATCCGCGCCGGACGAATAACGACATGACAAGACCACAAATGAGCTATCGCCATCCGAATATATCGTATCTAACTGATAAGCATTTATTTGCAGGTTAATCAGTTATTTTCGTATTTTTTCTTCTTTTTTTTTGTTTGTTTTGGTTTGCTTTTTTTTCCGTATACTGCGTAGATGTTTTTGAAATGGCGGCCGGGGGTGTGAAGGCGTGGGGCGAGTGGTATATTTCGCGTTTGTAAAGAGAAATAACCTAAATTTACCGGTTGAATGTTTGAGGATGAGTTTTGAAGGGACGACGGATTTTACGTACCTTGCGCAGTTTTGTGAGACTCATTTGAAATCAAGCGGGAAGTGACAGCGGGCGACACCAACGCTTGAAGGATTGCACTGCTGCTGCGCAGCGGCGAAGGGCATATCCATGGAGGATGGACATCAGGAGATCAAACTGCCGAAACTGCTATAGACGGACTCACTTCACTGAAAGTGAGAGCCGATTTTTTGTCGAGAGCACACGGAAAACAAAAAACTGGCGAGCAGAAGACGGGAGATTAACCCTTTGCACTCGAGAGGTGACTCCCACTCACCATGTGTTTTCATGCCGCAACTCGAGAGGTGACTCTCGCTCACCATTTAGCGTGCTGCGGCTACTCCGTCTCGAATTGTCGTCGTGCCGCGCGAAAAAAGGGCCCCGATTGCAAAGGGTCAACGTTTTCAAATCAAATCAAAGGTTATTCAGTGTCGTGTTGTCTAATCATTCGTTTTGCAAAGATCGGCATTGAAATCAGACCTCATTATGTGTCACATGGACCGACAGTGTCGATGACGATGTGTTATTGTGCCCACAATTTTTTCAGAGATTAGAGATTGAGGAAATAACGGAAACATTGATTAAGTTGAGGTATCGACAATTTGATAATTTGATGAATTAGCATTCGTGAAGAACTCGTTATACGTTTTTCACAGGAACGCTTTACTTGGGAAGTACGTGTACTGCCGCACTTTCGACAGAAAAAGTACTACGATATAATAACGGTAGTATCTTGTCTCATGTCTTCCATGGTGTTGTTTTTTTTACCAATTTACATTCATTTTCCAATCTTAATTTCCGACCTTTCTGGCTGAGAAAAAAATAATTAAGTGCAAAAAAAATCTTCCATAGCGAAGTGCGTCGTGCATTACGTTTTAAGAAACTTCTTGAAACGTTTGTTGCGGATAAAACGGTTGCATGTAACCTTGGGGACCACAGACGGTACGAGCGAGGGACATTTTTTACGTCGGCCATGACAGCAGCGCTTCCAGTCGATGTACATTTTTATTCTAATTTCTCAACATACCTCAACACGTATACTTTTTCAAACAAAACAAGCTCAGGTAAAATCGAAGCAATGGCTTTTGAGATGATGATTCCTAGAATTAACCTATTTTTGTGCTGTCTACTCGGACATTACCCCTTAAAGATCGACCGTTCGACC
This sequence comes from Sussaba pulchella, assembly GCA_963971145.1. NCBI lineage: Eukaryota > Metazoa > Arthropoda > Insecta > Hymenoptera > Ichneumonidae > Sussaba > Sussaba pulchella. The sequence goes on from OZ020165.1 coordinate 13,000,046, forward strand.
GCTCGGCGCGCGAAGAGAGAAAGTTACGAACGTCGATAGAAAGTGGCAGCCACGAGATTCGTCGAAGAGGAGAGACGGTAGACGTTTTACCGAAACTTTTCTTCGTCTTATCGACCGTTAAGAAACTTTGTCATTCGATTTGAGAAGCGTGAAACGCTGTACGGACGAGTTTTCCTTTTAAAGGTTATGCGCTACATATTTTTCTCGTTCTCTCTCGTTCAATCGCGATCGCCGACGGCGCTCTCAAATCTCATCCGCACTCGTGACGGATTGGTCGATGTGATTTGTCGAGGTTTTTCCATAGCCTACGTTGCAAAGGGCATCATACATTGCATTCTGAGAAACTTTTTGAAATTTAAGTTTCCAGATCAACCGACTTCGGTCTTCGAGATCGCAGACTGTGCAGGCGAAGGACATTTTTTCGCGCCGCCTATGACAGCAACGCTCCTAATCGATATATATTTATAAAGAAATTTCTCAGCATACCTCAACATGTATACTTTCGAATAAAACAAACTCAGATAAAATCGAACAAATAGTTTTTGAGATGATAATTCCTAAAATTCACCTATTTTTTCCGCTGTCTACTCGGATGTTCCCCCTTAAGGATTGAACAAACGTCTATTCTCAGACGGACGAATCATTGATAAGGGGACGAGAGTCCGATTTCCGTTACGCCGCAATCTGACGAGCTTTTTCTATAGAACACCTTAAAATAATCACGAAACAAATAACAGACAATTCTGATATCCTTCTTGGTTTTCGAGATATGTAATTGTTTGTATCCGAAATGTGTCATAAATTTGACTGATACGATTTCCGTGCATCCACCTACTGATAAGCGATTTCGATAGATTAAGACGTGCTGAACAAAATGAAGGAATAATAAATTTAGATCTATCGTCCTGCTCTAGCTGCCCACATCTCGAAATAAAGACGACCAGAAGGTTTCGGCTTCAATTTTAATTGATGCAAATTTTTTTCAATCGCTTTATTTGTATTTGATTCGTGAATTTGTCTAGAAGGGAACCCGCAGACTTTGGACGTGGGAGACGACTATGTAAAATTCGTTGCAATTTTTTTGTTCACTTCCGGAGTTCGAAAGATTCTGTCAGAAGAACGTTTACGAAAACATGAACAAATTTTGACGAAAAGCACTCAAAGCATTTTCAGTGCACTCAAAGCACTCAAAGCTTTGACAAAGCATGTTGGTTATGGTGATGTAAGAGACATATCATCCGTCTTTATTCGTTCGCTACGAGTGCGAGGATGACAGCCGAAACTTCCCAAAGTGTTTTTCCCCGCCATTGTTGATTTTTCAGATAAAATGAAAGAACGATTGGCAGCAGATTTTGAATACGCAGATAACCGTTCTCATTTCGTATCCGAAAGATCAATCACGGTCGAGAAAAATGATTTACAGTTTTGTGTTACCGACCGAGCAAATCATCTCTAGGGCAGACTATGCAGTTATTCACGGCCGCATTTCGTACCCCGTCGTTAACAAAAATTGTAAACGATTCTATTCAAGGGCAACAAATATTTCTGAATTAAAAAAAAATCTCACACGATGCAGAGTTACGAAAAGAATGACCCAAGACATTTCTTTCATCTTGATGGTTTCTACATCATTTCAAAAGAAAGGAAGTAAATAGTTCAGTTTTTGTTATAGCCTGAGGAAGTTGCGTCTCGTTCCAAATAAAAAAATTGATTCGAAATGAATTACTTAAACAAACCCGTAATGTACTAAAACAAAACTTACAGTACCGAACTTTCTTTAACTTCGACGCATATTCGCCCACGAACGACTTCCAAAATCCATGCAGTCCTTTTTTCGCCCCTTAACCTTTTACCGTCACACTACCGAATAATATCACGGCCCTCACCACTGGTTGCATCCCACCCAGTCAGTTTTCAAAAATGATTGTGAGCAAACTATCCGTCCAAAGTGGTTGAAAAAATTACCGAAGATGCTTTGAACATTCTAGATAATGTACGAAAATTTTATTTACAAGAAATAATATGGCGACATGTTGAAAAGAATTCATGAAGAGGTGAAAACAGAAACGATAAAAGCCGGTCGTCGGTTCATCGACGGGTGGATTCCACCCAGTGGGACGATGAAGGATTAAAACAGGGATCCTTGATTCGTGATAAGCAACACAGTTCGAAGGAGATTCATTGCGTTCGTTGCACCCCCGGCGCACAAGATGCGTTTTCCGCGACCTTGTCGAACTCATCGTGTTGCGTTGTGCCGTGGCGCATAACCGAGTGGCACTCGTTTGCATTTATGTATATATATTAGGGTGGACCTTAATAGGGGCGTTGACGAATTTTGACAAGTGCACCCCCGAGATAAGTTCGAAATAAATTAAAAAAAATATTTGCAAAACCCCAGCACTGTAGTCCAATGCAAAGACCCGCCTGTAAGCTCGTTTTGTTTCCCATTTCAATAGCATGGGATTTTCAGACTAATTCAGTAATTATTTTTTCGAGTTGTCCCTAAGCACGGAAAAAATTCTTTATTCACATAAATCTATTGTTAATGGGTATAACTACTCGTACATTTTTTTACAAGACCTGTATCAATTTGCCGTCGTCTATAATAGAAGGGGGTGGGGAGCGTAAGGGTTGTGATAACGCCTTGTAAAAAATTTTACACGTAGATATATACCAATTAAGAATAGATTTATATGAATAATATTTTTTTTCAATGCTTAGGAGCACTTCCAAAAAATAATGACTTGATTAGTCTGAAAATCCCATGTAATTCAAATGGGAAACAAACGAGCTTACAGGCACGTCTTCGCATTGGACTACAGTGCTTGGGTTTTGCACATATTTTTATTTATTTATTTCGAACCTATATGGGGGATGCACTTGTCGAAATTCGGCAACACCCCTGTTAAGGTCCACCCTAATATATATACACATATATATCATATGGAAACAGACGCACCTTACAGCCACAGCCACGTAAACGTAGCTCCGCCTTTTTCGATAAGTATTGTGAATTTGGCGCCTCCGGCGTTGCACTTATCGAATTCGTGATAAATTTTAATGCCGATGGTGAGTCAGGCGTCCGTTCTTAACGCGATACGACAAAAAAATAAACAAACAAATAAACAAAGAAACGAGTGACTGCATCAGCATCGACCGCATCGACTCTCGCTATATATTTTTTTTATTTTTCTTTTTTTCTTATCGCCATGCAGCTCGCGTCACAGGTCGTATCGATTTCACATAATTAAGAAAAAAACATTTTAGCAATAGCGAATCATTTTGAAGAATTTGGGGAAAAAAATTAGTATCAATAGTTTTATCTCAAATCATATAATTTATGTACATATTAATAGATTTTCTTATTGTTATTGTTATTACTGTTGTTATTATTATTATTATTATTGATATTATTATCATTATTTTTATTATTGATATTATTATTATTATTTCCTGTTATTATTGTATAAAAAAAATAAAATATTAACATTGCCGTAGTTTCGAAGCTGCCTACAATTGTTTTCCTCTTAATTATATAAAATTGATTAATCTTTTTTGTTTGTATACTTTTATTTTTATAGGTCCGAAAGTCATTGTATAAATTTTGCATTCCATCGACACGTGATAACAATTTTCGACCAGTTGAAATTGACGCGGTCAGTAAATATAGATATCACCCTTAATCAGCCCATTCATGTATTCATCACTTTTTCTAATCATCTGCTCGCATCGAATCCAACTGAAAATTATCAACCCATACCATGATCGTCCTCTGAGTTGGAAACGTTTTTGTAAGTTTTTAACCCTTCGCCATCATAGTGGATGGATTCCACCCAGTCAGTGCTCAAAAAACGATTGCGAGCAAATGATTCGTCCGAAGTGGTTAAAAAAATTTTAGAACACGCTTCGAACGTTCTAGATGATGAACGAAAAATTTATTTATGAAAAATGAAATAACGACGGGTTGAAAAAAATTCATAAAGCGATGAAAACGGAAACAAAAACCTTCGGTTGTCGGTTGATCGGCGGGTGGATTCCATCCAGTGTGATCATGAAGAATTAAAAATTGTTGCTGATAAAAAAAATTCATTGTGGAGTAATTTTCGTATAGTTTACATTTGTTACCACACTAGATTATCGTTTTCCTTTTCCGTAATAAATTTTCGAAAGACTCCATCGAGTCGTAATCATCGGAGATATCGAGACGACAGATTTAGAAATTTCCAATATTACCAATTTTTTTCCTCACCGACGTTCGTCAGCAAAATTGATGCTAGCTCTTTCTTCTGACAAGTGGGATACTACCTCTGGCGGCTATGAGCACAAACATTGTTTTTTCACTACCAATTATTCTTCTCAAATTTAATTTAAAAAAAGAAAAAAAAGATACAAATCCAATGAGGCGGATCGTCTACTCAACCTAGAATGCTCGACTTTTGCCGGCTTTTTCCATCTAAACTTACTATTTAAGGGGTAGCCCGTTGTAATAGTAAACATTATGACACTAGTACGAAAAAAAATTGTTTGACGAGTGTGAGTTTGCAGAACGAGCCGAAGGCGAGTGTTGCAATCACACGAGTCCAGAAAATGTTTTTCATACGAGTATCGTACGAATTTTTATGTCACAAGGTGCGTAAATGCGGTTTGACGCGAACGAAGCGAGCACTTTTACGCGCAGCGTGACATAAAGTAATTTTTTTCAAGTACCCTAACATACACGTGTAGTATATAATAACATCCATCCAATCTACCGTTATCTATAAATATACATATCACTAACTCATATATATATGTATACGGGGCATTCCATGACAAGTCGATCAAGTTCTGGCGGTCATTTTTTAGATCGTTTTCATAATTTTTTATTCGAAAAAAACGAGCCCAATTTTTTTCAAATTTAAAAAAAATATATTTTTTGAGATTGATTTTTTTTAAATAAAAGAAAGAATTTTTGTTTCTATCCGCCTGAAAAAATTCACAGAATTCTTATGAATTATAAGGAAATTTTCAAACGCTATTGCGAGATGGAGCTCTCATAACTACCGGGGGAAAAAAATCAAAATAAAAAAATTCGCCAACAAATATTGGTGCTGCATTTGTCACGTGTACAATTTTTTGATTTCGATTTTTTTTCTCCGCTAGTTTTGAAAGCTCCATCTTGCAATAGCGTTTGAAAAATTCCTTATAATTCATAAGAATTCTGTGAATTTTTTCAGGCAAAAAAAACGGACATTCTTTTTCTAATTTTTTTTATTTAAAAAAAAAAATCTCAAAGAATATATGTTTTTTAAAAATTTGAAAAAAAATTGGGCTCGTTTATTTCGATGAGTACTTTCGAATAAAAAATTACGAAAACGATCTAAAAAATGACCGCCAGAACTCGATCGACTTGTCATGGAATGCCCCATATATATATATGAGTGTGTTATCAGTATAGAGTCTCACCTGTTGTGGATGCCACGTGCGTTTGAAGAATATCTTGAAACACTTCATACCGTCGGGCATGCCCTTCCCCCCTTATCTTAAAAAAACGAAAAATTCTTCTATCTCCCAAACTTATCCGATGTAAATCCGAATAGAACTTCTCGGGCAGTACCGCGCCGTTTCAGGCTCAACAGCTTGCCTTGTTGCGCACTATCTTCACCTCATCGGTCTCAAAAATCCAGCTGTCTGCTTTACATTCACCGAGTATTCGAAAATTAAATTAAAAAATTCAAAAATAATCCGTCTCCACAGATATTCGATCAAATTTTGTTATTCAATTAATTCGTGTCAATTTTAGCGGATAAATTGAATTGTGCAAGATTCGATATAACTTTTAATATGCATTGGAATTTATTAGATGAAAAAACTGCACAAGGTTTCGGAATTTATCGAATGAATAACGATTTTGTGCGCGCTCGGTGAGCGGCGGACAAACACTGTCGTTTCGAGATGCACACGTTGACTATCCACTGCCGTCTGGCGGCTGGAACACGCATTCCGAGCAATCGCCGTAGTCACCGCTAGGATATGTACACGATCGAGGTACTACATATTATGCAAAGCGATAGCGACGGGCAGAGCTGCTGCGAACCAAACGAGAAAATCATCTCGGATTGCGACTCACAGTCGCACGTTATCGTGTCGTGAGCGATTCGGAGAGACGAAAAAAAAAACAATCGTCGGACCTTATCTCAGTCGAATCAACGGATTACGAATGATAAAAACGAAAAATTGAGTAATCGATGGATCGGATTGGAGTACAGAGACAATAATAATGAAAATTGATTATAATTTATTATAATTATCATTATTCAACTTCGAAATAATGTAAGGAACTATCAGATTTTCGGTCCATTTGCTAGTTTCTTTTTTTTTTGTTATTGATGAGTCATTAATAACAAACGGTTTTATTGGGGAGAAATTGTGCTGTAAATTTTAATGTTTTTACTTTGGAAAATTCATTTTTTTATGGAAAAGTTTGTGTACGTAGATTCAGGAATTTCCTTCGCGTTGCGAAATTCAGCTTTGTCGATGGCCGACTGAGGACTTCCGGTTTTTTGGAGCCAATGTTTCCTGCGAAAATTTTATTCGGTTTCACAGAGTCGAATTTTCGATTATTAGATTTTCGATTGATTCCGAATTTATTGAGATTTCGTTTAAAATTCGATCTTAATTAGCGATTTGAAATAAATTGTTTATTATTGATAGGCCTAGGATTGGAGCAATCTCAAATTTTCGGATTGAATCGTATCCGTTTGGGGGCCGAATTCATGAATTATTGCGTTGGACATTCATTCGTTAAAAATGTATTCGAAATACTTCTTCAAACAAATAAATATTATCAATTGTCATGCAACAATTAGTTTTCACATTTTCACAATTATAATAAATAATTTGGATACCTTATTATTATGCAAACAATTCTAATATTAAATAGCAATTATAATCCATCATAATTAAATGATAAAAGTATTTTATATACATTTTCGTCGAATTAACGCCCATCCCTGCTTTTTTGCGCAACTCACATCTCGTCGATCTTCGATATCTCGCCTTCGATTCTTCCTACAACGGTGCCTTGCTTCGTGTTCATACACCAGCCCTTTAAACCTAATTCTTCTCCTCGCTTCTGCGTGTACTGCGGACAAGAATAATCGAAAAACGACGTGAGGCCGGAAAAGTCGCGAGATAATGTAGGTAGCTTCTCGGTATAGACCAGCCGTGACATCTATGATCGGCAGAAGAAATCTGTCTTCGATTCGGCGTTAAAAATCCGCTCGGTCGGTAAAAAAATGTTTATAAATATTCCTATACCGCTTTGCCGTTGTTTTTTTTTTCAACGCCCGGCCTTAAAAGGAGTTATGCGTCTCGTTTTGACCGATGTGGATTAGCGTAATCCATTGTCGGTTTACTCAGCGACGAATTTTCTTTTGACAGATTTTTGCTCATCGCTCCTGTTGGCGAGATTACGATATCTCCGGCACCGCGATCTGATAAACTTTTCTTGTAGCACTTTCCAAAATAAGCCTCAAAACATGAATAACAAATTTTGATATCTCGCTTAGTTTTCGAGATATCGAATTTTTTTGTCTAAGAAAATATTTTAAAAAATTGAAAAAACAAAAAATAGCCTAATTAACCTAACCTCAAATTGACCACGTGAAGGTGAGGCCTTGGTAACATTTCTTTTTCATTCTTTCTTTGAAATTTCAATTTGTTTCTCTTAGGTTAGATTAGATTCGGTTTTGAAGTAATTTTTTCTTTTTAATTCAATAACATTAATTTTTTTTTAAATTCCATCAAAATGTGCTACTTGTTGCTAGAATGAAGTACATGCCTTCAGAAATATTTGTGATGTATCAGGAATATGTTCGAGCGGTGGGAACGAGTGAAAAATTGATAAAAAAATGTTGATTTTGAATGTAGCTTTAGATATTTTGAAAACATCGTGTCTAAAGCTTTTTCCCGCCTTCGTCGATCAAGTAGCGACATGTGCGACATACATTCCGCTCATTTTAAAACAATTCGATAAATCGAAATTTGTTTATGTTGCACATCAAATTGTTCTCAGAAAAAAAATCGTTCTATTCAAATTTTTAACACGAAAAATTAATAAATATTATTAGATACTTCGTAAGCTCAGCGAGATATCGAATTTTTTTGTTGTTGTTTTTAAGGCTTATTTTGGGACGTTCTACAAGAAAAGTTAGTCAGATCGCGACGCAAGAGATATCGTAATCTCCCGCGGCTATGGATCGCGTAGTTTTTTTTGTTTCTCCGATCATAATATTAATGATCGAATGTAAACTCGTAAAGATAATGAATGTTGAAAAAACGACCATTTTGAAATTTTTCATTCCCTCTGAGGCGCAGGTGCAATCACGAGCGTCCTCCGCAATGATTACAACATCCGTGGAGCTGTCTAAAATCACTCACCTTTCGGAAGAAGACACCTAGTAAAAGATGTGACAATTCATTTAAAAACATTTTTTTTTTCGTAGACAACGGAGTCACAATGAATTGTAGTATTCCAACCTTACCCTGAACTCTTCCGAATACTTCAAAATCCAGACCAACGAGTTTTGACATTTTTGCGTTACGATGCGACGTGTCAACGTGCCCGAAACTGTGACGAGCGATGCTCGCGCAGGGTCGCAGACTCTATAATGCAAATGCGAACGAGCGACCTCACGGATGTTCAAGTTGCACCATTTCTCTCGATGACACGAACTTTGACTCACGTTCGCAGACAATTCTCGAAATCATGGCGAAAATTTGAAGTTCATGCAATTCGCTTTATTGACATTAAGATTGCCATATAATTTTGCATTCCAACAAAGTATTTGAGTTTGAATTTTAGATAATGAGACGATGCTCGGTCGGTCACAAAAACTGTAAAGCGGTTTTCTTGGCCGAGATTGATCTCTAAGATAAGAGACGAGAACGGTTCGATGCGTTTTTTAATTTTCTAGTCAACCGTTCTCATATTTTATTCGTGAAATTGATAGTCACGGAGAATAACAATTTTGTAACAATCAATTTTCTCTCTTGCACTAATGGAGAACTCGATTCGCTGCATACCAAACGAGCAGACCTACAAAACCGACTTGATCGATCACTCGGCTACAACTTTAGCAATCATAATCTCACATAAGCAGAAGTAGATGGCGCGTGAATCGCGTCCGGCGCATTATCTCATTAATCAAAGCTTAAACAAAGATTTCGATGTGAAATCTCAAAATTGTATTTATTTCATTCTCACAATTCACAAACTCATTGATTCAATTACAATCTCCCCGTCATGCTACAGCCGCATAATATCGAGGATCCTCTTAATCCTCTCTCCGTAAAATCGTCTGCTTTCCGCCCTCAAGCTTCTCGACGCGAATCATCGATCTTCTCTCGTCGACCAGTCGGTAAAGCAGTATTCTAACCAATCCAGGCAACTTTCATTCTTATCAATTGGTAACGAAAATACGATCTGCGACACCAACCCATCGAATCGATGAAACAAACAAAACTCAAAACAAATAACCTAAATATATAAATTCAAAAAGAAAATAAACGAATTTCCGGTCACGTTGCAGCGCGTGATTGCAGCTAGATTCGTCGGATTCTCAATCCAGCATCTAAACTCCCAACAATGCAGTCTTTTACACGCGTAAACGAGTCACCCACGATGCCCACGATCTTAAGAAGAAGGGCTACTGCTCGGTCGGTAACAGAAAACTGTAATCCATTGTTTAGGCCCCCAATTGTTCTGTCGAATAAAACACGATATAGTAATAGTGCAGCTTAAAATTTTGCGGTCAACCGTTCTCATCTTTGATCCGAGATGTTAATTGTGCCGACAACTAACAGTTCACCATGATTGCAGCTATCTCTCTCGCACTCGCCGATGTATCCCATCGCCTTAACCCAAAACAACGTTCGCACATAACCTCACTCTCTTCTCGCCGCCGTCAACGCCACCTTGCAAAGCGCAATTCCCCAAGTCGCAAATCAGCGCGCTGCATTGGCTCTACCGATAATCAACTTCAGTACCGCATTCGACCGCAGTACGCCACGGTATCACGAAAATGCACGCGAATTGTCTTTGGTCGTCTCTTCGGTTGCTTCAGTCGTGTTCCATCGCACGTCGCGCAAGTGACTTCGTTCCGACGTGATGCTTCGACGAGCGAATGCGTCGACCGATCTTCAAAGTCGACAACTCGACTCACGCGAGTGAGTTCAACGAAGAATCCCGAAGATATCAACAACGTCGTCCCGTTATCTCACGAAAGCTGTAAAAAAAAAAAAAAAAAAAAAACATTGACACCCGAACAAAATTGAATTTAAAAGAAAAAAAATAGAAAAAGAAAATAAAAAAGACTACGCAGTGTGACAGCAACGAGGGTGGTTCGGCCATTTCGTCAATAGCCAACGGAATCGCGTTTCAATCAACGAAATCCATTCGATTCGGTGATTTTTTTTCGACGAATTATTCGTTATTTCCGTTATCCGGCGAAAAATCGATCGTCGTTTGTTACGCGACGCGTGGCAATGTTAACCGACGAAGAGGGGAAAACGTCATTGAGACCACGCGCGTCAACGATAAGGTTACGGGACGATCGACTGTAGCCCCAGCCCTGAGGAACAATCGTGCGCTTTGTACACCGTAACTCGCGCAACTCGAGCCCCGCGACAACGTAAATACGATAGAAGAAAAGAGAAATAAAAAACGAATCAATTGACGCGACGAAACGTGCGATTGATTGCCGTAACGTTCGAGCGAACGATAATGAACTGATCAAAACGAATTCGGTTATTTTTCGGCGTTATCGTCACACGTATAACGTGTAGATTCGTGTGTGTTGCGTAAGTCGTCGTTTAAACAAACACGCGGCCTTCGATCTTTTTGACAAACACCTAAAAAAGTTGCTAAACAAAGATAGTCGTTTAATAAACAACGCTCGCGCCTGTGTTTGACAGTCACGTGGTTGACATCTCAGGTTTTCGCGCAATTGCGTAAAGAAAACATATTTAAAAGGACAAAAAATTCGTATCGAACAGTTTTTAAATGATAAAAGAAAAAACAAAGGAATAAAGAAGAAATATTTGATAAAAAAAGGGAAGAAAAAAACGTTATCTTCGAAGTACGTTAATCGGCGGCGTGGATCGATAAAAAATTAAAGAGCCCGTGATATCGTACGTCGAAACGTTTTGGTGCACGTTGTGAAGAAGATTTGCTTATTGTGCAGTCGTCGAATCGTCCGGGGCGGGGGGGAGAGAAAACTTCGCCGGGGTGGGCGAGAGGGCGAAAGGGAGGGAGGGATTCTGATCGTGGCGACGACGCTCGTGTCGTCGAGTCGCGACGGAACTACGATTATAGCAACGCAACGCCAGTTCGCGTCATTGTCCTTCGATTCTTCGTCGGCACGTAGAAACAAAATTTCCGGTGTCATCGAGTTTATTTCGTCAATGAAATGACAATCACGTGGTTTTTAAATACCCGTCGAGAAAAATATTGAAAAAAAAAATAATAATAATAACAATAATTGTAATAAAACGAAGAATAAGGTTTTTTCGTGAACAGACGACGGGATTAAAAAGGGAGAATCGACTGTATCTCTTTGTTGTGACTATTCGTGCGAAAATTCGAAGAATGACGGAACTTCATTTGAAAATAATTTCGTCAATCGCGACAATTTCGACGCATCATTGGCTCAAATTATGAATGAAATTCTCCACGTGCGCGGATAAAAAACGTTGATAAAGGAAATTTGAGTATTATTATTTTTTTTTTTAATTATCATTATTATTATTCTTTTTTTTTCTTTTGGTACTTTCGATGTGTTGCCAAACGGATGTAAATATTGTTGGCTGTTCGACTTTCTATCGTGGAAAATTTTAGTTTGATATAAATCTGATTACATCGCTGCTGTTTTCGATGATACGAAAATAATTGACAATATCGCGGAGTGTTTGATCCAACGCTAGACGAGAATTTGTCGGTGAATTGAATTTGGCGCGTCGATTTTCTGAAAGTTGAAGAGCAATCAAGAGGATTCGGGAGTGAGGAAAAGCTGAGGAAGAAGATATTGATTGTTACATCGTGCGATAATAAAGAAAAAAAAAAGAAAGAAAGAAAAAAAAAAAAAGACGTAACGATTTATCGTAACGACAATGACGGCTATGCTGGTATCCGTAGCCGAGCTTTCGAACATTTTCTCCGTTCTCGCAGTTCTCATATGCTTCTGCGGTGTCGTCCTCTTCATCATGAGGTATTTCTCAATGTTTCTTTGTTTATGTGTTTCCGATTGATCAGAGGGCAGTACGGAAAAGTCTTTTTTGACGACAGTCGCGATCGTAGCCAAGAGCGCGGATTATTTATTATTATTTTGATGCTTGTTTTGGGATATTCTTCGGAGAAAGGCCGTCAGATTTTTTTGATTTTCGGTTTTTTCAGAGTAGAAAAATATTTGACTTGGATTTTGGATATTTCAAAATTCGATATCTCGAAAACTAAGCGAGATTGTCGCTTCAGACGACAGTCGCAAGCGTGGCCAAGAGTGAACGGTTTTTTTATTGTTTTATTATGGGGTATTCTTTGGGAAAAGTTCGTCGGATTAGTTTATTTTTGGGTTTCTTCGGGAAAAATAATTGTTTTACTTGATTTTTTAATTGGAAAAAAAAAATGATATCTCGAAAACTCGGAGAATTATCGATAATTTTTTTTTTATCGTTTTAGGCGTATTTTAGGGTGTTTAATTTATTCTTTACATTTCTCTCACAAACGTGGCCAAGAGCGTGATTTCTTTATTCTTGTTTTTGTGCTTATTTCGGAGTCTTCTTTGATGAAAGGCCGTCAAATTTTTTTATTTGTTGTTTTTTTGGTTTCTCCGGGGAAAAAATTATTTTACTCGATTTTTTATTACAGAAAATATTCGATATCTCGAAAATTTAACGAGATAGCGCGAGAATTTTTTATCATCGTTTTCAGGTTTATTTTGGAGTGTTCTACAAGAAAAGTTCATCAGATCGCGGGGCTATGGAAAAAGTACTCTAAAAATGATAAATACGCGCTGTTTTTAATATTATTATTTTTTTCTTCATTTATTTTTTTTAGCATTCCGTCCTTGCGAAGCGAAACCCTTATAATATCACGTGTCTGCCAATTCGTCCGTCTGACACATCCGCTTTTCTTAGAAACTATGCGACGTAGAATCTTGAAATTTGGCATCGTAATACATCTTACTAACTTACATATTTCGCACTAGTTAACGATTTAAAATATTCATACAAGAATGAAGGGGCGGGGAGGGGGGTAAATTAGGCACTTGAAATTTATTGTTTTTTGAATTTTATGTATCATGTGGGGTATCATTTGAAAAAGCCAGTTATGTGGAATGCTACAATACTTTTTTCATAATTTTAAGAAGCATATTCAAAAAGACATCCTCAAAAATATGCGAAAATGTAGCATTTTTCTCTATTAAAATTAAATTAAAATTAAAATCTCTATTTAAAAATTGATAAATACAACTCCTCACTTGAAGTTGAAGAATTATAACGACAATCCTACGGAATCCTGTGGAATACTCCGATACCTTTTTTATAATTTTGAAAAGCATATTCAAAAAAATATCTTCAAAAATATGCGAAAATGGAGCATTTTTCTCTATAAAAATTAAATTAAAATTAAAATCTCTATTTAAAAATTGATAAATATAACTCCTCACTTAAATTTTACAGAAAAATTACAAAGAAAATCCTACGTCTTATAAATTTCTAGAAATTAATTACGAAGAATATGTTCCGGAATTCTCGGTAAACAAATCGAACTCGCACTTGACCTACATTTTAATATACTTTATTTCGCAAGCTTCCTATCGACGGCAAATATTTTATGTTTGCGATCCGAAACCTTGGGCGATGCATGGAATCGTGAAATTTCGTGTGTGCAGTCCCGAAAATGCGTTTCGTGAATAAGCTCATTGGCCTTGAGACGAGACTTCATGTACTTGGTCGGTAACGAAAACTGTAGAGCGTTGTTCTCGTCAACGATTGTTCTCTCGAATGAAACACGAGAACGGTTGACTGCTACGCAGAATTCCGAAGTCAACCGTTCTCCGTTTTCATCCAACGTGCCAACGATTGTGGATAAAAGCGCTTTGGGAAGATTGCGTTATCACGTTCCTGCGTACCGGAAGTTAATTACATCTTCTGAAACAAGTGTTATGAAAATTTCGAGCTGTACGTATTTTATTATCATTGCAAGGGATCTTAACTCGCCGTTTTGAACATTTTTATTGTCGGAACATTTTTTTTATCACGAATTTATATCGACTTAAAAGTCAATATATTGGGGATGCAACGATATTTGCTCTATATCTCGATGTGACAGAATTCTTTCTTCTCCTCGTAATGTATTTCGTCAAATTGATCTGTGAAGATAGTAACAAGCCTTCGTTACTTTTTACTCATCGATTGAGGGCTTACATGGGCTGAGAAATTTAGAAAAATGCATGTAAAAAGATTTTTTCAAATGTAACAGTACATGTTAGCATGGCAATACATAGTAATACCATGTGAAGAATATTCTCCCAAAGTTTCAAGTCAATCATATTAAATCTCTAGCAGAGAGACTTTGCAAAATTCCACTCATTAGACTCGGCCGGTCGGAAGCGTACCAAGTACATATATCGTATTTTTCAAAACTCTATTTTTGAAGTCGGTAGCCACGATTTCTCAAAATCTAATGGACCGATCCTACAGAAATTTTGCACACTTCCTCTAGATAGGTTTGACCAGTGATTGAATGAAGGTTTTTATTTCATTTTTATCACAACTGATTGTACAAGGTAATAATGAAAGGAAGATAATGAAAACATGGCTCAAACAAGTGCTTACTTAATTCGAGGGTCATCACTTCGTGCATCTTAAGTAGATACACCCAAACCAAGATTGGTGGATCCTTTGAGAGTGATTATTCCGATATGTTTCGATTTTTCGAATATTTTCATACTTTGCGTGACTAGAATGACTTTGTGTTGTAGGTCGCTGAATTCGTCTTCAAATCGGTAATAATGTCATCGAAAAAAAAATACACGGTTTCATTTGAAGAAGTGGATTTGACCTTGACGTAGCTTCAGCGCCTCGACCGAAAAAAAAAATAGGTTGGTCCATGACGGCCTTCTCGAACATTGAAACTTTTGATTGAAACATTTTTGGATATGATCAATAGTTTCGAGTGCTGTTGCTCTGTAACACTTTTTTTTTTTTGCCTGGTTTGGCTCGTCCCACGATGGGGACCTGTGCCACTCTCTTCCTCTGTAACACTTGATGTGCCTCACTCTGTACATTGTTTAAAAATAAAAATTATTTTTCCGAAAAAATACATAATTATAAATAATTATCGAGGTTGCCTTTACTACATACTCGAATTACGTGCTTTTATCTTTCCGTTCGAACCATACAAAATTTAATTCCAAAATCCACTGCAATTAATGTTCGTTCTTCAATACACATCTATATCAACTAAATTCGAATTCATATTGATTGGAAAGAAAATAATCGTAATCATAAAAAAAGAATGTAAATACAGTCCGACCTCCAAATAAGAAACCAAAAGCCTCCCAGGGGAAGAGTTTTTATTATATATCGCACACCCCCACCAGGCGCGCGGTCCGCGCTCACTACCTCTGTCTGTCTCTCTCACTTTTTACCGCATGCGATCCTCTCAACAAGAAACACGCTCGAACGAGTTTCAACTTAGTATTCACATCGCCCGTGCAAAAACGTTTTCGACTGCGCGTGGACATTTAATTCGCGAATTTTATGTCTATACTGTTTTATCCCGTTTATATAAAAGACGAAGAAGTCAATATCTTTGAGGATTCATCGTCAATGTCAGAGTTCGACTCTCTCGAAAATATTCCACCGTCAGTTGAGTGCGTTGCCGATCAAAATAATACGCAACAAGACGAAAAAGCTTTTCATCACGTCTCGGAAACTTTTGCTGTTTTATATGAAAATCTTTAAACGCCCTTAACTTTGTTTTTATTTCATATGAAATCTTGTCAACACGCATATGTATCTTTTTAATGAATACAAAAAATGTCTAATAAACTTGTAGATTTTGTGTTACATTCACACACGCACACACGCATAATCACGCACGCATGCACGCATCAATCAACACTGCAACGTTCACTCTATTTTACCCGAATAATCTCTCCCAGGCTGGTTTCTTAACCAGAGGTTCCGCGCACGAAATTCTCGAGCTCGGAGTTCGAGTCGGAGTGGGGAAAGCGCTCGAGTGAGAAACTGGGTAAAGTTTCTCATTGTCGGGTTTCTTATATGGAGGTCGGACTGTATATAAATATTTTTTTATTAAATAAATTTGGAGCATCCGTTACACATAAATGTGTTAATATGTACATTTTGGTCCAAAAAAATCAATTTTTTACAATACATTTACAATTAAGACGACTTCGTTAATACGAAGAGTAAGTACTTGTCGTTAAAAAAAAAATCAAGGCCGCATTCACGGACCTAACGCATACTTCTTATCACTTAAGTCCGTTCTTGCACAACTTTTTATCGTCGCTGCATGCCCTTCGTCCCGGACGAGGGTATCTTCCCGTTCGGGCGATCGTCCTTTATCCAAGCGTCGTAAGGAGTTTGGTCGTAAATTTTCTTCGCAAAATTCTTTATCATTGGCACGAATTTCTTTATCAGCACGGGTTTCATTGCGTCCGCGAGGCCCCTCCATCGCTTACTCATCGCGTAGTTGTTTATTCTTTCTGCATAAATCAATCGAAATTAATAATCTACATCAAATCGACCGATGAAAAAAATTAAGAACTTTCGTTTTTTTTTTTTTTTTTTTTTTTCGTTCAGCAACGGATGATAATTTTTTTCTACTTTCTTATAGTTGATCAATCGATCGTCGTTATTTACATTTTATTATCGTTTATCATTATTCATCGGAAAAATGAATATAAAATTTAATTGAGGGACAAACGCCGGAATGGTGAATAAATCGGATAACTTGCCTTCGAATCCCCACGCTTCAGGATTCGTAATCGCCATGTTGCTTCCGTCCTCAAGATCGAAATCAATTTTCACAGTTTTTGGCTCCAAGTATTTGATACCGTTTCTCATAACTGCGTGCGCTCCGATGAAAACTTGAGCCGTAATTCCCTCTGAAAATCCGAAAGATTCGATTATAATTCTATTGCCTAATTTATCAATAATCATAATCAATAATTTTATCGCAGTCGATAATCTAAATGAGCGTTGATGATTCGTATATAGAGAAATTTTTTTTTGTTTCCTCATAGAGGGAGTTATGATATAGTGAAGATTTTTAATATCGAGATCTTCGTGTCATCGTGTTGAGTGAGAAAAGAGAAAATATCCGGATGTATGTAAGAAGATTCTCACAATATTTTCAATTCTGATCGAGCAGTTTGCAAATTTCAACTCGCAGCTGTTTCAAATTTTAAGGAAGCAATTTGCATGTTTCAAATTGCAGCTTGTTTTGTATTTATTCGTCGATTAATCGTTATCGTTGATAACTACGCAAACTTGACAATAATTGAGAGTTTTCTCTGTTACGGTTAATAAAAAAGTGACTATAAATGTTACATTATTGAATCCATTAGTGATACAACTTCTTCGAAACATCACCATGTCAATATAATATTATTGATTCGTTGTTTTGATATTATTTACGCATCGTTTATCGTAAACTATTCGATCGCTTTTTCACTTACTGTATGTGGCTTTGTAGTCTCCCTTTTTATCGGCCGAAAACGTCATTACCGTGCCGTTCGAGTCGATTTTGGCCGTAACATAGATTTCCGGAATTGTAAAGTTCATATGAAGCTGAGTTTTCAAAGGTTTCGCTCTCACTCGAAAATCGGTGAGATTAAGTTTGGAAACTCCCCAGGCCGATAAATTCGAGAACCGGGTGTCGAAAACGTACAAAAAATCGTCGATGTGTAAATTCAGATGTGGAATTATCAGCGGCTCTACTTCCGGAAAGCCTAATTTTGGCAAACCTGAAAAAAAAATTTCATAAAACATTGAAAATTACAAAAAAAAAAATTTTTTTTAAATACATCATTCGAATCGGCTTATTGGCTATAATATGACGGACGGAAGTTGTCCTTATAATTCAACACTTGATTTTCAATATCATTTACAATTTTCAAAAAAAGATCTAATGAAAAAAAAAAAAAACATTCGTCAGTAAATTAAAAATCGATATAATCAAATATAAAAGCTTTGGTTTTAATATGAAAACTTACCGTTACGCAATCTTTCGATAAACGTCTCGACCGATTTTCTGAGACACATCGTGATATTGGGACTCGTTCTCGGACAAGGATCGATGAAATCGAGAAATTCGTATTTTCCAACGCTTTCGACCGTCGAAACGAAAAATAACGCCACCGCAATGGAACCCAACAAAGTTGCAAACTTCATTTTTAAGTTATACTTTTAAACGAAACTTTTTTCACAATTTTTCCGGCTCTTTTTCTAATTCGCGATACTCTACTAGACTGATTTACGTTTTTTTTTTCTCGTCGATTCGATTTCACTTCGAGGGAATTTATGAATATCGTTTGGACGATGCGTGAGACTTTATACTAGTTTTCGAAAAATCCCTTTCCTCATTTGAATCAATCATATCAATCGATGATGGCATTATTTGATCAATATCTGTGATCCGTCTACGTCAACAGCCCATACTGTCCAATAGTTTTACCTAAATTCGTGGACGAGGTTATGACGTGTGAAATATTGAACGCCTCAATCGTTAACGCGCTAGATAAGAATTTATGACAGCTGAGAACCGTGACAAAAGTCACGTCGCTCTTCGTTCCCATGAAAAGATACGTTAATTAACAGTTATCATAATCTATAGCTATGTCTTCGTACATACGTATATCCGATAACTATGATTGTTATTTCACATGAGAGATTCCACGTTAAACCGGCCACTTCTGACCCGACTGGTCTTTGATTTGGATGAACATTTTTTTTTCTCAAAGTACTTGATGCCAACAACATTCGACAATTTTTTTACATTTTTTCCGACATTTTTATAGTAATCAATTTTTAAAAATGGTCAATCAATTTTTCAATTGCAAATTTAATATTTTTCCACGAATTTCAAAGTTTATTGAAATTTAAAAACTACAACCTGCAATGAATATTCCATGAGTGTAGATAACAATTGAAGGCAAAAACATTTATTTTCGAGTCAAACAATTTAATTTATTAATTTATCTAGGTTTAAATTATCGTGAAAGATTTCGATTCGGCAGATGATGAATAATTTTTTACGTGAACTCTTTCGTTCAGTTCTGGGATTATTGAATGTATTTTCACTCAGGGCTTAAAATGTTCACAGTTGGACAAGGAATTTGGAAAAAAAATTTCAAAGAAACAAAAAGTGGCATTTTTTCAGAAAGTCGATTGTGGTAATTAAAACGTAATAAAAAGTAATATACATGGAAAATTTTTTTTTCAAATATTCTTTTCTGAAAGATCAGTTTGAAACGGATATTTTGACGTGCGGGCGATTATCTTTGGATATTTCGCCTCAGAGATATTTGCAGTTGAAAAATTGGTTGACGACATTTAAAAAAATTAATTACTAAAAAAATAAAGCCGGCAAAAATCTGAAAAAATTGTCGAATGTTGTCGGCATCAAGTACTTTGGAGGAAAAGAAATTTCATTCAAATCGAGGACCGATCGGGCCAGAAGCGGCCGATTTCACGTGGAACCCCTCAGATACGTCATATATTGTATAATAATCACAATTATAATTATAATATTTGCGGCATAATTCGCGAAATTATAATTATTATTTCTCTGTTAAATTTATTATAATTATACGATGCGTGACATATATACATTATAATATCCCTTTCGTCAGAAATTTTATTTTGATCAACGATCATTTTGTTTGCTCCGTATTTCCAATACGCCAACGTCATTAGTCCATGTGATCCAATAATTTTACCTCTAAATTTGTGGACGAGGTTATGACGTCCAAAATATTTCACGCCTAAATCATCAACGCGTTAGATAAGAATCTTCACAGTTGGATATCGTGTCGAAAGTCACGTCGCTCGTCGTTCCCATGAAAAATGAGTTCCGTCACGTATATCAGTACGTCATATACGTCATAGATTGGATAAAAACAATTTTTATTATTTCGATTATAATATTCGCACGAAACTCGCGCCATTGTAATTATCATTATTATTATTATTATTATACAATGTTTGACGTATATCAGGGTTAAGGTCGTACCTCCGGCCAGGGGTCGCTTCTACAACTAATTTCTGATAAAAAGTGTCCTATAAAATTTTCTTTTGACCGCTAAAAATCCGAGTTTGTTCATTTTTGAGAGTTTTTTCGTGTTTTCAATCTTAAGTCACCAAAATGGTCATAACTCCCTTAATTTAAGGACTAAAATCAAACGTGTCTATACCGTTGGAAAGAGCGTTAAATTTCCTATTTCCTTAACGCAAGATCAAACGTTTTTTAAGAAGATTCAGATGTTGAAAAATAAGCCCGAATAGTAAAATTTGTTATAAATTAATAACAGTCGCGACTTTGTTCACAGGTGATATTTGTGACTGATACGATTCACAATACGCGTAGAGGAATTATTCATTTATTTATATTGTATGGAATTTAATTATAATTTTTATTCTAATTATAATTACAATTCCGCGAATTACGCGCGAATCAAAACCAAGGTTAAGGCTTGACTTCGTGGCCAAAGTATTCGAGCTCGTCGGTCGATTTTTTCCTCCGTTTCACAATCGACATACCGGAAAACGTCGCTTGCTCCAGTTTTCCATAAACTTGGTACACTTGTCGCGTCACGCGGAAGATGCTCGTGTAAAAAAATGTACACCGCCATTGGGACATGGCCTCTAGATCTGCAGCTCTACGCCACCTAATTCCAAACGAAATAAGATAAAACATAGATAAAAAAAATTATTACGATCGTAAGAAAATAACAGAATAATTAGACTGACACAACAAAAGTTGTAATTCTGCTTGGATTATCATTCACGTGAATTCTAGACTTCCGACTGTCCTCTCAGCGTGAAAAAACTTTGTCAACTTTCTCGCTAATATTACATATTTACCGAATTTACCTTTCTTCACCGATTCGTCGTATAAAAAAAAACTGATCGATTACATACGCGAGAACAATTCTCGGGGAATTAATGTGAGATTGTTTCATTGAGGAGATATTAGCGAGAGAGTGCGACGAATTCGACGTGGCCGGATGTCGAACTTGTTCATGAAGTGCCTGAGATAGTTGTATTCGTTGGTGCAGGAACATGATGGTACTGCGGGTTCACGGGGACGACCTTATGTTCGGAGGTAGCGGTGGTGTCATGGCCCACGCTCCAAGGATACCGCAGATGAAGATGATGAAGGTTCACATACCGTTCACTTTCAAGCTCCACGAGAGTTCGAGAAGCACCTATTCCGGTGAGTCAAACATTTCTTCTTATCGTCTTGATTAACCATTCAGTTAACGATCAGTGCATCGTTCTTTTTCGCACCCTGAAAGTGTATCGAGGGGTTGAATCGACTCCAGGTTTCTAAAAAAATAGAAAATGTCATCCCAAAAATCTGGATAAATTCATGAACAAAGCTCGGGGTTTCAACTTTACGATTAAATTTTGAAATACAAAGTTTCCGTAATCATTAATTGTAGAAATAATAATGAACAAATTAACTGCGGGAACTTTAAAATTTTAGCCCGGGACAAATCGACCCCAAGATAGATTAATCGGGTTAAGATAATTTTACGATAAGACTTAGAGAAGGTCTTTCTCCTGAAGAAGAAAGAAATTTACATCTTTCTCGATCTCTGGGTCTTTATTTTTCGATTCCTATTTTTTTTATAGTCTCGTAGTTATTCCATAGCCAATTATTATATAGTTAGGCTATAGTTCATAGTCTTTATTTTGAATATATATATATGAAGGTGTCGTAAAACAAAAATCTGGGTGAAATTAGAGACGCGTACGACTCCGATAAGGGGTGTCATGGTAATAAAGTAAAGTAATGATATTAAATATCGCATAGAGGCGCCACTTAAAGATATCGCACGAGTCTCCAATTTTTCCCAGAATCTTTTTTATACACCTTAAATCGCATAAGAAATGCTCTCCCCTCCTCTTTTCTCCATCCCTATCATTGCGTGTATAGAGAATAACCTCAGCCCGCAGCCGGTCAGTTTGTCCGAAACATCCACAGCCAAACCCAGCCGTCTTTAATAACTCTCGAACCCGTCGAGCACCTGCTTCCCAAAACTCAATTATTACAGCAATTATTACAATAATTCCGCAAATATTCAACGTCTTCGATAAGCACGCGAATCGATCGACGTTGTCATGAAAAAAAAAAAAAAACAAAAAGAAAACGCGTAAGAGGCCGATGAATTAACCACTCGAGTTAAATGAAATAATATTGACCTGGGTATGTGGTCAAGGTGATAGTAGTTTCGTAACTCCTGGCCGGCGTGGCTCACCTGCATACAGATGACTTTCGCTGCTTCTACGGAATCGAATACGTAGCTCCCGGAGTCCCCGGTCAAGAATAAAACGTATCGCCAAGTACAAGCGGCCAACGTGTGAGCGACACTCATGTGTCCGAAGGCTTTTTGTCGGATATACATACGTATACATATATATATGCATTATTATTTTTTTTTTTCGCGTCCATTGCCGTCGAGTCGATAACCCAATTCGAGCGTGTGTCGGCCCGTTGAGGTCTCAACCTCGACGAGAGCCCTCGTCGAACATGCCAGAATACGCGGGTTAACACGTGTTACTTCTATGTAACGCGAATCGTTTGATACGAAACCTCTCGGAATACAGATGGAGGCTGATAATGAGAAATAAAAAATAGGCCCTCAGGGCCAGATTCTATGACGAATGGACACAATTTATTGTTCTTCAACGTAATCGACGATCGTTAGTGGTTCGAATCTTGGCCTTGAAGAGAAGAAAAAAAATAGATAACGACTTTGAGTTTGGGACAGTTGATATATTTTATTTATCAAAGATCGCACGTTGGAGAGAGTTTTGAAAATTGTCAGAGCGACAGATTTTTCGGGGACTTTGATATCGACGAATTGGATACGGTAATGTCGAGCTGTATAAATTTGAGGAGCAGTTGTGTGAAATTTGTTTGATCTATTTGTTATGTTGTTGGAAGAAAAAATTATTTATCCGAAAGGGTTTATGCTGGTTTTTTGGATCGATTGTATTTTGAAGTTTGCACGAGCTTGAACGAATTTTCGTTCTTGATGCGTGATGTTGACGCATCAATGATGGCTCATTGCGCTGGGGACGGCTGTAAAATGTAACACGAGATTGCAAACACGATCTGTTTATCGCTGTCGTTCATACGGTCTCTCGGTTGGATCGGATCTCTCATTCGCGATATCTACGTCAATTGAATCGCCCTCACGTGTCTGTGTCAATTATCTTTTTATTAATTCGACACTGCGTAATATCCCAAGCGAAAAAAAATATCTAAAGCATACAAAGAATAATAATAATAATAATATAATTCAATTTTAATAATAATAATATTTATTAAATAATGATTTAATAATAATAATAATTATTATTATTATTATTATTAATAATAATAATAATAATAAAAGTTCTTTTTGAAATTATTTTTCAAATTTCTTATCTGATTAAAGCCATTTTGCTACCCGGTTGAGCATGGATCAAAAATATTGACTATTCTTCGTGATTTTCGAAGTTTGTTAAGAATCAAAAATTCGAAATTGCAATGAAAAGGTTCTACCGTCCAATTTTTTTCTCATAAGATTATCTTTTTATTACTGAATTAATTTAAGGTAGTTCATGCACGAGGGATCGTATTTTGTGGATGTCTAAATGGGGTCGATTTTCAATTCTCAATTGAAGATATTATCACTTCAAATTAATGTCAGAGTTATTAATTCGATATTGTAAATCATTTTTTCAACTTATCTTTTCGCGAATGAAATTACAAGCCATTAATTAATCGTGGATCCATCACTGACTGAACCCGAAATTTCGTTCGTCCCTGGCTAAAATACTATAGTTTTCTGTGTATAAAATTGCTGTAGATAGCGTGGCAACGTCGCAGGTTCTTACAAGTATGCGAGCGTGTCTGTGAGATATTTGAAATGTCAGGTAAACAAAAACACAAAAGGAAATGGATCAAGAAGAAAGTGTTGGAAAAAAGACAGAAGTCTGTGACAGGAATGGTTCAAGCCAAGAAGAAACGAAATGCCGAAAGCAAAAGTGAGGTTATGAGTGCCTGTAAGGGTAGCCGCATCGTCGATGTGTCAGAGCCGAGGCGAGGTTGCCACGGTTATGTGAGATATCGTTCACTACCAATTTCGTTCAATCTTTAACCCAATATATCTTTATTACTAGGCAGACAATCGTCTCTCATTTTTTCCCAGACCTTCATTATATACTTTATTGTGATTGTGTAATTTTTTTATAAACTTCGTAAGAAACGTTGATTCGCTATATGGAAAGTTATACGGTTTTTTACGCATAGTCTCTGTACCCCTGTGTATTTTTCTTCATATTTAAATACATTTATCTCAATAACCAATAAGACGAATCCTTTAAAATTTGATATGCGTGTCAGTCGACTATCCATTTACACTCTGTGTAAATTTCTACCTTAAGAGTTTAATAGACCGCTATAATCGAAAAAAGTGAAATATTACGAGAGAATTAAAAAAAAAAAAATCAGAAGCCAACTAAAACTCAAAGAAGTCAATGTAAATGTCGTTCAAATATTTTTTATTTTTCTCCTTTTATCTCGCTTCCGTCCGTCCCGTGATTTATCAACAGCTCATTTTTATTTTCCATTCTTCTTCATGTCTTGCACAATCAACGGAAAAAAAAAATGTACGTGCACAAATTTTAGAAACAATTTGAAAAACATCACGTACTGCGTGAGTTATGACGTAGTCATAAGAGATATTTCGAAATCCATCGACTTCGAGGAAACTACGTTAAAAAAAAAATTGATTTTAATTATTTTTATTTTTATTTCTCTTGCCGTACTATTAATTATTCACTGAATTAGCATTCTATCGAATCTATTCTGGGCTTGTCGACAAAACGGTAATTTATCAACGGTCCATAAAACGATCATGAAGGTCTCTGCGATAAATAAGATGCAGTATTGAAAAGCCACCGAGAGAGAAATAAAAATTCTCGTCGATAGCTAGAAGAAAAAAGAAAATAATGTAAAATAAAAAAAACGCACACAAATGTTGTGGAGCTACATTAAAACGGAAATAGTCTTGCCTTCACGTCTTGTATCGACATCAATTCCATCGCAATTCACAATCTCTCGCGTGTCTCATGCCACATTTTTCTATGATTTAACAACGAACCCACGATATTTGCATGCATATAAATATCGATCGTTAAAGTTGAAAAAAAAAAAAAAAACAAAAAGAATAAAAATATTATAAATACATACATGTATATTTCTTCCTTTCTCTCGTCTTCTACTTCTCTTTATTTCTGTGACGAAACGCCGTCTGTCTACTCGCTCTCCACGAGATTCCGCTTCTCAAGGACTAGTTTGGCAATATAGTTATCCGAAAGTCGTTAAGGCTCTCGAGAATCGGAGAACGAATTGACAAACACTATATTGCACGTGTTACATTGCAACCTAATGTCCTTCTAGCCGCAAAAGTCGTGCACCGTTGAGAAGAAAAAGAAAATTAATTCAAAATACTTGAAACTAATTGTAGTCGGGTGATAGGATCGAGGGGGTCATGGTTCACACGGCTTTAAGGGGTTATATCTAGTTCTTTGGAGGAAAATTAACGGATTTTCACGATTTTTTTTAGTCATGTTGACGTAATTTTATTAGAATACACTGTACAGCATCAATTGCAACATCTATTGAGGTACTTATATGCATTTTTTCATGAGAAAACGTTCAATTTCCGGGGAACTATCGCTGGTGTCTCAAAATACCATTTTTTTTAAAGATCACTTGCCGTAAGATTAATATCTCTGGAAGGACTCATCTAAAGTATAAAAAAAAAATTTGGTTACAATAATATTAAACGGAATTCGTAAACGAAAGGTTTGACGGATTTTCGATTTTTAAAATAATTTATTGGGTCAAAACCGTAATTTTTGAAATCTAAGAAATCGAAAGTTTCGGAAAAATTGCTATTATTTTTAAAATCTAAACTTTCGCTAACCCATTCATTAACAAACTGCGTTTAACGTTATACTAACGAAATCTTTTTTTAAATATCAGATTACCTGGGTTAATTATGTTAACCCCCGAATTATGTTAAAACGACTTGAAAAATCATGAAAATCCCTTAAATTCCCTGTAAAGAACTAAATATACTCCCTCAAAGCAATGTGACATGTCGTTTGTCTTTCTGCGATTGCCATAAGTGCGAGGAAGATAGCAAGCCCCGTCCCAAAGTATTTTTCTCCGGCACCGATGATCTCTCCAATAAAATACGAGAACGGTTGTTCGCAGAAATCTCAAACGCAGTCAACCGTTCTTTTCTTCTACCCGAAAGATCAATCGTAACGGAAAAAACCGCTCTACAGTTTTCCGTTACCAACCGAGCAGTAGGCGCATTATCGTAATTTCCGCCAAAACACTAATAGCCAAAACAATTAACAATATCGGGTAATCCAGGCGATAATATCGTAATGTCGACACCAATTATCCTGCATTCCACGTAATCGACGATAATCTTCTCAAAATCGTTCGAATGTGATAACATTCGCTTCGAACACTACGAAATTTTCGTCATATTATTCTCTTCGTCACAAATCGCACATTAATATACGTAAATAATTGAGCAAACGTCAATCCCGCGACGTTGAATTATCTCAAGATTCGATCGGCAATTAATCGTCGATCGCTGCTTCTTCACAATTTCCATTTTCCCAGTCGATTTTATCGGTGGCTCGATTATCATTCATTGTGAAATTAGAGCTTAATTACATTACAAATGAATCGAATTAATGTTTCATGAGGATTGCTCATGTATGTCGTGACATCTGGCACGTTGCGCAGTTTTGCATTTACATCCATATGGAGACATTGCGCTTGTGTGAAAAAAGACGAACAAAAACATCGGTGAGTCATTAAAAATGAGAATGAATAAAAAAAAAATCTCACTCATCGGGATTGCATGTGCGTGAAGCGAACCGACGATTGTTCCCGGCTTAAATAATGATAATTTACTACCGCCGCTTTCGACGCGTTCCAAACGACGCGCTTCGATTCTTCTTCATTGATGCTAGCCGATTGTTCACATTTATGTGGTATTTCGGGTCACGAGGCGTGCAATTTATTTCTCTTTTACATCGATATGCGGTGACTGTCTCGTATGATATTGTCTTGTACTCTTGACTGTCACTGCTT
>OZ020165.1:13027714-13086663 GCA_963971145.1 Sussaba pulchella
ATTGTGAGCTGGTGAAAAAAATATTATCTTTGGATTGTATAAACAATTAGTAGTAGGGGTATACGCTTGTTTACACATCGGAGAGTGTATTCACCTCATGAATTATAATTAATAATAATAATATGGTTTAATAATAATAATAATCATAATAATAATAATAATAATAATGAGGTTAATTATTTCGAGTGAGACCTTGTACACGTTGTTTCCTCATTTCTTTTTACCCCGTCGCTTCTTCAACGTTAAGGAGGTACGCCGATAAATTTTGGCTCGCTTTGTCGACGAACGTTGCGAAGAATGAGGAAGAAATGTTCAAGGTCTGGCTCTGTCAATTTTTTTTTGTTTAATATTAGCAGACGTCGCACCTCTGCGTTTCCGGTATTTTTTTCATCCTTCGCCCAAATGCGGTGTGAAAAGAGTTCTAGAATGTATCTGTGGCTATTAAATATACTCTCTGGAAATTTTCTACATGGGGATATTTTTGGCGATCCTTAACAGTCTAGGAAGCCTTGAGGTTATGGTCAGGCCGTCTGTTCTTCTGGGAATCTCACAGTTCTTCTATTCTCTTAATAATTTATCTATTGAGATGAGAACTTTGGTATGTAGACGCAGATCGATTACTCAAAAACAGACATCATAAGATTATTGAGAAAAAAAAATTCCCGACGTCTCTCTCGCACTTAGAAAAGTGTACACGAATATTTTTTTTACGCACCCCATCGAGTGAATCGTCTTTGAATAGGTCTTCTAAGATTCAACAAATAAAGTCCTAGGACTCTTTCATTTTTACCCATCAGTCCCCCCCCCCCTCCCCCCCACAATATCTGAACTATCGTCGCGAAAAATCTGAAAAAATTACAGAATATAGCTTCTAATTAGTTCATTCAATCAAAATTCTAACAGATGCTGTAGCGAGAATAGTTTATGAGAAATTGGAAAATAACTTTTTCAGAACCATGCAAATTTTTCTCAAGGTAAAACGCCGAAAAAACCTACGAATTCCTATCATATCCGTGTCAAAAACGCTGTTGACTGAGTTTTTTCAAATGTAATTCATCTTCTCTTTCATTATTTCGATATTTTAATTAATCATTTCCCTTTTAAGTGATATTCAAATATTTAAAAAAAATGATCCGTCCCAAAAACAAAGTTTTCTCTCGATGATTGATGAAGAAAAAACCATGTCCTGCATCCGTGTACAACGTGTACATATACGACGAGAGTCGGAAAAGATTGCATGAAAAATATCCGCCCTGTCAGCGATTGGATAATTATTCACGAACGTCGTTATTCACCGTCGCTTCTTCTATTCTCAAATACCTACAGCTGTCGCACATTTACAGCTGATATAAACGTTCTGTCCCGCGCGTTAAGCTCGTAACTCAACCATTCAACGACCCGCGTCTCGGAATTCTCCGTAAGATTCCTCATTATCGTCACGAATGCGTCTTCGTCGATCTTTCATCTTCTTTCTCGATCGACGTTTCTAACGTTGCAGTAAATTATCTTCCGTAACTATTCTTTTTATATTTTTCAGCACCACTAACGTCCGAAATAATGTAAACAAATTTTTGTTCGCCGTTTATAACGCAATTCGTTCAATTTGCGGTGAAAGCAGAACCCGAGAATATTGCGTTATCGCTGGATGAGAACAACCTCGATCTCGTTTTGCTCGAGTCTGCATTGTCCTTGGCACATTTTAAAGATTCTTACCGATCGAGAGAGACCTGTCGTTGCGTCTCCTCGAACCCGTAATCAATGAATCTTTCTCATTTTTTTTTCAACTTTTTCATTTGAAAACTTTTTATTATTTTTATTTATTGCGGAGTCAAAGAATTAATTAACGTACGATAAAATTGAATTAAAATTAGTGATGCCTATAGCTATTCATGTTTATTATTTAATGTGAATTATATATTATATATTCATAATTATTATAATTTTAATTATAATAATTATAATTATAATAATTATAATTATAATAATATTATAATTATAATAATTATAATTATAATAATATTATAATTATAATAATTATAATTATAATAATATTATAATTATAATTATGATTATTATTATTATATATTCATAATTATTATAATTTTAATTATAATAATTATAATTATAATAATTATAATTATAATAATATTATAATTATAATAATATTATAATTATAATTATGATTATGATTATTATTATTATTATTATTATTATTATTATTATTATTATTATTATTACTATTATTATTATTATTATTATTATTATTATTATTATTATTATTATTATTATTATTATTATTATTATTATTATTATTATTATTATTATTATTATTTTTATTATTATTATTATTATTATTATTATTATTATTATTATTATTATTATTATTATTATTACGATAATATATAATTATTATTATTATTATTTCCGTGATATATTATCATTATAATAATAATAATAATTATTGTTATTATTATTATTATTATATATTATCGTCGCTCAGTTGCTCCCTTAAAAATTTCTAATCTCCCGTACAGATACTATTTTTGAATCATGTTCTTTTTTTTTAAGAACGAGAAAACTACTCTACCAAATTGAACTTAAATCTAATCTCATCGGCTCCAAATTACAGCGGGACACATTGATTGCGTCATCGATCATTCTGATCGCGTTCCTAGTTTCACAGTCACACAAACATTTTGCTCAAAATAGGCTAAAATGACCCCAAGAACTTTGAAGCATGAAGATCTCCCAAAAAAACAATTTTCGATTTTCGGGGTCATTGCAATGACTCCCCTATAAAATCGAAAAGTTGATAAAAGTGACAACGTCGCCTCATGAAAACCTTCACAGTTTTATTCATCAACGTCGGAAGATTCGCGAAACAAAATAAATAAAATGAACAAATAAATCTCCGAAGTAACGTCTCAACGTTACGTTGGACCGTAAAACGGAATAAAGAGAAATAAAAAAAAATAATAAAAGAAGAAAACGAAGTTTCTCGAAGCGTCTTCCGTGCTTCCGGGGCCGGCATTGAGAACGTCGAATCACTCGTCAAGTCATTCTCCGGTGAGTTTCCTGTTGCCGAAGCGTTTCACCAATACTCAGCGAAACGTTCGGTCATTCTACAAATTGACGCTCGATCGACGTGGCAATATAATCTCGGAAAGTTATTCGCTCGCCATTGCGCATCGTTCCCGACTTCTTGCAGTCGCGTACAGCCGATTGCAAGTTTTCGTAACTCGTTTCGGACGGAAAATATTCGCTTCCGGGTTGTCTAACGGTCTTTGAAGTTCTTGAAGTCATGAAACGTCTTCGAATTTCATTTAATATCCTTGGATTTCTGATTTCCCCTTGATTTGAGTTTGTTTGAAAACGTATATTGTTGGGAACAAGAATGTGCATCTCAGTTTTTTTATTCGGAAAGAGGTCGGTTCGAATACAGACCCATCTGTGGGTCTATCTTTGGATTTTTTTTCCAAACGCATGGGACTTTATCCGGAGGCAACAACAATACTTCCGAAACTAACTCGGATGGCTTTTGATTGGCTTCTGAATGAAAATTTCTAATATAAATATTTTTCGCCTCGCAATTACTATTTGGCTCTTATTTGTCTCATATATTTATAATTTTTGACGATAATAATAAGCCATTCTTCATTTTATATCGTTCTATCGTTGCTATATTCGAAATAAAAATAATCTCTCGTTAAACAAATAAATATTATTCTAAAAAAATCCTTAAATAAGTTTTCGGTCGAGCCACATCGTTCTGAACCAACTGATCGAATGGCAATAACCAGAATTTCTCCGCGAATGTTCGAATACCGCTCAACGATCGATCAATCGACGACATTTATTATTTTAATAAAATTATTCCAATAACAAAAAAAGAAACAGCATTAATATTCGCAAAAACAAAAGAGAAAACAAGATACCCCATTTCTCTGAATTTGGTATCTCCCGCATCCCAAAAATATCTCAACCCGCCTCAATCAAAATGATAGAAGAATAAACATTTTTTCAAAATAAAAAATAAAAAAAATAAAAACAAAAAAAATGATATAATCCCTATTTCGTTATCAAATTATTTAAGTAGAGATCTCATTCTTGCAGACGGTTTTGCTTAGCTGGGGAATTGCCGTAACCGAGATCGACCGCGAGCACGCAACCGTGCTCGCGCGCGCCGGTCGTTCATTACGCAATGACCGATTTGATAATCGGTGTTACCGTGTTCGCCGTCTCCGTGGTTGTGCTCAATACTACGTCCTACGTATATACGTCGGGTACGTGTAATCCGAGGCACCGTAGTCCTCCATCGTGGAGGATACACGGGTAACACCGGGCCCCGGGGCCTCGAGTCTCGCGAGCGATTACGATTTTCGAGGTTTCAATCCAACCGGAGACGTTATTTCTCTGCCGACGACCACGAGCGGCTACGATCGAATGACGAAGACCGCTTAGGTGTTTGCAATTCTCAATGGAAGCCGTTTTTTTGTTCTTTTCTTGTCGGCTCGAAGCTCTCGCTTTTGACGTTTGAATAGATGAAAGAAAAAAAATGAATTAATTCTGAATGTATGTTCGGTTGTTGGGCGACGCGATGACGACGAATCAACGACGGCAGCAACGAGCTGGTTGGCCTTTCACCGGTCACTACACCTAGACAAGCAAGCGTGACGATTGAGCTGGTGGTTCTCCATTCTATTTTTATTATCACACCGCGGAATCAATTGTAATGGCCATCCTGGTTTTCATTTTTTTTTTTTCGAGGGATGTTTTGTGTAATTCTTTTTTATTTTTGGTCAATTTTATGTTCCATCCTGGGTTTGATTTCGGTTGGTAGGAATCTTTGGAAAAACGTTGGTAATTTTTTCGTACGAGTACGAGCGATTTTAGGTTCCATCCTGGTTTTGATTTTTATTGGAACGAATCTTTAGTAAATTGTTATTCATTTTTCGGCGCAATCCGCGCGTTTTTTTGTTCTATCCTGTTTATTTTTATTCGGGCGGTTTCGTTGCATGAATTTGGCAAATTTTTTCGGCCTTTTTATGTTCCATCCCGTTTTTTTATTTTTTTATTTGAACAATTTTTTTTTGTGAACATTTTTGCTCAATTTTTCGCGCGAAATCGCGGACAGAAAATTCGAAATTCGATAAAGATTCGCTATGAATCCGTAGAATTTAAATTTTTGGAATATATATTCCCATTACTTTGTTTGTCAATAATTTTGACTGTTTTTATTGAATGTGTTCGAAACAACTATTTCTGAATATTCTTATCAATTTTGGTAATAAAAATCCTACGAGTATTAAAACGTTGAGCAATTTTCTTTTTACAAAAAAAAATCTTTAATTTTGCATATCACTCCCACAATGAGTTGTTCAAGCTTTGGCATTATTGTTGTTATAATAATAACAATAATAGCAGTCATTATTATTATTATTATTATTATTATTATTATTATTATTATTATTATTATTATTATTATTATTATTATTATTATTATTATTATTATTATTATTATTATTATTATTATTATTATTATTATTATTATTATTATTATTATTATTATTATTATTATTATTATTATTATTATTATTATTATTATTATTATTATTATTATTTTTATTATTATTATTATTATTATTATTATTATTATTATTATTATTTTTATTATTATTATTATTTCTCTACAATACAATAATTTCAACTTCGAGCACCTTATTTTTTACGAAAACAGCCCTTAATTTTGCATACCACTCCCATAACGGATTCTCCGAGATTTATTATGATTTTTATTAATATTATTATTATAATTATTATTCGTAACAAAATTCTCTTCTTTCCATTGAGATTCTATTAAAATTGATATTATTTTTCAAAACTGTTCTTCGGCAAAACTTCGTCAATTTCTTTTTGGCATTTGGATGAAAACAATGTGCGAACGAGCAACGAGACAATTATCGTCGGATTAATTCGAAGATGCATTGGTGCATGAATGGGTCCCCGTTAGTTATCGAATAGAGCCACCAACGAATACTCGCTTCACCGGAGACGGTTCGGGAGAGGAGTTTTGAGGCAGCATTGCCGGAGTCGCAAATTGGTCCGGGCAGCAGTGTCTAACATCATCAGCAGCAGCAGCAGCAGCTTTCACTTTATTCGCGATCGCACAACAGCATTAGGGGGGAAACAGAATCATTCGCGAAGTCACGAAAGAGAATCCGGTGGGTAATGAGCCGTGGTTTCCCCCACGGGGCTCATCCTCCATTATGTATCGACGTAATGAAACAATTTATTTGTGTCTCAAGTACGCAATCATTCCATCAAACCGGTTCCAGCACAAAGCCTCGCTGCCGTCGTTATTATATTTATTAAGGAGAAAAAAAAAACGTGGGTACACATATAGGGTTATTTAATCTCTTTGGAGGAGTTCGCATCAACGAAACAATGAATATATTCATATTATTCTAAAATAAATTTTTCCGTTATTATTATAATTCTGATATTATTGACAGATCATCGATATTATTATTAGGAATATTATTTCTAAAGTTTAGGGATCGAAAAACAGATCGTTGGATGATTATCAAATGAATTGATGGAAACACCATTATTTTTTTATTAATGGTCATCTGTTTTTCTCTAACAAGAGGGGAAAAGTTTCTTGCGCTAATCATTCAATTTATTCAATTTAATTTAATTATGTGTTCAAAATACTATTTTATTGCTCTTATTTTTTAAGCTAATTTTGGATTTACCTATTATTGAAATACATATTAGTAAAGCTCCGAAAAATCGTTTTTTTTACGTGGATCTATGTGTATCCACGAACTATCCGGTAAACGATTTCATTTAAAGAAATTATTTCTTTTTGATTAATCAAATTTTCTAATTGATTTCTTCGTATTTATCATTCTTAGGGTTGCGTAGCCAACAAAGAACATTTATGGTATCGGTCTGCCCGTCTATCCGTCCGTCCGTCTATCTGTCCGTCTGTCCGTATGCCACAGCCGTCCTCTTATTCTCTCGTTATATACCGATTGAGATAAAACTCGGTATACCGACGTTGAATGATGAAGCGAAAAGAAAAATCATTTTTTTATCCTCCCAAAGACTAAAAACTCAAACTGTTTCTCTCTTTTCACTCACACCGTTGAGTGGGGTGTCTTTAGAAAAATCTCTTACAATGCAACAAAAATTGTTTTCTGACCTTTTGATTTTAACCATTCAGTCACTAGATTTTTTTTTTTAAGGTCGTTATCGGAACATAGTCGTTATCCCGACTAATTCCTAAACTAGCGATGAGAAATAATATTTAAAAAATTTCAGAATGCATCTTCATTAATATTTCCAATAAAAACTATGACAACTACTGTAGCAAAAATAGTTCATGAACAATTTAGAAATAACTCTTTTTCGGAAGCAATCAAATGGCTTACAGATGGTCCCCACTGGACCTTAAAATCCTTGAAGTCCTGTGAGTGCCCTTGGATTTTGCTCGTCCTTGAAAAAATTCTGGAGTTCCCTCGAATCTCATTTAATGTCCTTGAATTTTTCATTTACCCTCACTTGAGTTTGTTTGAAAACGTGTATTATCACAAATAATCCTACAAGAATTTGCATCTCAGTTTTGCTGAGAATTACAAACATTTCCTGATGGGTCTTGTCTACATTCACTTTTGATAACTGCCGTAAGACAACCTGCAAATGTCCTGTAAATTGTCCTTGAACGTTCTTGAATTTCGTACAAACCTTTTACTGAACATCATGTCGCAACGTGAAGTCAACGCCGTTGTGTCAGCAACAAAAATTTTCACTTTTCAGAGCAAAGTGTCCGGCACGCTCTTGGCCTTTTCTCCCCTTAAAATAATTTCTATCCGTCACGTAAACAGAAATTAATGTAGGCCTCAGGAATGTTCAGAATGAATATTTCTCTGAAAGATAACCCTTGAAATAATCAGAGAATAAATAACCTAAATAACTCTAAAAATAATTCGTATTCGTCGCGTTAACAGAACGGAATTTAGGACTTGGAAATGTCCAGAATTATTATTTCTCTGAGAAATAACTCTTAAAATAATCAGAGAATAAATAGGAAAGTGACCATTAAAATAATTCATATTCGTCGCGTTAACAAAACTGAATGTAGGACTTAGAAATGTCCAAACCCAATATTTCTCTGAGAAATAATCTTCCAAATGATAAGAGAATAAATAGAAAAATTACCCTTAAAATAATTCACATTCGTCGCGTTTACAGAGAATGAATGTAGGACTTGGAAACGTTCAAAATGAATATTTCTCTGAGAAATAACCCTTGAAATAATCAAAGAATAAATAGATAAAATGACCTTTAAAATAATTCCTATTCGTCGCGTTGACAGAAATAAATGTAGGACTTGTAATTGTCCAGAATCATTATTTTCCTGAGAAAAAAACCCTCCAAATAATGTGCTAAGCAACCTTTAACATAATTCCTATTCGTCGCGTTAACAGAAATAAATCCATGACTTAGAAATGTCCATAATCAATATTTCTCTGAGAAATCACCCACAAAAAAATCAGAAATAAATAGAAAAATTCCCCCTAAAATAATTCCTATTCCCCGCTTCAAAAAAAACGAATGTATGACTTAAAAATATTCAGAATCAATATTTCTACGCGAAGTTTGACGAACCAGTACAAATAACTCGACGATGGTAATAAAATGTTCGCGAATAACCGTCAGTGTCGTCACGTCGTCGTTGATTCGAGAAACACACGGGTGATGCACGCAGTGACGAAATTTTCCATCGTCGATTAGCGGTGCAACCGAATGATGGAGGTTCGAAGAGCGAAGAGCTCGGGAAGACCGAGACGAGGACTCGAAAGTCTGATGACCCCTCGAGGTTTTGTCGTCATCGGCGCCTCGTTGTTGGCTCTGGTACTTACTTGTTAAAACCGAACAAAGTTTGCTCGTGCAAACTCCAACCGCAACCGAACCGGCCGCAAAGACGAAATAATGACAATCGAGGATGTGCGGAATTTAACATTTAATATCTTTCATCACTTTTCGGAGGATTTATATTTTTAAACCATAATTTTAGTTCTTTGGATCTTGAAAGGACGATTTACGGTATTTGCTTCTATTTTGTTATTTATTTTTTTTACCGGCTCAAAAGTTGAGATGATGGTTCGGTTTTTTTTTGCGAGATTCAAGAGATGCCAATCTGTGAAACTGTTGAGAAAAATTTCTGGATAGAGAAATTCTCCGGCCAACCAAAAAAAAATAAAATGGAGAAAAAAAACTAAACTTAACATAACGCAATTCTGAATTGTTCGTCACCACAAATAAATGATTGGTATTATTTTTTTGTTTCATTCTTCGTCTTATTAAGACTGGAGATCGTAATTCGGTCTTTTGCTAAAAAATTTAACAAGTGTCGATCTGTAAAACGTTCATGAAAAAATTCGATTAGCCAAATTCTCCGGTGAAAGAGAAAGAAAAAACGACCGAGGAAAAAAACTAACCTCAATGTAATCCAATTTTTGGGATCCATCGTCGCCGCAAGCAAACGATCGGTATTATCTTTTATTTCGTTTCTTTCTACTTGTTATCAAAATAGGTTGAAGTCTTTATCTGCAAAATTCGACAGATGCCAATCTGCGAAACTCTCTCGAAAAATTCTGGTTAGCCAAATTCTCCGTTAAAAAAAAACGAAGCAAAGAAATTAAACTCGATCCAACCAATTGCTGGACTCATCGACGTTGCGAATAAATAATCGGTCTTAAATTTCATTCAGTTTTTTTTCCTGTTCATACCAAAACTGAAAGTTATAAATCGGTCTTTTTCTGCTAAATTCGATTGATGCCAATCAGAAAAATTCTTACAAAAAATTCGGTTTATCCAAATTTTCCGCAAGAAAAAAGAAAACGAAGAAAAAAACCTAAACTCAATGTAACCCAATTTCTGGACCCATCGTCACCGCAAATAAACTATCGCTATTATCCGTTATTTTGCTTCTATCTTCTCATCAGAACTCGCGATCATAATTCGGTTATTTCCCGCGAAATTCAACAGATGCTAATCTGTTATAATACTGCCAATACTGTTAAAATTCCCGTTAATAAAATTCTACCCAAAAACTGTAAAATAGAGGCAAAAAAAGTAAACTCAAGTTAACCCAATTCTGAATCCATCGCCGCCGCAAATAAACGATCAATATTAACCCGAATTTTAATTTTTCAAGTTCCTTTTAAAACTTGATATTATAATTCCATCTTTTCCTGCGAAATTCAACGGATGTTAATCCGTGACACTGTTATAATTCCCGTTAGCCACATCCACCGCCCGAGTAAAGGAATAAAAAAGAAGACGAAGAAAAAAAAACCAAAGTCGAGCTAAGGCAATGCTGGACCCACTGCGAATGCAAATAAAAGATCTTCTTTGGTGATTTTAGTGTCTGATTATTTTTTTTCTTCATGCTCAGAGTCGCGAAGAGTGCTTTGGCTTACCGTGAGCTACGTAATTGATTTTTGTTTCACAATATAGGCACAAAAACGTGGAGAATTCTTCTATTTTTGGTGAGAAGTTTTAATTTCAATAACATCGATGAGTTAATTCGTATTACGAAATCCTTTTAAATTACGTTAGAACGTTTCCATGATGAATATTGCAAGTTGTTGACACTAGGATGGTTTTAAAACGATGAAAATAATAATGATGATGATAATAATTGCGAAATGAACAGCCGTTACATGACGCAGAAGGACATTTGGTGAATTTTCGTTGATCTTTGATGCATAACATGGAATAAATTTGTCGGTCTCGACGTCCTTGGTCCGAACGGAGCTCGTATGTACGAGCAAGGCGAGCTCATGAGCCCATTCGTTAAACAAAATCGTGTTGAAAATATTTTTTTTCGAACAAATTGACATTTACTACATTTATGGATTATTCAATCATCGATAATTAATTCCACAAATCATTCACGTGAGTTGATTGTTCTACAATGAATTATAATATTAAATAAAAATTATAATTCATGATCGTTCCGTAATTCAGAAAGTATTACAAAAAAGAACGAAAAAAAACTAAAATTTCATGAAATATTCTACGCAAGATTGGGAAACAAAAATCCACAAAAATTGTTTGGCAAAATTCCACGATTACTTCATTCATAAATAGTTCACCTTACTCGATTGTTCTACAATGAATTATAATATTAAATAAAAATTACAATCCATGATCGTTCGGTAATTCACAAAGTATTACAAATAAGAACGAAAAAAAACTAAAATTTCATGAAATATTCTACGCAAGATTGGGAGACAAAAATCCACAAAAATAGTTTGCCAAAATTCCACGACAACTTTATTCATAAATAATTCACCTTACTCGATCGTTCTACAATGAATTATAATATTAAATAAAAATAATAATCCATGATCGTTCGGTAATTTACAAAGTATTACGAAAAAAGAACGAAGAGAAACAAAAATTTCATGAAATATTCTACGCAAGATTGGGAGACCGAAGCCCACAAAAATAGTTTGGCAAACATCCTCCTCGTGAGATTAAAAATTCCGTCGTAATTCCATTTCGAACGGGACTCTCGCGGCCTCGGTCCAACCGTGCTGCTGCCACAGCCAATGCGCACACGGTAAACACGTATGAACCGTTGGCTCAGCCGGTTAAATAAAATGCCCGCAGTCACCGGCACCGTCGTTACATTTACCGAGCAACGAACTTGGCCGACTGTGCGATAAAACATCAAACCCAACTCAATTTTGTTTCGCACTGTTCGTTGCCACAATCGTCGACGATTTACGTAGCTCGGTCGCAAATGTCAATTGTATAAACTACACGAAAAATTGTTATATACATTATGGTGGTTTTTATTCGGATCATTGTCGAATTATGATTGAGCCTGGATCTCAATCGATTCCAAAAACTAATCAAAAATGTTAAATCTAATTCGATGTTTTCAGTTCAACTCTTATTAGGCGTTGATTTGAGATAGATTTCTCAGCTTGAGCAATTTTTGATTGATGCCATTTTTTTAATTATCCGGTAATTATATTAGCGGGGCGACTGATTATTCCTGGGAAGATCCAATAATATATGAAATTAACACGGGTATGGACTGGACTTTGACGGAAAAAAAATATACGTGTATGGGTCATCTCATGCCGAGTTTACACCGTTTTTCTGATGATTATCAAGTAATTTATTCAATCAATTTTGAAATAAATAAAATTTTGGAGAAACCCAGGACTCCACATTGATTATGGCTATTTAAAAAAGTTATGTGGAGTACTTTTTAACGCCAGTTTTTTGGGATAGGGGTGGGACCTTCAGATATTCGAGTTGTTGCAAAATTATTTCAATAAATTGGGTGATAATCGTCAGAGAAACGGTAGGTCACGTTTACGGGGCATGAGATGACCCATATGTGTATATTTTTCCTTAACCTCAAATCAGCGTGTAGTAAGAATTGGACTAGGAAGGTCGAATTAGGCCAAAAGTTTTATTTTTTTAATTTATTGAGATCCGAAAAATTCGAAAATGATCAAAATCAGAACCACCCAAATATACATATATCGAACAATCTTTCAACGAAAGTATATTTAAAAATATTTATATTCGTTCTCTTAGTATGAATACACATTCTTTATTATTCATTGATTATCTATTTTATTTATTTTACATTATTTACATATTATATCAATTATATTCATTTATTATTTTTTTTTATTTATAAATTAATTATCATTTGCTTATTATTCATTTATTGTTAATTTATAAATTAATCATTATTTGCTTATTATTTATTTATTGTTAATTCATAAATTAATCATCATTTGCTTATTATTTATTCATTATTTATTTATAAATTAATCATCATTTGCTTATTATTTATTCATTGTTAATTTATAAATTAATCATCATTCGCTTATTATTCATTTATTGTTAATTTATAAATTAATCATCATTTGCTTATTATTTATTCATTTTTAATTAATAAATGTATCATTATTTGCTTATTATTTATTTATCATTAACTTTTGCACGTACTTTCCTGATTTAAAAACTCCGAAGACAAATGTCAGTACACTCTTTTTCGACGATCTCTCCTCGTTTCCGTGAAATTTATAAATACTACACGCATGATTAAAATTTTGATCGTTCTTGTCTGTTCGCAGAAGTCGAGTGCGAGGTATCGAGTCAAGTGGAGTACTCGTTGCAAGCGATCTGGGGTGTCAGCATAAGAGAGTTACATCTCGCTTTGTGGAAGCCTTGGAGCGCTTTGAGAGACGCATCTCTCAACGGCACTCTTCTTCAGGGACACGCGCAGTATCTCACGCCACCGCAAACGTATCCTTTGACCGCAATTTCGCAACATCAATTTTCTCAACGTTCGTCAAAATTATTTGTGACGACACAAATCGATGAAATATCTTTCCAACTAGCATTGAAAAAATGTTCAGCCCTTTTGTGGCGTCGTAAAAAAATTTATTTTGCAAATGCTTCGTAGTTCTTTCTTCTTTTTTTCTGTTTTAATAATTTTTGGCTTTTGAAAATAATGATGGAAATATGAATGAGGAACGAGATTTGTACGCGAAAGATTTTTATTTCTGTCCCTGATGTCAATAGCTGGGTACTTTCTTTTCGATTTTTTTCAATAAATGTTTTTTATTAGACTGGATTAATTTTTTTTTGTAAATTTTCTGGTTAGCTACGATCTCGAGAAAGAGCCGGAAGTTTTATAAAAAATATTGATACATTCCGGATCATTGATAAGGGAGATGGAGGGGGGGGGGGGGAATTGCAGATATCCGGTCGTCGGAGTTCGACCGATTTGGGGTCTTTGCTCCTGCTGTAGCTGCTCACAACTTGAAAAAGCGCAGGTGCAGGACTTCGGCTGCATATTGCAGGTCCGAACGGTGGAAACGAATAGTCATTACTCAGTATATTAAAAACATTGTCATTGAGACTTACTTTTATATTGCTCTACTCGTAGTTCATTAATAAAATTTTATAGGTTGGGTACTTGCTTTCGTAGACGACTTTGAAATTTTACACAATTTCTTTTTTACTTTCGGAGCTCGAGAAAATTTTTTCAGTCGCGATTTTTGACAGTAAATAATTTGACGCCCGACGATCCAGACGGATTTTACGAAATGTTAAAGGGAACATAGAACATTTCGATGAAAAAGATTCGTGTAGATACCCGGCTATTGACATAAGGGTTAAGGTGTTATATCCAATTGATTGCGGGCAAATTAAGGGATTTTCATGATTTTTTTTAGCCATATTAACATGATTTAATTACGATATATTGAACAATTTCAATTACAACATGTATTGGGGTACTTATATGCATTTTTTTTTATCGAAAAAGATTAAATTTTGGGTGAACTATTGCCGTTGTACCAAAACGGCGTTTTTGAAAGATCGCTCGCGGAACGAATTGCTAGAACGGCTCATCCAAAATACAAAACCAAAAACAATTCCTCAGCATAATATGTAACGCGGTTCGTAAATGGAGAGTTTGGCGAAATTTCGATTTTTTAAATAATTTTTTCGACAAAAACCTAATTTTTGAAATCTAAAAAATCAAACTTCGGTAAAATCGACATTATTTAAAAAAATTTTAATTTCGCTAAACCCTCCTTTCACGAACTGCGTTTAACATGATACTAAAGAAAACTTATTCATTTTTTTTTCGAATGAGCCGTTCCACAAATATGCTTACCGCAAGAAATCATCAAAAAAAGTTTGTTCGGGTCAACGCCAACAGTTCCCACAAAATAATATAATTTGGCATAAAAAAATTCATACAAGTACCTCAATATATGTCGGATTCAATGCTGCATAGTACATTCCAGTAAAATTATTTGAACATGGCCAAAAAAAATCATGTAAATCCCTCAATTTTCCCGCAAACAACTACACATAAACAAATTCCTCAACATTCTCTTCGCGAAAATTGAAATTATGGGATACATTCGACTGTGAAATTTTAGCAAAATAACTTTCGTAAATTATTACATCTTACAGAACGTAAATATATATTTTCCCCTTGACTCTGAGTAACAGTAGGCAACCACACGGCGAAGAAACGATGAGGCTGTCTTTGCCGGCTCCGGAACTCGAGCTTGGCACACCACCTCGGCTTTGCTATCCTCTAGTTATATTTTTGACGCGGCGAGACAACAAAGAACCACTTCCCGACGAAACTGTGAGTTCGAAAAATTATTTTTACATGAATAAATGAATAAAATAAAATAGATTAAAATATTTGATTCACCTGAAAATTGTTGTTAATCCTTGCGATCGAGCAGCGGTTGGCAATAACGTTTGACGCAATGATTTCTCATGTTGCTCGTATTTCCAAAGGTCGCCCTGGTGAACGTAGTGCACATTAAGGACAGCGTGTGCACATTACCGACCTCGATTCTAGCGCAATATCTCAAACAGGCGAACGGCCAGCTGTCTTGCTTGAAGGTGAGTTTGTCTCGAGCAACGCTAGATCTTAAATCCATTCGAAAATACGCGACAATTGTTATATGTGTAATCGGGTCCATCAAATTCCGGACAACTTTGGGCATCGCTGTCTGGGATCTTCACGATATTTACACAGCTTGAAGTGCATGTTAAAAAACAAATTCCCAAATTTTTTCAGATTTTTTTTTCTATTATTTTGGCAGCTGTCAATTAAAGTATTTTTTATTTTTGTCATTTTTTTTTTTTTCAAGAATTTTTTTTACACGCTTACGCGTTTGAAAAAATATATTAAAAATCTTCTTTGACGTAATTTGAGTGACTTTTGAATCGACAAAACCGAGAATGTTTTTAAATAATCCTCGCAAAGTTTATTTGCTGTGTGTCGATATTTACTACGTGTCAAAGCCTCCTACTTTTTCCATTTGATTAACGTAGGATTTTTATTGATTTCAAAATTATATAGCAATGGTGATAACGACGGAAAAAGTATGAACCTTTTACGGTTTTCCAGAAGGAACCACGTAGTTTTTTAAGCGAATTTTTATTGTTCCAAAATTAAAAATGATGGACCGGAAATTGGATGAATTTCGATGTTTTAAATCTCCCTATTGGGTCCAGAGAAACTTTCGCAACAAAATTAAATTCAAATGATCAAAAAAATGTCATGTTATTTAAATGAGGAATTTTAATTGCTCGGTGGCGCGAATAAATGATGTAGTGAAGGTCTGCAATTCGGCTCAAATTTTTTTTTCACATAATATATTCGAATCGTTCTAGCGATGACGGTCACAAAAAGTCCATTCGAGCCCGTTGCCAAAATTGTGCTCTAAATTACACTTTTCAGAATTTCGAAATGTCACAAACACCAAAGTATTCCTCAAATCTTCAAGAATTTAGAGCACCCGGTTTCTTTAAAAAATTATAATTTTCAAATATTTATAAAAACGAAAAATAAAGAAAACGTCGAATAAGTTTCTCTTTTACAAAAATATGCACAACTTTTCGAAATCCAAATATTTCATCAACATATTTAACGTGCGCCCTGTCGAGATATTATACTCCAAGATAAGAATCTACAAATTCAGTCAAAACATACAAATTTCACGAATAAAAAAAAGTAGACTCCATCAAGAAAAAAACTCGAACAACTTCGATTATTTTTCCCAAATCTCTCGCAAATTGCAACGCATAAATATCCCCGGGTCTCGAAGACCCCGATCAACCCCCAAGACCTCAATGTCTCCCTTCAATATTCCTCCTAATCCTCCCCTTAATCCACAAACCAAAACCATTCACCCCCGATAAACCAACTTCACGCTACAAACAATTAACATTAATAAATTTCTTTCTTCCTCTTCTTCTCCAGCAATTGTATCTGGCAACCGGAAATTCGACGAATTACGAGGAAGGTGACGTCTCATCCGGTCTCGGTCCAGCTCTGGCCCTCGCCGAGCCTTGCAACAACAACGGTTTGGCCTCTAGAGGTGCACTCGTCGCTTCCGGACACGGTGATACCTCCGAGGGTTCGTTGTGGAATTCCGCCGGTGAACAATTATGCGTAGTTTGTCAATATTTTCCACTGTCACGAGCTTTGCTGCCTTGCCGAC
The DNA here is from genome assembly GCA_963971145.1 of Sussaba pulchella. NCBI lineage: Eukaryota > Metazoa > Arthropoda > Insecta > Hymenoptera > Ichneumonidae > Sussaba > Sussaba pulchella. Next base: position 13,044,808 of record OZ020165.1, read on the forward strand.
ACACTTGCATATGCGCTTCGTGCTTCGGCAAACTCGACAGATGCCCGATGTGTCGCAGTCCGATAAAAAGTTATTTCTGCATACGCGGAGAAGAATACATGCCACCCGAAAAAGAAATTAATCCGTGCAAACAGCGACAACCCACTCATGGACCGTCGCATTGGCTTCACGATTGGAACGACAGACTCACCGATTTTCTCGGTTTTGCTCGATAAAACGAAATTTATTATTATTATTATTATTATTTATAAAATCGAATATTTCGGATTTTTTATTATTATTATTATTATTATTATTATTGTTATTATTATTATTATTATTATTATTTGGTATTGTAAAACCGTCGTCGCATCGTCGATAAGTCGCAGATGAAACATAAATTCGTCCAGTATTTGCCACGTGAGAAATTAAAAACGAAAAACACTCGAATTAAAATAACGAATTCCACTCGATGGGTTTTTGTTAGGAATTTTTTGTTTCTTTTCTTTTGTTTTTTTTTTTTAACTAGTTTTGAGGGATTTTGATGCGAGGATAACGGAGATATCGATTATCTACGGTGTCTTCGTCGTTCGATAATTTGCGAAATGTCTTCCCGTTGTTTGAGGTCTTCCGTCTGTGCGCGTTTATTTTTATTAAACGTGATCTCGTTGTGTATCGAATAGTAGAGAATTTTCGAGTGGTTGAGGTTGAATTTGCTCGTTGATTCGGAATCGATCGAAGGCGCTGGGAAATTGATTGAACGGATTTTTTGGACAGTGCGGAGGAAGAAAGAGAGAGACCGGACGAAACGAAAATTTCTCTGTCTGTTCAACGTCCCACGTTGGATTCTTTTATCTTAATTTTCGGGCTCGTTTCGTTCGTTGGAATTGAAATATTAAAAGAAAAACGTCTGACACTCATTCGCGAATTTTATCGGTTGATGAAAAATAATAAGGTGTGAAAATCGCGGGAAACTTTTGCAACTGCGACGAGAGTAATAATTGATAAGAACAAAACTTGAGGTATTTCACAACTGAGTATTCTTCTTATATTTCCGTTCAATTACGATATCGTTATTAGATAAATATTTTGTTACCCAGATCTATGATTAATAATCGATAATGAATAACGAAAAGAAGAAAAATTAAGCGTTTTTCCATCGATCTCGCTCGCGAAACAACGACGAATAATCGTCAAAGTCACCGCGACGGAGAATAAACGCAGCGCGAAAATAAATGATAAAATCTAAATGATAAAAATTGAGAGAAAAAAAAACGAAAAAAAATATATGAACATAGAAATAAATAACGATGATAATTCTTAAGATCGATTGTCGCTAGAATTTTAAGTTGTAAATACACAGACTGTGATAATCCTGTTAATATCTATGTAGATGAGGAGTCCATGCCTACGCGAGACGTAGCGGAGCGGAATTACGCGTAGCGATGAGCGAAAATATAATGATGAGAAAATAGCAGAGAAATAATCTAAAGACACCGTATGAGGATTTTTATTTGTTAGCTAGGTGCGATTGAAAAGAGAAAAAAAATAAAAAAGAAATTCACTAGCCAGGGATAATTTTTCAGTAACGTTAAATAAACCGGAAAGAAAAGTTTATTATTCGATTGACCAGCAAACAGTATAATATTATTATTATTATTATTATTATTATTATTATTATTATTATTATTATTATTATTATTATTATTATTATTATTATTATTATTATTATTATTATTATTATTATTATTATTATTTTTATTATTATTATTATTATTATTATTATTATTATTATTATTATTATTATTAATATTATTATTATTAATATTATTTTTATCATTATTATTATTATTATTATACTAAAAATGTATATTAATTAATACAACTATACGTCATCGACGATGAGAATTGTATATATAAATTTAACGAATAATAAGTAGATGCCGAGGCCTATAAAGTCAATGTATTTTAGTAGGACGAATTTTAATCACTGTTTTTATTTATCTGGCATAATACAGATATGATATTCCAGTGATAACGATCGGTAAAACACCGATAACCCCGTATCCGAAGAAATTGTACATAATTAATTTAATAAACAGTGTTGCCCATTGAAACTGACTTGTTTGTGATTGTGAATGATCTCTCGATCGTTTTTCTTCTTCTCCTTTCAAATTTCCACGCAATTCGGTATTGATTTTAACATATTTTTCAATTCTTCGGTAAATCGAGACATTTTCGTTCTAACGTCGTCCTCGATTGCGTTTAATCGATCCTCTGTTTTCGAGGCCCACGTCGCAGCCTCTGGAGCTTCCTCTTGGGTACGAAGAAATCGCGAAACGCAAGATTCTTTGTAAAATTGCGGTAGAGGGGATTCCGTAGTTTCACGGGTTTTGTAGGAATGCAATTTTTTTTTCGTCACGTGACGCAAGAGGGAAAGAAAATTTAACAATTCTTCGCAACGCGAAGGGTTTAATGGAGAATTTTCGTTGGTTTTGTGTTCCTGGATTACCGTTACCTGAAAAATCAACGATGAAATCGTTTGAAACCGAATGGTTTTATTATTTTAAGGGTTTTGTCTAGTGTTTTTTGGAAATTGGAAATTGGGAAATTTTCGTGATTTTTTCTAGCCATGCTAACATAATTTTATTAGAATACACTGTATTGTATCGATTTAAAAATATATTGAGGTACTTATATACATTTTTTCCATGAAAAAATCCCTACAAGTACCTCAATATATTTTTAATCGGTACTTTATAGTCTATTATAATCAAATTATGTCGACATGGCTAAAAAAAAATCATAAAAATCCCTTAATTTCCCCTGAAATCTAGATACGACCCCTTAAACAATTTCTTTTCACCCATCTCTCACCATCCAATCGTAAAATACGTGTTCGGCTTTTTTCGTCCATCGATTGTGAGTTTCGAGAACGATCGCGAATGATTCCAACTCTCTCATAAATTCCTCGTCTTTCTTCGTAAAATCTTTGCCATTTCTCGTGGAACATTTTTTCGTCATCGCCGCTTGAAAGACGTTTAAATGTGGCAAACCGTTCGTGTCCAAAGTAGCCGCGTGTATTTTCGTCGTTAATTTGATTTTTTCGTTCATCAATTCCGTTATTTCTTTGATATTGTGGCTAACGCGACCGCAAGTATGGACGATGTTACGCATTTTTAATTTATCATCGATCGGTGATTCATCAATCTTTCTTCGTTCAGCTACTTTTGAGGCCTGTGTGAGAAAAAATAATAATTGATCCGATTAGTGTATCGTTTTTTTTTTTGCACCCTTAAAGTGTATAGTGGGGTCGAATCGACTCAGGGTTTAAACAAGGGTGGAAAGTCGAAACTTGCACATTGCTTCGTGATAATTTTACACATTTTAGAGAGCTTTTTCTATGAGGAACTATTTGTCGATCAATTTTGGCATCCTCATAGAGGAAGCTTCGGCGAATGTGTCAAATTGTGAGGAAGCAATGTGCAAGGTTCGATTTTCTACCCTTGTTTTCATATAAAATCCGCTCGTAAATCTATCTAGTCCGGAATAAATGTATGGCGAATTCCATGGCAAATTTAAAAATTGAAAATCGCACTAAATCTGAACGTCTGAATGGATTTTGCCTAAATTTAATACGAAATATGTTTCGATAATAGTGCAACTTTGTACCAAATTTTAGTTCGATACTTCGAAAATTGCGCGAGCTAGAGAAAGCGCGAGGATTTTTGAAAAATTTCAAAATTTTCTAAAAACAAAAGCGTTACATGGATTTTGCTTGAATTCAGTACCAAGCATCTTCCTGTAATACTGCAATATTCTACTGAATTTGAGCTTGATATCTCAAAAATTGTGCGATCTAGAGAGCGTAAATCGGTTTTTAAAGAATTTCAAAATCGCGTAAAAACTAAAGAACTGCATGGATTTTTCGAAAAATTTAATCAAGCAAGGCGCCACGAACCCTTTACATGTGTGATAAATTTCAGCTTGATATCTCAAGCCGTTTTCAAGTTGTGAACGTTAAACGAATCTTATACATGTACATACATACATCCGGACATTTCTCCTGAATGCGATTTTTTGAGGTTTTGGGACATTTTGAAAACGTCTACATGAAAGCCTGGAAAAATTTTTTTTCACAAAAACAAAGCTTCCTCTATGAGGAAACAAAAATAGAATATATCATCCTAAAAACCTGGAAAAATTCATAAATGAAGCTCAGGGTTTCCACGTTATGATAAAATTTTGAAATATAAAGTTTTCGAAATTATTTGTTATAAAAATAAGAACAAACAAATTAACTGCGGGAACTTCAAAATTTTTGCCTGGGTCAAATCGACCCCACGATACACAAATCGAATTTTTTAAAAATGGTAATTATAGTCTCTTCGTTTTCCGGTGATGACGCGAATAATTTATATATTTTGCGTGTATCGAAAATACGAACAATAGCAACGGAATCGTCGTCGCACGAGTACTCGTGTCCCAAAACGCTCGCCGCGAGTTTTTTCCTGATAACGACGTTCAATATTTTTTTCGCAGCGATGAGCCACCCCAACGCTATCAGAAGCTCTCGGCTGCAGGATTTATCGTTTTTCGATATGGCGTAGAAATCCATGGTCGGATATTGAAGAAGAGCGAAATGTAATTTAGTGGCATGGATATCGTCTGAAAAAAAATATCTTAGTGACGTTATTGAAACGGTTTTTGCGATCGCGAGATTGACGAAAAGAGAAGAATGAATTAAAATTTGTTATTGTTTTATTTTTTGCTTCGTACCGTAACGATCAAATTCGATATAAATATTTTCTTCATTTATAGCACATAAGCTGAGATTGTGCAGAGTCTTCCAGAGATCTTGAATCTGAGAATTTCACGAAATACGAATTACAATATTTATATTAATACTTTTGGAATAGCGGAAAAATAAATGAGTGATGGGTGTGTACAAAATTTTTGAAAAAATTTCTTGGAATTTACATGAAATCGGGATTTTAAAAAATTGTCAAAGTTATTAATAGTCTAAATCAATATGGAAGTTTTCTTAATTTATCTTAATTATTATTGATTGTGCAAAATCGTCAAGAGATTCTAAATATGAAAATTCCACAAAATACAAATGAAACGAAAAATCGCTTGCAAGGCCGAAAAAATAAACGATTTTCAATTCCTTAGTCATTCATTGAAAAAAATGTCTTGCAATGTATCTAAAAGTTATTCCCTGAAAATGAATAAGTAACAATTAAATATATTAATATTCGTAAAAAATGGCAACCTAAATAAAATGATTTTATTCCAGAATTCGGGGGAAAAAATACAAAAAAAAAACAAAAATCACTCCATATTGCCTAAGATCCCACTTATGGCACTCGAGATAATTTTTGATCTACACCCAAGATCCCACATAGGATATTTATTTCTCTCCAGATTCCCGCGGAATTTTATCTTCGACCTCAGTGTTTACAATCAATTGTTTTCCTTCGCGACCACGTGGATCCGATTGGAGTTGATCCGTATCGATACTCACAACATCCTCATCGCCATTGTTGTACTTCGACAATCTGAATGATTCGGGTTTGATCGTAGAGCCAATCGAGAGATTCAAATGCTTGCACAAGAGTGCAATAACACTCTTTACGTCGGACATTTTTATCGCGTATTATTTATCTTATTATCGCCGGGACGTAACGTACCGTCGCACGTGCGCCGGACAAACATAACCTAGAAAATGTGTATATTTACATAAAATTCTTCGAATGGGAGAACCCAGAATTGGGTCATTTTTAGGGAGGGTGGGGGGGATGCTCCAAGGCTCAGGGACGGCTCACGAAACTTCAAATGAAACATTTTATTCATTTGTTTTCTTATTGTTTTTAGATTTTATAACCGCAGGACTTTGAGCCGGATTGTAATGGAAATCAATGAAAATAAAAATTTGATTTCAACCTTGAGATGCGAGTTGAGGTTCATAAACCCACAGATCTTCGACGACACATTGAGTATCGCCCACCTGCCTCAAATACATGACAGATTCCACGCCTATTACGATTTAGGGCTTTTAGCAACAAGGCGTTAATTGAATAAATATTGACTCCAACTTTTCAAGGAAATTCGTGTTTCTTTTTCTTCATTCCGTGTAGAATCTTCATAATTTTTCACTTGAATCCGACGCCCTTGAGATGACATACTCGGTCGGTAACGAAAAACTGTAAAGCAATGTTCTCCGCCATGATTAATTTCTCGGATAAAAAACGAGAACGGTTGTCTGCATTTCAAAAATCTGCAGTCAATCGTTCTCGTGTTTTATTCGAAAAATTGATAACGGCGGAAAAAACCACTTTGAAGAATTACAACTATCCCTCTTGCGCTCACAGCGAACTGTGGGACATAGCCGATCTGCGGCACATCGCCTTAACGTGAATTCACCGCAGCCCGAGGCTTCCTATTCATATTTGATCACAACCCATACACCCACCAAGCAGCAATAAAAAATATACATCCGATAGTCCGACCTGTTTCATCAAAATAAAATTTTAAAACATTATCTTCCTACACGTATAAAATTTTTTACTAACATTATTTTATTGCCTCATACATTCTTACAAATGAAGAAAATAAATAAACTATAATTAATCCGACGAAAATACATTCTTCGCTGTACAACAATCAATAACTCTGTATTTCTGTCCGTCCCTCGATTGTAACGATTTTACTTCGTACCTTCGAAACCATCGCTTCGCACTCGTACGTGATCGCAAGAAAAGGTTGCGACTACTTTCAACAGCCGGTTATCCTTGAGCACTTTATTTCTCGGGTCTGCGTCACTCGCGTCAGAGTTCTCCGAAAAAAGAAGTAACGAAGAGAAGAAACAAGAAAAAATAGAACTTTAAATCTGCCAGTTATCCATCGATGTCTCTAACGGTATGTTCCTCGGTCAAAGGCGCACTCGCACTGTTATCAGGCTCAGCAACGCCGAACGATGATATGAAAACGTTTAAAATCGTCACGAGAAATATTCCGATAACCGTGAAATTATTAACTCTGTTGGCTTTAAAAACTTGAGCGTCTTTTTTAACGTTAAACGTGCTGTTCCATATAAGTCCAATGCCAACGACGATTTGAAGAATCAAACTCGTGCTTATCATCGCGAGCGAAGCTAAATAATACGGATGTCCCTGAGATTGCAAAACGTAACGCAATTGATTGGCATTGGCGGATATGAGAGCGAGATCCATCATACCCTGTGCAAGTGTCTTTTTTTGTTGATAAATATTAACGTCGAAAGGATAACGCGATCCTCCGGGATTTCTGGGAAAAGCCGGGGGAAGAAGACCATCGTCGACGCCTCGGCGGCCATTGTCGGCTTCGTTTCCGCCACCTCGGCTACGGACTTCCGGTTCGAGATCGTCGATCTCCGGACCGTACGAGGGCGGTTTATTTCTCGCGGGATTGTTGTCGGTTTCCAAAAGATTCGCCAGACGTTTCGGATCATCTGGCGAGGAAGAATTGTCATCTTCACGGGTACGAAGAGGCTGCACCGTCACGTTTGTGCCGTTTATGTCGTCCATGTACAGAACAACCTCGTCGTTTCGATACGGTACCAATTGCGTGTGACGAGGCATTCTTCTTTCGATGATTTTATTTTTTATTTTAGTTTTCTCCTTTTCTATTATGTATTTACGTTTTTATTTCTTCGTTTATTGATTTATTTATTTATTTAGGTTATTTATTTTCCATTTTTTCGGTTATTTTGCTACCATTTCTGACTTACGAGTTTGTTTATGGCTCGTAAGACGAGCGAGACTCGAGTGACGAGGACGGGGCGCCATCTTCGAAGCGATCGTCGCCATTTCTCGTCGTAGCGTCATATCCACCGGTTAGACGAATGAAAACGAAGAAAAACTCTTCAACACTACTAAAAGTTCTTCATCAACTTCTATTTCTCACGTATAACTTCCACAATTCTGCTAGATCGAAGAAATTGAATGTTTTTGTTCCCTCAAGTGTCGTCAAACCGACGATATAAACCCGTTTTTAGGAAAAATATTAACCTCGTTTGTTTTCTTCACGCAGTAGCTTCTTCGTGTTTCCGGTGAATCGACAAGAAAAACGGGTCCTTCGAGAGGTTATTGCACTTTGTCGAATTGTCGGAAATTAGGTCGAGCTATCGATTTAGATCTTTCGCTTCGATCCTCGGAAGAGTTTGAGATTTATTAAATTCTTCTTCGTTATCTTCACAAGCTCGTAGCTTCTTTTTCCATAATCAACGACAGCCAATTACACAGCCAGTCTTTGATTCGTAATTCCTGTCGCAAGGATGAGAGATCGCGCGAATGCGGCGCGAAAATTCGTCGTCGTCTTCGCACTTCCGGTCGGACGAGATCGTGGCAATTATATCACCGAATTGCGCGTAATTATTCTGTTGCTTAATGAATGACGATTTTGTAGACTCGTGGCTCGATCGATCCGAGCTCAACGCAATTCAACAACATTCTAACCGCCACGCGGTTTCTTCCAGACCGCTCTCTCTCTCTCTTTCTCTCTCTCTCTCTCTCGTTGTCTCTCTCTCGGACAATGTTCGAGACCGTAGCGACCCCGAACTGAATCGCGAAGCCGTTCACGGAATTCCGAGGCAAACCCGTCACCGTCAAGAAGATTTTTTTCCTTCCATTCCCCGGAGTGGAAACACGCATTCGCTACGGTCGCGGTATCATCGATGATCCGCCGTGGCGTCACACGCGGTGGAGGGTCAAGCTCGATGAGAACTCGCGGCTCGAGAGGTCAACGTTCCGAATACGGAACGCGTTGTGCTATTTAGAAGAATTTTTTTTGAATTTATTTTTTCGCAAACCAGTAAAACGAATTTGGAGTTGTTTGAAGCACCGTTTTATTGATAAGTTTATTTGACGTCTTGGAGTAATCGGATTTCATTTCTTTTTTGGCTTTTTGCAGAGGAGGAAAGGGGGAGGGGGATGGTGAGGGGTTATGTGTTGTTTTTTGCGGGGAAATTGAGAGATTTTTATGATTTTCTTAGCCATGTTTAACATGATTTTATTGTAATACACTACACAGTGTTGGTTACAATATTTGTTACGGTGTTGATATGAATTTTGGCATTGAAAAAATTTTAATTTTGAGGGAGTTATTGCCGTTGCCCGAAATTATCTTTTTTTAAAGATCACTTGCGGTTATTTCTCTGCAGCGTAATATCTCTAGAACTGTTCATCTGAATGATCTGAAATGAAGAAACGAAAAAAACGGAGGGGTTGGCGAAATTTAGATTTTTGAAACAATGTATTTTTTTTTGGAAAAGTTCGATTTTTGAGATATTAAAAATTAGGTTTTTGACCCAAAGATTGTTTTAAAAATCTCAATTCCGCTAAATCCTTAATCCACGAACTGCTTTAGTATTATACATTAACCAAATCTTTTTGGTTTTTTTATTAATTAATTTTATTAATCGATCTCTGATTAATTAATCAACGCGGTATTATCAATTTTTTTCTTCGAAATAATTCAATGAATTTTCGATGATTATGTAGAATAATGATTTTCGTTCTTGTGAAGGATTGCAGAAACACAATAGAGAGGCTTAAGTCAGCAGTTTTTGAAAATCATTTCTCTGATTTATTTAGTTTTATTAATTTCTTTCTTTAGTAATTTTCCTCGAATGAACTTTCAACTATTGTGTAAAATTATCATTTTTTCGTTGCGGAATATCGCAGAAAAATAACGAAAAGACTCAAGACGGTACGTAAACGTTGCATCAAGTGGCTACGGTGAAAGTTGATAGTTATTACGATATTACAGTCACTTACCATATATGAGAAATAGAAAAGCCACGTTGGGACGAGGAATAAAAAGAAGACCATAAAATAACACGATTGTGCTCGTCGATTATAGGTTACGAAACACCATTAGTTGCAGAAAGGAAGACGATTCACTGTTGGGACAACTGTCTATCCCCGAACGAATGAAAATAAATTAATTCTGAAGGAAAAAAATGATTTCGTCCTATCTTCAAATCTATTGAAATCTTATAAAAAGCTTCTTCAGATACGAAGTACACAATAACGAAGGGAACAACAACATCAATAACAATAAAATAATAATAATAATAATAATAATATTAGCATAAACCCAGAAGCATATTATTATTAAAATAATAATAATTATTATTAAAATAATAATAATTATTATTAAAATAATAATAATAATTATTAAAATAATAACAATATGCTTCTAGGCTTGCATCGAAAAAAAAATTGAACTCGAATAAATAATCGTATTCAATCTCAATGTGAAATTTTATTACAAACCATCATTTATCGGCTCAAAAATAAAATCCAGCCGCTTCTATAATTTCTCTTGAATCGTGGAACCACAATTGACGATTGTGCAATAATAATCAATATCAACATATACGTATTCTCCCACGGAAATAGAATATTATTCCTTCTTCTTGCGTCGATAAACGTCGGAGCCATAAACTCAAGGGTAAAACGAGAAAAAAAAAACGAAAAAAAACACACAATAAAAATAAAAATCCGCTAAAAAAAATTTAAATGTCAATTCCATCCATCCCAACGTGGTCTTCGCCGATTGCATAACACCCCGCGTAATATCGAACTATTCCGTCGTCAAGCAAACATCCCACCGCCTAGGGGAGGTTTCAACGTTCTCGGGGTGAAATACCACTGCGTGCCTGGAAATTCCTTCAGTCCGAGGCAACCCGGCCAAATTGGGTCGCCGAGCTTCGTCCCTCCATCCGTAAACTGTGTTGTTTTCATTGTATATATTTTTTTTTCGCCGAGTTTCATCGTAGAAACGACGTGCTGCTAGTCAAATGCAAAATTCCAAATCCAAACTAACAACAATAATAATAATAATAATAATAAAAACAACAACAAAATAATAATAATAACAACAACAACAATAATAAAGAGAATAATAATAATAATAACAACAATAATAAAGAGAATAATAATAATAATAACAACAACAACAACAATAATAACGATAACAATAATAATAAAATAGAATACACGTAATAGTAATTATTATTATACGAATTATAACGAAAAATGTGAATTTCTTCAAATTTTTCCGGAAAAATCGCAGCCCCTCTACGTATTTTCCTCGTGCGATAATGCAGCATCGTCAAAAATGTTGTTTGCACTGTCCAGGCACGTGGATAACGTCCTCTCCCAACAATCGCGAAGAACACTCGTGCCGATTACCGGCTTACGTTCGTGGAAATTTAAAACTATCGTCACTGCGAAAATCCGCGCCGGACTTCACGGATCGAGCCGAAAGATTGCGTGGCACGCGCTTATCATCGAACCAACGACAAAACGAAGTAAATTTTTCCTGTTACGACAGATTTGCGATAGCGAAAAAATTTCACGCCGAAAATCTTGAACATCAGCCTTTGCCCGATCGCGTGGACGATTCGATTTTCCTAAACGCCAGGTCGAAGAATATCGACGGAAATAATCGTTTTGCCGGGGGTAATTAAAATTAGAAGTTATTATTTAATTAAATTAGTGTTATAATTAAAATTATTAGTTAAAATTATAATATTAAAAAATTAATGAAATTTGTCACAAAATAATTTTTATTTAAATTTAATCTTGTAATTAAAATTAGAAGTTAATATTTAATTAAATTAATCTTATAATTAAAATTATTAGTTAAAATTATAATATTAAAAAATTAATGAATTCTTGTCACAAAATAATTTTCATTTAAATTTAATCTTGTAATTAAAATTAGAAGTTAATATTTAATTAAATTAGTGCTATAATTGAAATTATTAGTTAAAATTATAATATTAAAAACATTAATGAATTTTTGTCACAAAATAATTTTTTATTTAAATTTAATCTTGTAATTAAAATTAAAAGTTAGTATTCAATTAAATTAGTATTATAATTAAAATTGTTAGTTAAAATTATAATATTAAAAACATTAATGAATTTTTGTTCGGAAAAGGTTGCGAAGTGAGAAATCGCATCGGAGCTTCGAAATTCGGTCATAAAATTCGCGGAAACTCGCAATACGTTCCGACATTGGGTTGCAAAGTTCCACAGACGAACATGGATCTGGCTATTTGTTGGGAATGTCCCGTGGACGATTCTTACGAACCCACGAGAACCGTTCACGTGGACGGCACCGATGGCGGTCTCGCACCAGCGATTTTCACACGCGTCGATCGTCAAATTCCCATTCTCGACACTCATCGCAATCCCCAAAAATGCTCGCGTAACGTCGTCGAGACTTACGAAGCAAAATTCGTCAACGTTAAAAATCGTTGTCACTGCGTTGACGATCAAAAAAATTGTTGCAACGTTTTGCAACCGATTTTACGGCGCGACGACGACGTCGCAACGAGAAATCTTCGTTGTCACGATTGTCCGGAAGAAGAAAATCTCGAAGAATTCGAGAAAAATGCGAACGGAGAAGATTCGACGTCGAGAAAAAAACGAAGTTCTTGCAACGATCTTTGCGAAAAACTCGATTCTATTCGTATCGACGATCGAATAGGTGGGAAAAATTCTGTGGAAAAAGTTTCGTCGAAATGCGATGAAACGGAAAAGATTCGACCGTTTTATTCGAGAAATTGTGGTTCGTGCAGATGCAGAGGCGACAGAAGTGCGAGAAAAACGAGAGATCGTAGATTGATCAATTCGGCTTGTGCGGGAACGAAGAATTTTCGTAGAAACGGTTTACCGACGAAGATCAATGTACCGAGGCCGAAAACTCCGTACGCGAAGAGATCGTTTTGCATAGATACGCTAACACCGCCTTTTAGCATCGTCGATGGGTGCAGAGATGCTGATTATCCGGAACATTGGAGATTGACGTCGGTTTATCAACAATCGTACAAAAATCCGCGAAAACAGAGACCGACTATTCTTAATTATGATTGATGAGAAAATTCGATGGATTTTAATCCGATATAAATATGTTATAGATTCTGAAAAAAAAATAAACTCGCACACAGATTAGTATTTTATGAATAAAAATGTTTGTTTGTTGGTTTTCCTTTCTTTTTTTTTTTTTTTGGTCGTCCTTTCATATTTTCTGCGGACTTACGCTCGTTATGTTGGCTCGATTTAGTGTGCGATCTGCGTTTGCGAGAAGATTATTTTCGAGCCTTTTGATGACGAGCTTCTGCAGACGATTCAGTAGGTTCGGATGGGGATTAAGGCAATGAAGAAAATCGGTTCGTTTTAGTGTCCAAATTTCACTGGTTTCTACGGCCAACACACTTGACGTTCTCTGCTCGTTTTCCATTACCAAAGATACTTCGCCGAAGTAGGAACCGTCCTCCAAGTGGCAAACCTTCGATGTGGGTGAGGCGGAAAGGGTGAACATTTGTCGTGGTATTTTTTTTTTTGAGTGTCGTACGGTCGGAGATAAAAAGGAATTCTCATGAGATCACTCGCGTGTTTTTGCGTGTTTTTTCGTCTTTCACAGGCGATTTTTGTGGCAACCATTTGGCGGAGAAACTTAAAATTTTGCATCGTAATATGTCTTATTAACCCACATATTTTGAACTAGTTAAGATTTAGAAATATTCATACAATAATTGACGAGGGTTGCCTTCGCTTTGGGTACTCGAATGTTTTTTTAAAATATTTTATATTATGTGGGGTGCCGTTAAAAATGAGTTTTTTATGTGGAATAAAAAAATATATTTCTTTTCATAATTTTGAAAAACATATTTAGAACGATATTCCGATGAATATGCGAAACTGAAGCATTTTTTACCGCCCCCTTTTGTCCAAAACTATTTTACTCAACTTTTTTTTAAAATCAGGGAATACTTAAAGCCTCATTTGAAGTTTGCAGGAAAATTATAAGGAAAGTCTTAGGTCTCATAGATTTCTAGGAATTAATTATTAAAAATATGGTACACTCTACGCGCGAGTTAGTCTCGCACTTGAACGGTTTTTCTTTCAAATTTTTTAGACTAAACAATATCAAATAGCTGGAAGTTGATACTTGCAAACTGTTTCATTTGAATTTGAGGAAGATTTAAGAAAAAAAAAAAATGTTCACGAAATTCCGGCCGATTGAAGTTTACATGTATTTTTTAACCTTAATTTCCAACCTTCCTGGCTTAATAAAAAAAACGATTAACTGAAAAAAAATTCTACCTTACGAAGGGCACCATACATTGCATTTTAAGAATCTTTTTGAAATTTTCGTTTCACATCAACACTATATATGTTGACTTGAAACTTTCGAAAAAAAAAACCTAGATAAAATCGAACAAATAATTTTTAAGATAATAATTCCTAAAATTGTTTCCCCTTGAGAAGTAATTTACAACTCAAACTACGAAAATTACTTTGACCAAAATATTTCAAGGTCTCATTCGTCAGTGATATCCGTAGCCGATTAAACGTAAAAAAATCACATACCTCTTTGTTGTTAATCGTGAAAACTGCGACGGTTCCGGAAGCGACGAAGAAAAGCGCATCGCCGTTCGTGCCGGCTTTCGCGATCGTATCGTTCGTCAGATAAACTTCGGTACGCACGAATCCGACAATTTGCGCGACGACCGATTGCGGCAAATGTCGAAAAAAATCCACACCGTCGACGAGTCGGGAATAATTGTGAAGAAGCAATTCTTCGCGCAATTGGGGTGACACGTTTCCGATTATGTACTTGTTTCTCTCGAAACTCTTCTTGTTGCAATAATTGCAGTAATCGCGCAAACGTCGTTGTATCGCTCGGGGCAATTCCTTCGACTGCATGAATTCTTGCAACTGTTGCAAGAATTTTACGTTTTTCTTGCTCGTCGAGTGTACGGTCGTCAGAAGTTGAAGAAATTGCGCTGTTGAATGTCCAACGTCGAAGATAATGCAATGATAATTATTATTAGGGTGTTCTAAAATCACCGTCGCGATCGAAAACTTTGTTATACCTGAGATAATTTGAAGTCGAAACAAATAGAAGTTCATTTACTTCTTTTCGCTTTGTTTCAGAGTTATAGAGGTTTTTATGACTTTGGCTGACGTTTCCTTTAATTGGCTCCACCTTCGCCAAGCTACGACCGATTCTTATAATTTTTAAGACATTTTTTTTACTGAAACAAGAATTTGTAACCGTTTAGACTTGGCCTACAATTTTTTCCGATGCGGATAACGGTTTCCCTGCAAATTATGATTAAACACGATTTTTTGGGATTTTGTATTGTTTATTTTAAAGTCATTTTATTCAGAAAAATGCATTGGCATTTTTATTCGCTTAATATGGAAGGCGAATTAATTCTCTCCACACTTAATTAGCGTCAAAACGAGATTGTATGTGGAGAAGAAAAACTGTAAAGACCTGAAGAGTTGTACATGCAATAGACACTATAATAAACTATAGTACTAATTAACGTCGAAATAATTTAAAAAAATGTTAAACCCAAAAAGTCGTGTTTGATAATAAATTGCAGGCAAGCCGTTATTCGTGTGGGGAAAAATCGTAAGCCAGGTTTGAACGGTTAGAAATTCTTCAATAAAAAAAATGATAACAATCGATCGTAGCTTAGTAAAGATGTTGCAAATTAAAAAAAAACGAAGGCCGAAATCAAGAAAACCGTTATAACTTCCAGGTAGAGCAAAAAAAGCGGAAATCATCCCCTAATTTTTCGACTCAAAATGGCCTCAAGTTCTCATGATTTTCGTTTGTGGCGGTGATGTTGAAACACCCGGTATATATAGATTCAACTAGGCAAGAATATTTTGAACAAGGTATAATAACGAAAAAAATGTATTTAGAAATTTCTGAAAAAGCGAATTCTTCTGATAAAAATTTTAAAGCAGAAAGAATTACTCAATGTTCTATTTCGTGGTCAGCACGTCAATTCGGCCCGCGATAATAATAAAAAAACAACCCATTATAATTGGCGAACGATATTCACCGATAATGTAAATAATTCCAATTCTTCCTACTACGGTTAGCACCAAATTAAGTAGAATATCCTCCGTGGTCTTCACGGCCAAACAGTGCGACGAACTCACCAGAGACACGACCGCGCGATTTGCACAAGCCAAGTACAACTTTAAACGCGTGTCTTTGTTCTTCATAGTCTCCGACATGATCCAAGATCTGTGATTGTAAAAAAAAAATGAAAATAAAAATGAAAAATCAACGATACGAATAAAAATAAGCGAAACCGAGATAAAACAAAAATTTACCATTTAACGTACCGACGATTTTTGGTTTTCCAATCGATTTCCAGACCCGCTAGAGCCACGTAGAGCTGGAGACAAGTCGACCAATGGATGCACGTCATCACAATCGTCGTCATCTCAAATATTTTGTATTTATGGAACGATATACTGTACAACTGTCAAAATCGAAGCAAATTTGAAATAGCAACGAGTAATATCACTCGTCGATTAATTGTCGACGTGATTCACTAACGTGACGAAGTCTTCTGGAATATATCACGACGGTGCGAAGGCGAAATATTTTTGTGAGATCCAAAGCACTCCAGTACCATTTCGTGCTTCGATGACCGGTTAAAATTATGGGAACTATTTGAATAGGAAGACTGGACAGTAAGTCCAGCATGAAATAACTCTTCAAATACTTTCTGACAGAAAAACAAAAAATAATTCCGCAAAAATATTATTATTATTATTATTATTATTATTATTATTATTAAATATAATAATTATAGAATAATAACTGGTATTATTACTGGGTATTATTATATAATAACTGTTATATTAATTATATTTTTTATTATATGATAATTATTATATATTGTAATGATAAATAGTTAATTTTAAAATCAAAGCTTGGCTGCAATATAATCTCCTTGTCTGAGTGGGAAAATTTTTACTGAAGCACATAATAAAAAAACAACACTTTTTTGACCGGTGAGTACCGACCACTGCAGCAGCTTCCGCTCAACCGCAGACATTTCAAAAACGTTATAATTAAATTTACATTCTACCGTGAACATTTTAAACAATATACACGAACTACGATATTCTTTGTTTCACGAGACACGTTGATAAATAATTTGGTTATTTAGTTTATTCACGTCCCGGGTTCACTCACCCCGCGACGATCTTTCGGTCGAGAATAATGAATCTCGTGCTGACGTCATAATGTCCGGTGAAGAGAGTGAGAACGATATCGATTATAAGCGCGAAATCGACAGCTAGAAGGACGTAAAAGAAATCGTCGATCGTCGCAAAATTAAATGCGAGAAGAAAAGGAACGTGAATCAAGGAAATGAGGGTGAAAATTGTAATGAACGTTTCCCAAAAGCTTCGAATGCGACTGAAGGGATGTATCGTCCAGGGATGGGACGTAATGTGCCGGCTTATTTCGTAATTAATCGCCGCTGAACTCTTGAAGCAAATTCTCGTTATCGGATGATTTTTCGATAGAACGGATTTGCGAAATATCCAACGTCTCACGTCACGGATGAAACCGCTTCCGGTTATCAGGGAATCGATCTCGTCCGGTTCTTTGGGAACCTCGCAGTTGTGAACAATGCGAGGGCCGTTCTGAAAAACAGAGTTACGGTTGCGGAATGTTATGAGGTATGCTAAGTACATAGATATATATTAGGGTGGTTTTTATTTCCGCGTCATGTCTGAGTCGAGATGTTGATGGGGTCGAAATTGATTCGAAAAAAAAAAAATTTGTAATACACTTTGAACCTTTTAGTGTAATTCTAACTGTTGACCCTAACAAGGTAAAGTTTTGTTTCCAAAATACACGTGATTTCTTTTTTTTCAGTAACCATGATAGCAGGCGACTAATTATTCATTGATAAATCCGATATTATATGGAATTAACGGGTATGAACCCTCCTTTAACGAAAAAAAATTAATGCATACACGGGTCATCTCAGGCCAAGTTCACATTGTTCATAAATTGCATGATTATCGTTGTAGTAATAATGATAACGGCGTGAAGGCAATTATATTGATGGAATAAGTAATTATTTCTGAAAACATCGAAAACCATAAGGAATCAACGGGTATGAACTCGCCTTTCACGAAGAAAAATATACATATATGGGTAATCTCAAGCAGAGTTTACACCGTGCCTGTGACGATTATTATTCAATGTACACAAACAATTTTGAAATAACTAGAATATCGAGGGTCTCCCCGACCTTTAAAGGGCTCAAAAAATACGCTACGTACCCTTCTCAGAAAACCACAGTTAATGTCGGGCTTTGAGACTCTCCGATATTCTAGTTACTTCAAGATTATTCGAACAAATTCGATGGTAATAGTTCGAGAAACGATTTTTTCCAGGAATACTTGCAATTAGTCACAGCGCCGATATAATTACCGATAAATAGTGAAATAGCGTGTATTTCAAACGGAAAACTTTACCTGAAATCAGTGCGTAATGAGAGTTGGATTAGAAAGGTCAAATTGGAATTAACATATGTATATATTTTGTTGGAATTGATTGAGACCCAGTCGCAATAAGAATTTGAAAATGACCCAAATAAGAACCACCCTAATTAATAGCATGACGACGCGTCCGCAGCGATGAGGTTAGCTCGTCGTCCGTGCATATTAATCCGAAGAAAAATGATATTCATTAAAATCGAATTACCCGACGATTAAACGAAAACTCACCGAATAATAATTATCCGTCCATGATCGTTCGTGCGGCACGAGCGACATTAATTCCATATCACGGACGAATCAATTTTCTTCCTCCGGACGACCTTACCACCCACCCTTATTTTTAGAGTTGTGTACACGAAAAAGTTGTCAATGATTACGAATAAACGTGAAGAGAGCGAAGAAATAGCTCTATCGGAGCCAATCGGAGCGGCTTGAGAAACAATTGAGCTTACAGCTGGCGAAATACGGATGATTTTTTAAGCTAGAGAAATTACGAAGAAAAATAAATGTTTTTATTACCATTAGACAATTTTCGACAATGATTATTATCAAGTTACACTTTTTAGTTATCACTACAATTTTTGGTACTATTCAAGGTAGCATTCTGTAAAATATCATTAGTCTGTAACTTATGACAAACCATGACTAAAAACATAGTTTCCAAAACATAGAAATAGAATTCTTATATTTATCTCATAGTTGAAAAGTTAATAAAAAGTAAACTAAAATCAAGGATTTAATTTTTTTTACCATAGAACTTCCATAATATGTTTTCTCTATCACTCTCTTTTATTTCTTTCTGTATGGGCAATTTTCGGCGTCTCCGTGTCTCAAAACCTCGTTTACAATAAAAATTCCAAGAATCTTAATTAATCTCACGTTTCAAAAAAGGTAGACTTAACGGGCGTGTTTAAAAAGATGCCTCGCATCGTTCTATCTCATCCGTAATCTGTCGTGTAATATCTAATTAAATTCCGTGTACCGGGTGTCATTGTTATTTCCACGACAAACCACGTGGAATTTGGCGCGCAAGCGCGAAGAGTGGGAATCCCCGCGCGCGGCGCGAGACCTCACCGCGCATGCGCGTCACATGCTCGACACCACGCAGCAGCAGAAGCGGTTGCAGCAGCAGCACCGAGCAGCACAGCCGGAGCAGTGGCAGCTGATAAGCAATCGCCGT
The DNA here is from genome assembly GCA_963971145.1 of Sussaba pulchella. Lineage (NCBI taxonomy): Eukaryota > Metazoa > Arthropoda > Insecta > Hymenoptera > Ichneumonidae > Sussaba > Sussaba pulchella. Next base: position 13,064,365 of record OZ020165.1, read on the forward strand.
TTGCCGCGGCGTGGAGTCAGCTGATCGTGGGACGATGATGTAAACGCGTTTTTTCCGTCCGCTTAGCCGCAACTCTCGGATCTAAAAGAAATTTAAAAAAAAAACCCACGAATAAAAACAACATCTCCGTTCGACAATTCGACAATTGTCAAAAACAGCGCGAAGATTCGGTGTCTGGTTTCGGATTGCTGCGATTGGCCAGTCGATTATCGCCGTAATTGTCGTCGGTAATTCACGTACGTTGCAATAACGTCGTTTACTTCTTGTACGAATGTGAAATGGCTGTCAAGGATTCGCCGGATTTTCACGTAGTTGACGACGGCGCCAGCAACATGGACCGTGACGGCAGTGACGTACCGCCGATTCCAATCGAGGTGAGTCACCACCGTAGCGACGTAGTACGACCATGAACGAGGGAAAAAAAAAAACAAAAAAAAAAAGAAACAAGAAAATATAAATACCCGAAGTACTTGAACCGCAGCGGCGTTTGCGTAATTTCATGTTTACTCGGTTCGGGGGAGTATTTCGGTGTCCAAAAATATCTAGGAAACAACACGACGTCTCGTAAAGCTGGAGGGAAAAAAATAACAACATAGGATTGGTGCGCAATCGCCAGGGCCGTTCGAATAACGGTTGCGCACCCGCCGGCCGGTGATTCGTCCTTCAAATTTATTGGAGAAGTGAAAGGATTTGGAAAGAATTCAGGAACAAAAAAAATGTTGAAGGACAAATGTAAATGAGAAAAAAAAACTAAAAAAGGAATACAAAATAATAAACAGAAAGAAAAAAACAGAGAAATTATAAAATAAGAAACTATACAATTAAACTTTAGGTCATTTGAAAAAAAAATTTTAAATGGATAAATGATAAACAACAGAAAAAAGTATAAAATAGAGGAATTATAAAATTGAAAATTGTACAATTAAAATTTAGGCAAAATACTAATTTCAAGATTCGAAATTCAAAATTCACAATTTGAAATTCGAAGAATTATCGCAAGTTCTTGTGAATGATCGAATTGGATTGGATTGATATGACGAATTACTCGGAAATTCCGCTTATCTTAGTTTGAGCTCGGTATAATTCATTCCCTTTCATTCCGGCTTGACATAATGTGCAGCAGCTCGACCGATAATTCAAATTGTAAGACGTTTTTCCCAGCTACGATGTATCTTTCGGATCAAGGACGAGAACGGTTGATTGCGTCTTGGAAATCTGCAGTCACTGCTATTTGTCTTTTGTCCGAGACGCGAACGACGACGGAGAAAAATACGTTGCAAACATTCATCAATCTCGCTCGTTCTCGTAGCAATGTCGTGACGTCTGTTTATGTGACGAACATAAACAGACAGACGACACGTGGAGCGCATGACCTCGACCCTCAATCTGCAATCTTGTTTTTGGCACCTTATCTCTGTAATATGGATCATTCCGCGCCCGGCGCTTTAAAAAGTATTCTAAAAAGTGATCTAAAAAACTGCACATAGTTCATGAAATCTCATCAACTATCCTAGGATGAGTATCAATCATTATATTTCTGTAATATTCATTTGTTTAAACAATATGATCGTATAAAAAAATTAAAACGTGAAGAATGTACTAAAAGAAATACGGTTATTTCTGATTTCTGAATTCACGGTACCCAGAAATTTCTGAATTCCATCACGAAACTTATACAGTAACTTCAGAATAATCATGAGAAGATTACAAAAAATTGTGACCAAGAAAAAAAATGTATATCTTTTCGAGATATGAAGTTTGTTGTGTTTTTTTGCTTCAAATCATAAGAAAACATTTTTGATACTGAGGTCTCATAATTTTGTCTGAATGTACGGGAAAATTCCAATCCGAAACACTCGTGACAACATGAATTTAATTGAGAAATAAATACTCACCACGCCTCGAAACTTCGAAAGTAGTAAAAATACCGATTACAAGAGTATGATGAGAACTAAACCTAAAGGCTTAAGATTTGGAGTCAATCACTATTTCGAGTCATACTTCAACTCCTTTCAATTTCTAGGGAATAAAAAAACATCGGCTGAAAAAGGGTTTCTGTTCGTATGGAATACCCCATACATATGATAAGATTTCCGAAATACATCATATATGTAGCTTAAAAACCGTTCGGCATCCGCCAGTCTAGACGGGCCCTAAGGGTTAATGAGAGTTGGTGCGATTTGCTTGAATTACTGGCATAAATACGATCAGTAGATAAGAGCACGAGCGGAATTGCTCGCTTCCGGGTGCAACGATTCCTCGAAACGGTCCTGATAATGACAATTCCTAGCGTACTTAGAACAGTAATTTATCTGCCGGCAGATTGCCGACACGTACTACCGCGCGTGATGGAATTCTGACGGCACCGCGGGCTGAATGCGACACTGTACATGCACTGGTCCATCGCACTGTGCAACGTCACGATCGTGCTGGTTCCTTGCCGGCATCGTGCCGGATTCGGCACGGCCTGTTGTCAGAATTCCATCAGCTATGGGCTTGCAGGACGGCACTCTACCGGCACGCGTGCCGTTCCGTGCCGCCACCGGGCAGTCAACGTGCTGGTACAGTGAGACCCCGCTTAAAGCGGGGTGTACGTTCCAATAACTTCCAGTACTAAAAGAAATAGCGTTATATGACGTAATATTATTTCCCCCCCTGCCCTCCTGGCCTGCAATACTATCGCGTACCTAATATAGAGAAACACCGTTAACGGGGTCTAATTGCTGTCTAGAAGCTTGTTTTTTAAATCATTTTTCGGAATTAATTTTGTGAAAACTATCGAACCTACAGTGCCGGGGTGTTTTACGCATGATAAGTCATGTTTGCAACTGACAACACAAATTTTTATAAAAGATTTTATTGAAATTTAGACAAGCTATGCGACGTTACGCACGTCGCGGCGTGAGATGTTCGTACAAACGGGCGCACGAATTGTGGCGGTTCTAATCGAGTTTTACGACTTTCAACTTAATATTCATTTGGCACATTCTCGAAGCCCTACACTATAAGAAAATGCAAAAAAAAAAAAGAAAATCGATTTTTTGAAATTTCTAGACAGCAATACCCCGTTAAGGGAGAATATTCGAGTAGACAGTGGAAAAAATTGATGAATTGTAGGAATTATTATCTCAAAAGCTATTTGCTCGATTTTATCCCGGTTCGTTTTATTTGAAAGTACACATGTTGAGGTATTTTGAGAAATTTCTGTATGAATATATTTTGACTGGGAGCGCTGCTGTCATGGCCGGCGTAAAAAATTACCTCGATCGCACGGCCTGCGGTGTCCACGATTACATACAGTCGGTTGATCTGAAACAAAAATTTCTGAAAGATTCTTAAAATGTAATGTATGATGCCTTTCATAGCGTAAGATTTTTTGGGAAAAATTTTTTTTTCGCGCAATGGCGGCCGATCGTACTTGAAAAATGCTGATTGAAAAATTGATATGAACGTCAAGCGGCCGCCATTTCGTGAGATTCTTTTTTTTAAATCGGACGTGGCGGAAACCATCATAAATTATATTTCGAGAATCTTTTTGAAATTTTCATTTCAGATCAACCGACTGAATGTAATTTTAAGGGACGCAAAACCGTGCGAGCACGGGACATTTTTTGCGCCGGCCCTGACAGCAACGATCCCCTTCAATATATATTTATAAAGAAATTTTTCAGCATACCTCAACATGTATTCTTCTGAATAAAATAACTTTGAATAAAATCGAACAGATAGTATTTGAGGTAATAATTCCTTAAATTCACATATTTTTTCCGCTGTCTACTCAGATGTTCCCCCTTAAGCGATACAGCGTTAAGCGAGGTCTTACTCTACTTGTCAGTCCGATTAGCGGATGCATTCCGTATCTTGACGATCGGTAGTTTTCTCGCATGCTTCCGCTTCACAGACCGATTTTACTGCATTTTGTTTTCCTTGTTATTCCTCTATTTAGATCTTTTTTTACTTCTTAGAAAAGCTTCTAATTTACAAAGAAAATATATTATTATTTTTTTAATACCTTCCACAATTTTCTACGACGCCACAACGTTGTTTGCAGATTGTCATGGACATCATGTCTTATCTCTCTGTATCGGACAAAATGTCTGCGGGACTCGTGTGCAGAGAATGGCAAGAAGCTTCGCTCAGTTCCAAGTACATAGACGAGCAGGTGTTGCTGATATGCCGGCGGGGTCCCGATGACAACCTGAGAAAGGTCGTCGCCACCCTGAAAAATTCTCACAGACCGTTTTATCACTTTGTCTTCAGAGAAGTCGAGTTGAAGAGAAACTTGCCGATTTGGGATCGATTTGGTAGCAATATGAGAAGTCTTACCCTGGTATGCTTCATTATATACAATTTTTTTTTTAATTTAGAAGGATATAAAAAATTAAGCCTAATACAAAAAAACGTGCTTTTTTGTTCTTCTTTTATAAACGAATTTGTAGTGTCCACAAAATCTTATATGTCAACCTTTTTCGTGTATTTAGAATATTCGTATATTTTATTGTTATTTGTTTTTGCACTTTTTAGAATCATTTGTTATTTTATTTCTATTCTTTCGTAATTTAATTTTTCCTGTATGTTCTATTGCTAATTTTTTTACTATTTCATTATATTTCATTGTTTCTATTCGATTATTTTGATTTATTTGTTATTTTATTATATTTCATTATCTTTTTTATGTAATTATATTTTGTTTTTCTGTATTCAATTCTTTATTTTTTCTATTTTTTCGTAATTTAATCTATTCTAAATATTTCTCTTATATATTTTTTATTTTCCCTACATATTTTATTGCTAGTTATTTCCACTTCTCTAATACAATCAATCCTATTTTTTCGATTTGATTTTTTTTTTATTTTTCTGCAATTGTATGCCATTTTTTTTTAAATTTAATTCCATTTTCTATTTCGATCTTCCATTTTTATTTTCTTCTATTCTTTGGTAATTTGATTTGTCCTAAATATTCTATTGCTACTTCTTGTTCTCTATTACATTTTATTCCACTTTTTCCATTCAATTATTTAAATTTATCTGCCATTCTATTTTATTTCATTCTTTTTCTTACACAATTCTATTTCGTATTTCGTTCTTTCATTTTTCATTCTGTTCTATTCTTTCGTAATTGAATTCTTCCCACATATTCTATCACTAATTTTTTCCTCTTCTCTTTCCCATTCTATTCTATTTTTTCTATACGATTATTTTCATTTCTCTGCAATTCCCTTCCATTTAACTATTTCTCATTCAATTCTATTTTCCATTTCATTCTCCCACTTTTCACAACAATTTTCCATTTCAATCTATTCTTCCGCAATTCAATTTCCCCTACATATTCCTCAAGACATCTCCAAAATAACTCCACAAAATAAACTCGCGTCATCCGCAATACCCCCAATAAAAAAAATAAAAAATAAAAAAAAACATTCAACACAAAAACTCCAACCACTAACAAAATCCCCTTATTTCCACAGATATGCTGCTCCATGAGCGAGAAAACCCTCGTGAGTATCCTAAAATGTTGCAAAAACTTGCGAAGATTGAGCATAAACGCTTGTCGCGAATGTCTGATGTCCGGACGTTTATTGGACTGCCCGAGCGACGTCGACGAGATATCGTCAAATTTCCAATCCCTCACGCACCTAAGCCTGGGTTCGAACAGATATCTGAGCGACGCTCTGTTCAACAGACTCGTCACCATCTGTCCGAACATGGAATCACTCAGCCTCTTCGATTGTCAAATTTCTTTTCATCTGGGTCTTTACAAAAAATTTTATCCCGAACGCGACGACGTTCCGCAAGCTTCGGAATCGGTTCTGACGTTTTTCAACGTTCTCAAATACATCAAACGTCAAGCCAAAAGATTGAAACATCTTAATTTCGGCAGCACTCTGATAGACGGAACAGCACTCGGTACTTTGGCGATCGTCGAAGATCTTCAATTGCGTTCTCTCAGATTGTCGTCGTGCGATCAATTGACGACGAGAAGTCTGAGATCTTTGGAACATCAGACGACGTTGACGGAACTCGATTTGAGCTTTTGCACAAGAGTCACGGACAGATCTCTCGTGTGCATAAGCCAAAATTTGGGAAATCTCGAACGTTTGGATATCAGACGTTGTCGCGGTGTTACCGATCTCGGAGTTTCGCAATTGAATCGTCTTCGTAAACTTCGCGATCTCGACATATCCGAATGCGCACAATTAACGGGACGTTGCGTGACCGACGGTATGTGCGTCGAACCGTCGAATCCCGACGAGGAAAACATTGATCCGAACGTGAACGATTTGGAAGATGAAAGAACGAATCGCGGTGGGAAATTTGTTAACGCGAGGCTTGAAGTTTTTTCGGCTAATGCGCTTAATCTTGATGCGAGATCGATCGAAATGATCGCGACGTGTTTTACGGGATTGAGATTGTTGGATGTGGGATATTGTTTCAGTGCCGTCACCGACAAAACTATTCAGGTATGGAAACGAAATCTTTATGGGGATTTGTGTGGTGGTTTTTTATTTTCTCTTGGAGGAAGCTGTGAGATGGTGGAACAAAATTGTTGAGGAAATTTTTATATTTAAGACGTTGAAAATTAGTTAAAACGTCTTCAAATCGGGTTTAACCCTTCGACGTCATACTAGGGAATAATATTAAGGCCGTCACACTGAGTGGTTTCTACAGGGTCAGTTTTTAGAGAACGATTGTGAACAAACTATCCATCCGTGTGATGTACGAAGAGTTTATTTATGAGAAATTGCATGGCAACGTGGTGGGAAAAATTTCTAAAGAGATGAAAACGAAAAGAAAAGAAGGTGATCGTCGGGTCATCGAGGGGTGGATTCCATCCAGTGTGATCCCGGTCGGGGTTCAGGGCAAATGCAGGCTTTGTATTAGTTGCATTTTGAGATTATAAATTATTAACTCGTTGGAAATGTATTATTATTGTTTATTATCAATTTGTTTTTATTATTGTATTATCATTTATTTTTTTGTTGTTTTACTGTTGCTATTGATTAGTAATTCGATATTGCGATATTTTTCGAAAATAAATGAATTTTTATATTTCATTCGATCGATCGATTTGTCATCAGGATATTTCGTTTTTCGGATTAAGGTTTGAAATTATTTGGTCGCGGATATTTATCTTAAAGTTATTTTTTCTCTGAATAATCGGTCACGATTATTTTGTCTTTTGGTAATTTTTCTCTGTATCATTTCTTTTTTTTTTTGTTTAGAAGTTGCTATTGATTATTAATTCGATATCGCAATATTTTCAGAAAATGAATGAATTTTTGTCTTTTATTTTATCGATTGATTTTTCATAACGATTATTTCGTCCTTTGGTAATTTTTCTCCGTATGATTTTTTTTTTTTTTTTTGCTTCGCTGTTGCTATCGATTATTAATTCTATATTGCAATATTTTTCAAAAATAAATGAATTCGTATAATATTTTATTCCATCGATCGATTTTCCATCCAGACATTAACTCTTTCGATTTAAGGTTTAAAATTATTTGGTCTCGGATATTTTATCTTCAGATAATTTTTTCTCTAGCTATTATTTTGTCCTTTGGTAATTTTTTTCCCAGTTATAATAACGTAGCTGTTATTTTCTCCGCAGCAATAATACGACGGAATCCTTTTCTCTTTCTCTCTCCTTAAATCGTAAAATTACAATTTTCCTCTCACGATTTTCCCTTCTCATTCGCAGATGATTTTCAAAGATTTGTTGCTGCTCAGAAAATTGAGAATAAGCCGTTGCGACAAAGTCAGCGACGCCGGTCTCACGGGAATGGGAGCAGCCCGTGGCAATTTCGGTTCGACGAGATTGGAAAAAATCCCGGAACTTGCGGGTTCGAAGCTCAGAATAAGATTGGGATCCCAAGCTGAGGAAGAAATAATTCGCGATGCCAATAGAAAACGCGAAGTTATGGAAATGTGCGAGGATTACATAGCACCGGCGGATCACGATATTTCACCGGGTTATTCGCTCATTCGTTTGCGAGGTTTGCGAGAATTCGATCTGTCGTGTTGCAATCGCGTGACCGACGTTAGTCTTAAACACGCTTTTAATTTCAACGAACTCAGAATACTAGATTTGAGCATGTGTCAACAGGTGAGACATTCGATTTTTTAAAACGTTTTTTTTTTTGTCTCTGAAAAATGGGATAATTTGTTTTTCTGATAGAATTTTCCGATGTTAAAATTGTAATTGAAAAATTGCCAGTAGGATTTTTGTAGTACGTGAATAATGTCTAAAAGATTTGGGATTTAAGAAATATACTTACCATATTGATTAAGGCCTGAAATCACATAAAAAAAATATCTTTTGAACGTTTTAAAATGCACCACAGAAATGGCACTCTTTTAATGGTTTTTTTCCGTCTTTTTTTCTTTTTTAATTTCAATTTTAACGATGCTTTGAGAGTAACGAACGAAAATAACCTGCAATTCTATGGAATATCTTACGTCAAACATTTTTAAATGCTCGAAGCGACTACATAATTGTTTTCTTCTCTAATAATATATTTTATTTTTTGTTACTTTCAATTCCAATAATATTTTTACAATAAGAAAACAAAACTGTTGCGTCACACGTTACTTTTTGAATATCAAATTTTCATCGCCGAATCAATGTCTTTATCTCGTCTTTCGAATTATTTTGATGTTAAGCAAAAATTCGAACCAAAAAAAAAAACGATCAGAACCATACGTCTTAACGCGTTTCCAGATAACACACGTGGGACTTGATTACCTGACGAAGAACAATCCAGCCATCGAGGATTTGAATTTGTCGCAGTGTCACAACATAACGGACGCGGGAATATTGCACGTTTCGCAGAGACTCAACAGACTGCGTCGTCTTCACTTGCAGGTAAGAAAAAAAAAATGAAAGAAAGAAGTTCTTTTCCGCCCGCGGGCGGAATGCGCTGAAAACGGTCACTTTCCGCCCGCAGCACATGCGCGAAAATGCTCGTTTTCAACGGGGGATCGAAAAAAAAAAAACGTTTTTTTTTCTTATATTCGCAGCGCTGTTCGCAATTGACGGATCACAGTTTGGATTCCATAAAGATATATTGCAAGAAATTGCAATATCTGGACATTCGTTATTGTCACGGAATATCGACGGGTGCTATAGAGAGTCTGTGTCATTTGCACGTTAATTATACGGAACCGAGAAATTTGATAATGGAATACGGCGACGTACCACCGCCGCCCGCGATGAGGGGATAGCAGAATAGTCGCTAATAATCGACGAAACAACGAGTAAAACCTCGATAATTAGATCGAACGGAGAGTCAAAGTTGGTGAGCGAAAAATAATGAATCACGGAAATATTTATGCAAGATTTTTTAATGATGTTTTTTTATAGAGGAAGCTACGTTGTGGTGTGAATTATTTTTTTTTCGAGGCGATTATGTTGACACATTCGAAATGGGCTGAAAGGATGAGACCCAAAATGGCCTCCTAAAATTCAAACGTGTATAACTCGAGAAAGGTTTTAGCTACAGTCGAAAAATTTTGCAGACACGTGCAGTTCTGTAACATCTTTGTTGGCTATAATTTTCGTCACGATTGATGCTGCGATTCGGATATTATGTCGTTTTTAAATTATCAAGAAAAAAAAAAACGTTTACACTACAGCGATCGCAAATTTTGAGATATTTGTTTGAATAGTTCTTCACGAACAGATTTGTACGCAAGATTGGTTGGGTATTGCATTTGGGTCGAATTCATCGAGATTTTATGGGATTTTGAATTTTTCGAAAAATTTACGTTTCGTTCTGACTCACGGCAGCTTTGACCGATCGAACCCGAACCCGATGCAGATGTGGAACATTATTTGACTGTACTGTGTATGAAATTTGGTGAAGATCGGTCGGAGGAATCGGATTTTATGGGAATTTGAATTTTTTTGAAATGTTGACGTTTCGGTCTAACTCTGGACAGCTTCGACGGATCGAATTCGAAATCGCTACATGTATCTGATATCTTTTGAGCGCGATACGTATTGAATTCGATGGAGAGTGGTAGAAGAGACCGAATTTTATATAGGAGACAAGTTGAAAGTTGAAATTAGCGAATTGCTTGTTCGGAATTCAAGGAAGCTGCGATTTAAATGTTGCCAATTGATTCCTCATAATTCAACGAAGTTGCAAGTTATAAAGTGCAAACTCCTTCCTTAGAATTAAAGATATTGTACGAATTTTGACCCGATTAGCGTATCGTGGGGTCGATTTGACCCAGGCAAAAAATTTCAAGTTCCTGCAGTTCTTTATCGTTATTTTTATAATGAATAATTCTGGAAACTTTGTATTTCAAAATTTTATCGTAAAGTAAAAACTCTGGGCTTCTTTCTTGAATTATTACAGATTTTTAGGATGACGATTTCTATTTTTCATCATATTTTCAATATTTTCATCAATTTCATATTTTTATTTTGAATCGATTCGATCCCACCATATACTTAAAGAGTGCGAAAAAGAACGATATACCAAACGAATCTAAATCCTGAAGTGGCAGTTCGAAAATTTCAACCCGCAGCCTCTTAAATTCTAAAAAAGTGATTCGCAAGTTTAAACTTCTCCAAAAATGTCAATATTAGAATTACATTTTTTTCTAGATTATAAATTGTTCGAGACATTCTCACGATTCTAGCAAATTCTTCTCCACATATTTTTACAATATTCGGTGAACAATTATTTGAGAGGAAGTTGAATATCCGGTCGACGTCGGATTATATTTATTTTTCTTGAATTAATTTTTTTTCTTTGCTGTTCCGTTTCATAGGTTTTGTAATATTAAAATTATTTCGAAGAATTGCGCGTGTATATTTTTCATGTAGTCGATAATTCAACGAGTCTCTCGGATTTCAAGGCATCGCCGGAACTTTCATTGGCGCGTTGTAACGCTGATTTATAATTACATCACGATTCTCGATCAAACATTCTACGCAGGTGCGTGAACGTGAGTTCGTCTCACACGATTCAGTCTAGTCAAATCAATACCGGAATTTAAAATCTTATTGATGCTGAAAAAAAATGTTCGTCAACATTCGCACGACAAACGCTCGAAGGTTTGCAGAATTTTGTTGTAATTTCTATCGAAACGGAAAAAGAATTGAGTATTTGGGGTGCGAACGTTGATGAAAAAAAATCGTTTTGTTTTTTTTTTTCAGTATGTAGATAGAGAAACGTTTTGATTGGAGGATAAGCGAGAACGAGAATATACCACATCCAATTGGTTTTATTGTATCATACGTTTTTCCATTACAATTAAGATAACACATCGTAGCACGATTACAGTATTATCGGATATTGTATATACGTATATGTATGGGACATTTCGTCCCGTATCACCAGATTGAAAATCTTTTCTATCCCCCGATTGAGAAACTTTTTTTGTGAGTTTGGCGTGGTCCTAATATTTTGAAAAATTCTTTTTAAATGAAAAAATAAAGATTTTTCCGAAATTTCAGTGTTTGATAATGGTTTCGTGTTAGCAAAAAGAAGAGAAAAATTGGATTTTTCACGCAAAAATCGATATTTCGATTATTTTCGATAGACAATAGATTTTTTGATCATTTGTTTTCATAAAAAATAATAAAAACTAATCGAGAAATCGATTGTCCATCGAAAATAATCGAAATATCGATTTTTGCAAGACATTTTATTTTTATTTTTTTTTTTATAGGAAACCATTATCATAGATTAAAATTTCGAAAAAAATCGGTTTTCCTTAAAATTTAGAAAGGATTTTTTTTTAATATCAGGAAAATACATCCCACTCCAACTTCATGAAAAAAGTTCCTCAATTTCAATAAACGATTTAGAAAAAAAATTTCATCCAATTAAAAAATGGTACAATAGCAGTTACCTCTTGATAAAGAAAAATAAATGGGTCGAGTTAGCAAAAGAGCATCCAAAGAATCTAAAGAAAAAAATTAGTGACGTAGAATCCAAAAAATACTAGAAAAAAAATCGTCTACCACACCGAGAGATTAAAGGGTTTCAATTTGGTGATTTGGGACAAAGTCCCCCATATATATATTTATATATATATATATATAGATTAGATAACATTAACTAAAGATGTTGGGACAGTTGTGTGTTCGAAAACGGCCAAGACCGAGCCTTTTTTAATGATCAAACGATGCGCCCGTCGAAAATTCGCATAGAATACAAACTAGCAGCGCATAATCATGAATTTTTCGATCATTCATTGATGTAAATACTTGATCGCGAATCAAAGAAAAAAATTTTGTTCAATCGGCGCATCCTTGAAACAATTATACGTCAAAATATCTGCGAATATTTGTATATTGTACGAACCAGGAAAACCATTCGATGGAAAAATCGTTAAAAATAATGCTCCGATAAACCAAAATTGCTTTCTTTTTTTTTAGTTTATTTAGGTTGAAAAATCAAATTTTCGAGTCCGAAATATCGAATGGACAAAAATGATTTTTTATCGCACGAATTAAATGATTCTCAGTTTTTTCGCGGAATTATCAGAAGTGCGAGAAAAACAAATAATTATCGTTCGAATGTTATTTTTGTTATCGTTAGGTGCTCAATCCCTGTATTACGCTACGAGAAGGGATGACAATGGTTCGAAGATCGAATACAAAATCCTACCTACCTGTTAATTGTACAATAAAAATGAGTTGTTATTAATTTTCTACATAAATATATGCATATACACCGGGCATTTTTTGTGATACCGACGAACTTTCATTTCATGCTCGTCTCAGACTTAATTTTTTAATAATTTTCTATCAAAATAAACGTCATCGGTATATTACGTTAAGCAACCGGTGCTTACGTCGAATTTTTATACCCTAATCGTACGGAAAATGAAGAATCAAACGTTATACAACGCAATTTCTCTCCACGTACTTTCCATAAAAAATTCGAGGTTTCGATAACGTATAAATCTCCGCTTACTCATCGTCACGCACGATCTAATTTATTTATCTGTATTTTCACTTACAACCTGATAGAATCGACGCAGTTTGAAATGCTTAGATTCTTATTTTCCAATCGGCACGATCGGCGATACCAAAAAACTTTACTGCTCCGAAGAAGACAGACGAGAGACGTCGAACAAAATCGAACTTCAAAAAATTCGAAAAATCGTTTCAATTTTCTAAACAAATTTTTTTACAGGAAAAAACTGTGAAAAACGTGATAAGATGTCCATGTAGAGTTCGAAAAATAATCGAACACATTTTAAGGGGTTAGGCCACTCTAGAATATTCGGAAAATTGATTTATTTTGAATTCAATGGTTCCTTAAGACCTCAAAAATGATGTCCCAAAAGATTATGGCTGGGAAAAATGTCTAAGTACTCGATTTTCAAATTTTTGTACAAGGCCGCCGGGTCCGCAGCTCAAAACTTCAAACGTGTTTATCTCAAAACTTCAGTTTTCAAGTTGGCCGGAAGCATAAGTCAGACAATTTTCAACCAATTCACTCGAAATTTTGAATGTATCTTTGAAAATACATTGACTATGGAAGTACGTAGGATTTTTTATTATTATTGCATTCCTCATTTGTTATTAACAATTTTCTGACGATTTTTTAGACCAATTTTTCACTTTTCACTTAAGAAGTGCGCCATTTAGCCAAAAATCAATATATCGGAAAAATCCTACGTACTCCTATAGCTGTCATTATATATAATCGAAGAAAATTCATCGGCTCATCATAATTCGAAAATTACGGGAGCTTTTCGTCCGGCCGTGGACCCTGGAAAAACGGAGACGTCATCGCAAAAACGCTGCACCACCGCCATTTTGAAATTAATAACCTCAAAAAAATTATCGTATACAGTCACCGATAAGTACGATAAACACCCTTCTGTGTAATCTCGATTTATTTTGTAGTTTTTCTGAAAAAAAAATCCCCATCAAAGCCTATTTTTTCGGCTTCTGGAGTGGTCTAACCCCAATTTTCGTATTTGGTAAATAATTTTTTTCGAAACAAAAATAACCCATTTCACTGGGGATTATACTGATTTATTACATCCTCAACCCTTCAGCAACGTTGTACAAAGTACATAAATTTCCTAATCCCGGAACATGTCAATCTCAACGGGAAATAAGATTCAACGTACGAAACTCCGCTGCGTTACATTAATTCGCGATGCAAAGATTTTTCTCACGCGCGCGAGAGGCCGATAATCGAATTTTGGCAGTCTTCGTAGCGATGCTGATACTCGATCGGTGTTTGCTCGTTTCGAGAATTACATTTGCCGATTCGATACAGCGATTCGTAACGTTAGATCGTTCGTAAATTTCAATTTCGCGAACATTTATTCACATCTGTACATCAATTGATACTTTATTCATTTTATTATTATCATAATTTTTTTTTTTTTGTTTATCCGTCAGTCTTCGCTTTTTCGCCGATGATAAATCGTTCAAACTGCCTTTCATCTATCGTCATTCACGTTTTATTCGGATGTAGATTAAGGTGCTTATAATCTATAAATAATCGTAATACAAGAGTCTATCGTTGGGTGCGACTCGCGTCTGCACGGATGTGTCTAGACGTTTCACATTTCTGGTTTTTTATTGTTTATTAATTTTTTGTTTTTGTAACAATTATTAGTTTGAATTAATCGAAATGGAGACTTTACTGACTGCCTGGTAAGCATATCCAGTTTTTCCTCCGTAGCTAAAATGAAAAGAAGAAATAAAATTTACATCTCTCGCTTTTCTCGTGAATATTAACGAGCTAAATCTTTTATTTAGAATCTATTTTTTCGAATACACGATTTTTATAAACAAAAACTCACGCTCGTTAAAATTTTTTGGGTTTTTATGTATTTGAAATCGATGGATTGTAATTCGGGAAATGAGTGAAAGTAAATGGGTTCAACGTCGTTGTATAATTGAGAACTAATTATCGAAAACGCAAATATAAATAATTTCGTTTTGGGATTTTTGCGGGACGGATTTGAATGAATAAAAATAACAAATGAAATAGCGATTGTTTGTGGCAAGATTGGTCGTTGATGCAGATTTTAACGGTGCGTAACCTGTCACCATTGCTTGTCAATAGCGTTGATTGGGAGCTTCATCGAGAAAATCGTTGAACGCATCGGTCAACTTAAAAAAAAAAAAAAAAAAAAAAAATAGAGATTTAAAAAAGGATTGATAAAAAAAAGTATAGAATAATTCAAAGATAAATTTAACTGACCAACCAATCTGCTGTATTGAGGGAAAGAGAGAATAAAAAAGAGAACGAGAGACAGAAAGAGAGCGAGAAATAGTGAGAGGCGCGTTTTTAAATCCATTGATTATTAAAATAATTATACAACTTTAACATTTATTGTAGTCCAAAAAATGCAGAATTATCTTCAACATAATATCGATTCAACAATTTGGTGCCGCTGAATTACTCCGCTTTTTCATTGGTTTAATTCTTTTTTTTTTTTTTTATTGTTATTTTTTTAACGATTTTTCAGTTCCTTTTATTTCTCGTATTATCTTTTTTTTTTTTTAATTTTTCGCGTTAATGCAGATATACAAAAATACGATGTATCAAACATACTTAATAATTTAAGAGCGACATATGCGGCAACGTACGCTCAGCATCAACACTCATACACAAGATTCGCTTTCTAGTGATTATTTCACAAATCGATATCGTTAATAAAGAAACCGGAAATCCATCGATGAACCGGGAAAAAAGTGCGGTGCATTATTTTTTTTAAAAAATCAATACCGA
Organism: Sussaba pulchella; assembly: GCA_963971145.1. NCBI lineage: Eukaryota > Metazoa > Arthropoda > Insecta > Hymenoptera > Ichneumonidae > Sussaba > Sussaba pulchella. Next base: position 13,080,090 of record OZ020165.1, read on the forward strand.
TCCGAATATCACGATTGTGAGTTCGTTTCAACGAACGTCGCGAAAATTATACCGAAATACTATAAATTATCGATCTTCGATCGAATATAAACATCGATCCACGATCTTACGTAAAAAAAACTAGCCGAAGAATATTTTGTGATGCATTTGACGTACGATATTTTACTCGTTTTTTTTTTCTTTTTCGAAATACATTGAAACAAATTTCTTTATCGATTGAAGAACGAACGTGAGACCGAACGCTAATAATAATAATAATAATAATAATAATATTAATAATAATAATAATAGAAATAATAATAATAATAATAATAATAATAATAATAATAATAATAATAATAATAATAATAATAATGATAGAAATAATAATAATAATAATAAAGACTGCTCGTTCGTCAGATTTTCTTCCATCAGCGGGAAATTTTTTCGTTTGACCACATATTTACAGAATATTAACGCGATCACTCCGCGGTACACTGTTCGATAGGACGCAAAAAGAAAAAAAAAAAGAGAAATCGGTGCACCATCGACCGCACACAAGGCGAATATATGATTTGCGGAAAATTCGTCTGGAAACAATTCGTCTAAAGCAATTCATCTAATAACCATTCGTCTGATAACAATTCACCCAGAAAAATTCTTCTGAAACAATTCGTCTAAACGAAACAGAGGAAAAAAATCATAATTTTGTAATAAATAAAAGGAGAACTAAAAATAACCCAAAAGAAGAACCTAAAAATACATATAAAACCCCAAAGTTCGCCAAAAATAAAACGTTCTTTCTCGGAGAAATAACGAATTGTTATTAGACGAATTGCTATTAGACGAATTGTTTTTGCACGAATTGTTTTAGACAAATTGTTTTTTTAGACCAATTGTTACCAGACGAACTGCTTCAGACGAATTATTTTAAACGAATTTTCCACAAACCCAATATATATATATCCATTTTTCAAATTATTCAAATATCTCATTCGAAACAAATACGACTCGAAAACAAGAGAAAAAAAAAGAGAAAAATATTAAAAATAAAGCGCCGCGTTCGCCGCTTCGTCGTAAATATATATAAAAAAAAAAAAAAAACAAACTAATAGTGACTAATATGCTGCTCTACAGGATATCAGTTCATCACAGCCGAATTAATCGTGATGAAGCGTCAATCGCTTATCTTGAATTATTACGGATAAGCACGTGGAGGATTCATCGTTCGGACGATTCGATCAAACACTCACCGATGAGAACAATCGAACGTTTACGACCCCGTCGTGTGTTTGTCGGTCGCTGCTTCGAGCGAAGCTAGAAGGGTGGCTTTGCTGTCCTCGAGATCCATCGAATCCGCGTTGTAATAATTGTTCGACGCGGCTTCGGCGTTGCTCGCCGACGGTGATTTGTCGTCGCCGGTTGCGAGAAACATCTCGTCGTCGAAATCTAGTAGATTCGGCGTGGGATTGTAGGCCATGAGTTCGCCACCGGCGGACGTGTAGCCTGTATAATCTTGTCCCGAAAAAAAAAAGAAACGAACACGAGGACGAGATTAGAGCGATTACGAAAATACGGAAGATAAAAAATAAACTTCTTGAAGGCGATATCGATTTGTGGAACGAGAACGCGTGTTTTTTCTTTGGATTTTTACGATCGTGTTGTGGTGTTTTACGATAATAATTGCATGAATGCTTAGTTCGCGTATTTTTATTGAGGGATTATCTGGATTATATCCTTATTGTCAGCTGTTGTATTTTATTTCTTATTGTTTGAGGGGAAAATGAGGGGTTTTCATGATTTTTTTTAGCTATGTTAAGGTGGTTTTATTGGAATACACTATAGAGTATCTATTAAAATATGTATTGAGGTACTTATATACATTTTTTTTCTCTGGGAGAACGGCAATAGTTCCCCCAAAATTGATAATTTGTTCATGAAAAAAATCATAAAAGTACTTTAATATATGCTGTAATTGATACTCAATAGTGTTTTTAAAAAGCAATTATATTACCATGGCTAGAAAAAAATCATGAAAATCCCTTATTTTTCCCGCTAAAATTATGTATAACCCCCCTAACGCTAAATTGAACCGGATCTACGGAACTTCCGCACGATTCCACCAGTTTTAGAGCGATTTCCGTGGAAATAAATCTCAGATATATCGACAACATTCAAATAAGCCATTAATTTATATTTTAAAAAATACATAAAACTATTTAAATCCTACTTTCCAAAAATCAGGCAACAAAAAAGTATGCCTAAATAAAATAATGAAATCAAATAAAAAACATTAACAAACAATCAAGTACCAGCAGTTCAACGTTTTTTTTTTCTCAGTATTACGACCACTAATAACGACGAGCTAATGCTGTCGTAAAGACCACCAGAAAATTCGGTAAAACCAGCTCAATTCAATACAAAAAAAAAACAACTAAAGCCACAATTCCATCGCATTCCCATCGTGAAAAAAAAAACCCGGACGGATTATAAAAAAAATTCCCTTATAAAAATAATTGTTATCAATAAAAAAAAATCGCTTCAAACCGCCCGCAAGTACCGAAAAATTCTCTCCTTCTTCAAACGCCTCCGCACCGTTCAGAAACTTACCGCTGCCCCTTTCTTCTTCGTCCCCCTCGCGTTGATTGTGCGGATCTAGCTCGGGATTCACGGGAATTCCGAACGACATCGGATCGTCCGCGCCAAACAGCTAAAAAAAAAAACCAAAAAAAAAAAAAAAAAAAAACAAATTCGTTAGAACAACAAGCCTCGATAAAACGTTGTAAAATATGTACTGGTTTACGAGAGTAACCGGCAGTCCAGGTCCGTTTCCCCACATTGAATCTCACAGCGAAATGCGCGAACAATTATTGATTCGCTGCATAATTTTTTTTTGTTTTTTTTTTCTAATTTTTTTTTAGGTTTTTTTTTTTTTAATTTTGATCGAGATTGGCATTAATTGGGTATGATAATAATTCGACGTGTGTGAATTCGTCTTGTAATTGACGATTAAAATTTTGTCCCCATACCTTCGCGACTGGATTTACCTTAAATAATGTCACACGTGCCGGGGTTCAATATCGGAACTTAACTGCCTCACTCAACACACCCGGAGAGATTACAAACGTCGAAGGACTTAGATCTCGTCGTAATACGTACTCCGAGTAGAGTGTTGGCGTCAATACTGTAACCTTCGCTCCGCAATACTTCTCGCAGATTTTCCAATTCCGTTTGCATTGATTCCAAATGATTGTCCATTTCTTCCCTGCGGAGAAATGAAAGTTTAGCAAAGTTTTTTTTACCTTCGCGTTAGCTGAACGAAAATATAATATCGTTAAGGGCTCACGTGACCCTGCGCGGGCTGGAAACCGAGTTCATTTGAAAAATTATTAGGAAGGTTATATGGTGGAAAAAAAATTAAATCGTTTATTCCACATTTTTTATTAACTTTTCAACTATGAGAAGATAAATAAAAATTTTTTAAATATATATTAGGATTGTTTTTGACGGGTATAAATGGATGACGGGTGGAAAACATGGTAGACATCATAACTTCACTGAAAATTATGCAATCTGTAAAAATAAAAAAGAATCTAATAAAATAATGTGGTAACAATTGTCTGACAAAGGAAATTTCTTTTTCAGAAATAAAGAAACTATAATATTTTAAACTCAAGTATGCAATTTGAAAAAATTAGCGTTTAATAATTTATGAAAAATTGCCCAACCAAAAACACATAAAAAACTTCTCGTCAGACCATAGAGAAAATAATTATGAAAATTTAAAAAACAGCTTATAAATATAAAAAATGTTTAATAATTGTTGTAATAATAATATTAATAATTTATCAATGTTAATAATAATGTTAAAAATTAATGATAATAATGAATAAATAATAACGTTAATAATTAAAAAAAAAAATAATAAATTCTTATAGTTGAAAATTAAATAAAAAATGCAAAATTAATAATCTAATTTTTTTTTTACCATATAACCTTTATAACAATTATTTTAATTTACTCGGTTTTCATTAAACGCAGAGGCATGTGACCCCTTAATAAATACAAGGATTTATCAACGTAAAAAAAAAAAAGAAAAGAAAAAAAAGCCAAAGACGTTTTGCCTTCTCGAACCACAATTGCGAATGTATTCGAGTTTACGAATACAAATCTCGTACCTGAGGCAAAAACGCGAACACACTCGCGTCGTGGAAACAAGATAAAAAAAAAAATTAAAAAAATAAGAAAACAGCATTTCAATCTGCGGCATTGCCACAAAATATACAAATAAACATCAATCTACAGCGAAATTGCATTAAACTGAAACCAAAGCAAGACCCACAGTTTGAGCTCTAAAATCTAACGAGACAAAGAATTTTTTTCTCTTCCAAACACAAATGAACAAAGAACCAAAAATTATCTCAAAATACAAAATATGTAACGACGAATTTTTTATGAACCTCGAATAAAGTTCTGGTTCGTGCTTGACTTACATCGATCCTAACCTGTAAGCAGCGTCATTTTTTCCCGAAGGATTCACGCAACTCAATGACAAATCTTTATAATTCGACGTCGAACCAGTAGCAGTTTCCGATTCTTTTTCATCTTCCTCCTTTGACTTTCTCTCCGTTTTGTCGTACGTTTCTCGATTCGTTCCGTTTCCATTGCTCGAACGTTTATTCGCCACTTGTTCCATCAATTTTTTATAATTCATCGTTCCGTTAGGACTCATGGATGCGGAATCGTCGTTGTCGTTCCACAATTCGTCGTTGTCGTTCGGATCTTCGTTAATTTCATCCGTACCGATGATCAAACCGTCCGGTATCGTTAAAATATCCTCGAGTTTCATCATCGAAGGATCGTTTTCCGACGTCGTTTCGAGGTCGTCAGTTTCCTCCGACGATTCCTGATCCTGATCGTCGTCCAATTCGTTCATACGATTTATATTGGCCGCCATTGCTGCGAGTTTCGAGCTTCGAACGGTTTTCACCGGCACCGCTTTCAAAACGTGCAATTTATCCTCTTCCCGAAAATTTTCCGTTGACGAAGGTTGATCGGCGTTCATCTCGAGCATGAGCGTTTCTTCCCTAAAAATGGAGACATCGTCGTGCCATTTCGTATTGTTCATCGGTAATAATGTCGAGCTAATTTTTTTTTTTTTTTTGTTACTCATCGAAATTCAATGAAATAACACGATAGCTTTTTCTACGGGAATTTAATGAAATTTTAAAAAAAATAATAATAATAATAAAGATCTGCTCTAACGCAGTGGATGAATGACAGTAAGATTTGTCAATGGTCCTACGGGGTTTGGAGGATGCGTGAGAATGTCATGCACTTGGCTCAGTGTTGTAGTTAAATCTTGATGTCAAATAAAATATTGTCAATTTCGTTTCAGTTTTTTTTTCGTTTCCAAGCGGAGAATGAAATTGAAACTCGTTTTTGGAAATTGGCCGTGCAGAAAAAAGGCAGCTTGTTTGAAAAAAAGGTGTTACGTTTTTTTTCTATTTATATATATTAGAGTGTCCGTTAAAATAACTTTTTTTTGGGCTACCTCTTGTTTCGATAGGTTATGATGTACAAAAAAAGGGAAAAATACTTTTTTTCGATTTAGTGCATGCCTGATAGTGCCGAGAATCGATTAAGGTGAAAAAAAGGGCTTTTTCAGAGTTTTTCGCGTGTATCTCGTGATATATGCATTTCTTCTAATATGAGTACTCATAATAAATGAAAGATTATAACTTTTTCTATAAATCATGTCTCTTGCGTTAATTCCGTAATATGTATATTAGGGTGGCTTGAAAAAAAACTTTTTTTTTTCTTCAACCAAAATACACTCACGCCAAAGTATCTTCCATCAAGAGAATTGTGTCCAAAGATGAGCCCGATCGGAATATTTTTAGGGGTCGCGCAAGATTTTTCTAGTTTTCCCATTTGATTAACATGGGAAGGGCGTCAAGTTCCCATTCAAAAAATCGTAGCTCCGTTAATTTTATAAGTACGTTGATTTGGTTAGTTCCATTTGAAAGCGCTTGAAAAACTGCTTAAAATGACGTGCGGACCTTTGTGATCCAATTGCAACTTCCGCCGATAATTTTATTTTTCCATAAATATGTTGTTCTTTTCCGGTACAGACATACCGAGTGTCGCATTTTTATTTATACTTCAGGTTTCCACGAAAAAAAAAATCCAATCGAATAGAAGTTCAATGAGGGTTTGAAGGAGGACATCCAAAAAAATAAATTTCCAAAAATTCCAAAATGGCAGCGCTATGGGAGAGAACATATTGGTTTAAAATGGAAACCATGTGTTTCAAAAATCTTAAAAATAATTCTCGTCAATACTTACAACTTTTGTATGAGTCATTTTTGGCTCGTAGAAATCCGCGCGGAATTAAGCCCGATCCGACTATTTCAAGGGGTCGCCTCGATTTTTAAAATGTTTACATTTTTTTAAATTTGAACATTTGAAAAAAATCGAGGTGACCCCTTAAAATAGTCGGATCGGGCTTAATTCCGCGCGGATTTCTACGGAGCCAAAAATGACTCATACAAAAGTTGTAAGTATTGACGAGAATTATTTTTAAGATTTTTTG
>OZ020165.1:13086863-13127424 GCA_963971145.1 Sussaba pulchella
AAACCGACACCAATAGGTGTGCGGTCGGAGTGCGACTCCGGCGGTCCCACGAGTTAAGCAGCAAATTTGCCGGCCAGTACTTGGATGGGTGACCGCCTAGTCGTTCGCCGGCTGGCGCATCAATTGGGGAGCGGGAGACCAGTGCCTTTGGGGCCCCGGTGGTGCATTCGAGGTGGAGTACTATGTGCTCCTACATGCATCACCGGAGAACCAGAGAAACATAGGGTCCACTGTACCGGCACGGGTTTTCTGCAGTTTCCCCGTGCCCACGGCAAATGCGGTACAGCGGTATGTCAAGTCGTCTGCAGACGCACGCGAGATAGCGGAGAACACGTAAAAAGGGGAAAACTTTGGAGAATACCTTGTAAAAAACTAAATAAAGTTGTGCAAGTAAAACTCTGATTTTTTTTTAATAATAATAATAATAATAATAATAATAATAATAATAATAATAATAATAATATTAATAGTAATAACAATAATATTAATAATAATCATAATAATAATTATTATTATTATTATTAGTATTATTATGATTAATTGATTATTATTATTCAGTATTATGATTGAAATAAAATGAAAATAAATGGAAGGCTATTCCAAGCGAGTCCATTTTTCGGTAGGGATGAATAATAAATAATAACTAATAATAATAATAATAATAATAATAATAATAATAATAATAATAATAATAATAATAATAATAATAATAATAATGATAATAATTATAGTGTTAATAATAATTATAGTAATAATAACAATAATAATAATAGTAGTATAACGGTTGATTATAATTTATTATTCATTAATATTATTATCATTATATTTTGAAGTGTAATCGGCTACGTATCGCTACGATATTCGGTGATATAATATAATTTTTTTTACTAAATAATACTCGCAAATAAAAATTACTATAAAAATTCCTAACGAATATTCTGGTTTACAGCTGAATCGAACTACCGCACGTATCTTCGATGGTGTCTTTCCATCCGACGAAACTATCCGGAACCTGATTCACCCATGTATCGTTTATATCTTCAAGATAATTACCTTAGCCATTTTACATTGTTTGCGCCGTGGATGATTGGTATTATCGATCATCAGAGGATATCGCCGTTTGACCGGTAAACCCCCGGATCTCGACGGTTGCACCAAGGTTACGAGGAAATGTATGAGTTTATTGACGATCTCCTGTTGTTTGTGGTGTTTTCGTCTCAACATAGCGAGTTCTCTCCACAGCGCTTCGTTCTCGCGTTTCATAGCACCTAGCCGCGAATCCAAATGTTCCTGACGACCTCTCATCGTTCGCACTTCGGACAAAACTTTGTTCATTACTTCTGGTTTCATTGGTTGATGCGACTCTTGCGTCTTGGTCGATGCTATCTGCAAATCGACAATTTTTCTCTGTCACAAACGATTTTTTATATTTTTCTATACAGCCTCGAAATTATTGAGAGAAAAAAATATATCATTGGGACGGATATGATGAAAAAAAAAAAAAAATGAAGATATGAGAATAAACATTTTAATAAAGATTCATTTTATTTCATTTTAAATTGAATGATTATCAATCAAATGATTTTTAATTCAATGATCTTTCATTGAATGATTATTGATAAAATGATTTTTAATTCAATGATTATTAATTAAAAAAATGTTTATATTATTATTATTTAACTTTAAAATTATTTTTCATATTTTATATTGTAATATAATTAATAATTTAGTTTAGATAGTTTTTTAAAATTATTTTTCGAATGAAATATTTTTTACCTTTCTCTTGATGTGTTCCAACAGATAAGGATGTTCCTTTACAAAGTATTGATGTGCAAATTCCATCTCGTCTCTGTCACATTTCAATCCACCGAATTCCACCGAAACTTTCTTGTGAAAACCATCTGAAAAATATCATTACTTTGTTATCCACAAAAAAAAAAAGGTTTCTTCGATACATCCATTCTTAGCCCCCCGAATTAGGATTACAATTAAATAATAGCTGCTACAGGGCTGTCTTCCAAATAAATAAAAGTGACAGATCGATGAAAATTGTCGTTTTATACATTTTTATTTCAATTGAATTTTCATCGTCGTAACTGTGTTGCTCATCGTATTTTATGCAATATAGATTTTTCTTACCAAAACTTTTTTTTTCAAAGCTCTCAGCCCCATTACTTTGTTTCATGATAGAATAAATCTAAAATTGCTCTTAGTAGAAAGAAAAACTTAAATAAGGCGACTGTATAACCTGAATGCATTTACTTAATGGATTACACAAGGTCCTAAATTACTCACACATGTTCAATTGCCGCACAAAGCTTGCCATGTTGTTGTGTTTGTAGTAGTGCGGCAACAGTTCTCTCGCGAACTGCGCCTGATTTCTGATGACAAAGCTTCTTCCATTCTGCAAGAGAAACCAAACAAAATTAAAATTCAGTTTGATCCTTTAGAAGAGCCACTGGTTCTTTAAATTCAATCCACCTACAACTATAATCAAAATTTTTGAACATAAAAAATGTTCCTGAAAATAAAATAAGACTGTTTGTATCTCCAGAATCTCACAAGCTCATACATTTTTTTTTTTTTTTAGTTTTAATGGATGCAAATGGTTTGATGGTAGGACTTCAATATACAGGGTGGCCCAAAATCACTGCTGCAAACAAGAACGATGGGTACCTGAGGCTTAATTTTGAGTTAAACAAATTAGGAGGTGATTTTTTCCTTTTCGTTTCGTTTGGGAGTTATAACGGTTTTTATGATTTTGGCTCCCGTTTCCTTTGACCGGTTCAATCTTTGCCAAACTACGAGTGATTCTTATCATTTTTATTGAAGCAACAACTTTTAGCCATTCAAACTTGGCTTACATTTTTCTTCTATGCGAATAACGTTTTTCATTTAATTTATTTTTAAACACGTTTTTTTGGTTTAGATTTGCAAATTTTTTAAAAATGTTGACTTATTTAGATTGTTGATTTTATTTAGAAAAATACGTTATAAACTGGGCATTTGTTATAATTTTTTCTTATTTTTCTTGAAAAATTCCATTTTTTATAAATCTAACTTTATTTGTTTTTTTATTAATCACTTTTGAAATATTCATTTATTTGGAAAAATATGTTGATTAATTTTGTCAAGAATTAATTGGCCTTTCACATTAAGTAGATAAAAATGATACTTACATATCATCTTACCTACAAATTTTTCTGAATAAAATTACGTTAAAATAAAAAAATTTGAATATTTAAAAAATCGTGTTTGATAATTAATTGCAGGAAAGTGGTTAACTGCAAAGGTAAAAATTGTAGGCCAGGTTTAAACAGGTAGGAAATCTTGTTTCAATAAAAAAGAAATTATAAGAAGCAGTTGATGTTTGGTAACAATGAAGCTAACTAAAGGAAACGCGAACCAAAATCATAAAAACGATTATAACTCCCGCACAAAGCAAAAAGGAGAAAATCGCCCCCTAATCTTATCAACTGAAGATGATCTCAGGTAGCCGTGGTTTTTGTTTGTGGCGGCGATTTTGGGACACTCTGTATATTCAAAATTGGTCATAAGTCAAAGCATATTCGTTCATAAAAAAAATGCATGAAGAAAAAAATTTCATTAATTCTAAATTGAACCACAAAAATAATTAGCAATCAGAGAAGCGATGACCGCATGAGAGAAAAAACAAGCGATCGACGATGTGAAATGTTTTTATTGAACGCAGGTGAGTCAGCTCGCATGGTAAATTGTCTACAATCCATACTGGATCACGTACGTTACTATGTGACATAAGTTCAAGCCTGTGGCAACGGCAGAGATGGAGAAAGAGAGAGAAAGAGAGGAAGAGATAAAAAGTTTTTCTCAATCCATATATAATTGCCAGTCGCTAATTAATCAATATCGATTCACCATTCGTCGAGCTTACATAAGAATACTAAAATCAGAATGCCGGCAGGTTTCATCATCAGAATCCTCATCGACTATCGCCGCTACACCCATCAATGGCCGTCGACTATTGAGTTTCAAATTTTATTCCATAACCTTTATCCCAATTTTTTAAATACTGTTGTCTATTCTACCAAAAATATTAATTTTTGAGATTTAAAAAATTACATTTTTCACCGCAAAATTATTTTAAAAAATCGAAATTTTGCTAAACCCTTTGTTGACGTATCACCCTTAATATTGTTCTAACAAAATCGTTTCGGTCTTCTTATTTCAGCGGAGCCGTTCCAGCGATATCGCGCTAAGCCCAAGATATCTAAAAAAAAAACCTGTTTCGAGGCAACGGCAATCGTTCCCCCAAAATTAAAAACAGTTTCACAAAAAAACGCATACCAGTACCTAAACATATATTATAATTGCAACCCACTAACGTTTTCTAACAAAATAACGTTAACATGGCTAAAAAAAAAACCTCAAAAATTCCCCAATTCCCCCACAACCAACCAATCATAACCCCTCAACAATATTTAACGACTTTTCAAACAAAACGAGCAACCATTCACGACGTCCAGCATATTTCCTTTTCCTCGTCGTTAATAACCCAAGAGGAAGGAAAAAAACAATTAAGTCCATTCTCCTAAATTTGTTCCTTTCCCATTCTTTTCCCAATTTCAAATCACTTGAAATCATTGACAGGATGCTGTGCGGCTCGCACGATATCTCCGAGACACCGCCGAGATATTCGGTTGATTAAAACAGTTGGAAATTTTCCACCGACGATGGTCACAGCAAAAACGTTTTCGTTACGTTTTCGTACAACCTCTTGCAAATCCACCACGACCATCACCACCATCCCCTTCGTTATCACCCGATAAAACCCAAAAATCGCATAACCCCCCCGAATCCATTGAAAACCCAAAAAATCCCCCTCAACAATGGCAAAACATTCCCCGACGTAATTACCTCGGTACTTTCGAGTGTGCGTAAAAAAAAAATACGTGTACTTACGGGTGACCAGCAAATAAGGTCGTCGGTCTCCGGATCTTCGACCAATTTCCACAATTTACCCAAAAACGCCGGCACGCTCGTTTCCAATTCCGTCACGGTATGCATCTTCGTTATCCTCCGACTCTATTAATTATCGTTTCGATCGTTGTGACAATTATCGATAAACGTTGTTTAAAACACTCGTAACTTGTAACTTCGTCAAAGTTTTTGCTTTTACATTGCTCGCCACGGTTAGACTGTAATGGCTGAGCGCTGACGATGTTGTTCTACTGCGATGCGTGAGATTGTGTGCAATTGCGTGTGACAGTGTGTGTGACAGTGTGTGAATGTGAGAAACGGAGATATATAGAGGGAGAAGGAGAAATGGTGGGAGGTGATATCGAAGAAGCGAGAGGGAGATAAGCCGGAAAGCAAGATCGAGAGAGAGAGAGAGAGAGAGAGGCTGTGAGATAAATCTAAATGGAAGGGATGAAAGCAGGGCCGACGAGTCGACGACCAAAGTATCTTTATTTTCGTGACGTCACACATGCGCCGCAAAATCGCATATGTTTATGTATATTTGCGTTCTTATCTGGAATTAATATGGTACAATTTCAGCGTTTATGCGTCACGCAATCATTGTCCTGGTGACAATTAAATGGTGATTGATTAATTGAAATGACAGACGAGAAGTATGTGGACGAATGATGATGAGAAGAAAAAAAAACATACAATTAGGGATATGTTTGGCTAATTCACCAGACAATTGTCGCCACTGTTGCTGATACAAAGATGGCCGCCGCGGTTGCTACCCTCGTCGGCTGACGAATCTCACGAAAAAGAGAGCAAAAGAAAAGAAAAGAAAACTTATTAATCGTCGAGCTTTTGTCGTTATTAAACGCGATCGACGATTGATGAGACGGATCAATCGTGTGAGATAAATTATGTTTGTTGATCGTTGAGAAATTTGCAAGAACTCGCAAATGTATTGCGAGGTTGGAAAAATTGTTTCGAACGTCGATGATTATTTTTTGAGGTTAGGCGATGAGCATCGTTTGTCGTCGACGTTGTACGACCGATTGTATTGTTATTGTATTGACCGATGTTTATAAATTTATTCGATTGGCTCGCGATATTTAGGAATTCTTGGTTTGTGTGATTTTTTTTTTTTTTTTTCCGTTCGCGTGATTTTTCGAGTCGCATTTATGGATGCGAAAGCCGTTGGACGAAACGGAAAATCGAAACGTAATTCACTGGCAAACGATTTTAACCACACGGCGGTTTCTTTGGTCTTTTCTTCTTTGATTTAATTTTTTTTTTTTTTTTCCTACGATTGGATTGGAAGAAAAGAAGTAATACAAAATGATGGGCATACTGTACGAAAAGCGGCCGCTCAAGCGGCCCAGATTGGGGCCGCCGGACGTTTATCCCCAAGAGCCGAAACAAAAGGAGGACGAACTTACTTCCATAAACGTCAAACATGGGTTTGCGACGATGCCGCAGCTGTCCGACGAGTTCGGAACTGCTAGACATTGCAACGTTACCGCAACCAAGGTCGGCGCTTATTTTAACGCCATACTGGCAAAGAAGGAGGAACTGGCGACGATGCCCGACACGGGCAGAAAGCGCCAGCAGATCAATCCCAAGGATAACTTTTGGCCGGTCACGGCCAGAACGAAAAACGGCATCGAAGCTTGGTTCAAAGATCTGTCGGGATGCAAACCGCTGATCACTCTCGCGAAAAGAGCGCCCAATTTTAATAAGAAGGAAGAAATTTTTATGGTTCTGTGCGAGTATCAAGTTCCCATGCTCAGGGCTGCTTGGTTCATCAAATTGAGCTCCGCTTATACGGTCGCCGTTTCCGAAGCTAAGATCAAGAAGAGACAACTTCCGGATCCCACTACCGGTGAGAATCGAACTATCGACTTCCAACATTAATTTTTAATCGTGGTCGATTATTTTGTCCAAAATTGTATTTCATTTAATGCGGAGTATTTGGAGAGAACAAATGATCTTATTCAAACTTTGTTCATTTTTTTCTGGCATCAGTTAAACCTGCATGCTGGAACTATTATCGAATTAAAACTTCCCAGCTTCATTAGCTAGAGTCATAAAATGCAAGGAATGGAATTTACTTTGTCACATTTTTTTCTTTTCTTTTTTATGTACTTTCGAGACAAACTGAAGAGGGTCGGGGTTCTATAATCCGTGACTAAATAAATAAATTACAAACTCGGATACTCCGACACAAACATATTTTTGTAAATTCAGTGATTGAATAATCGTATTGGGAAACAGATAAATTAGTACGAGGAATCAGATTTCAATAGAAATAAAAGCTCTGAAGTTAGTTTCAATAGAAACTACAAAACAGATTTCGATAGAAATAAAAGCTCAAAAATTAGTTTAAAAAGTTCTGCAAAAAATCAAGAATTTCACGAAAGTCGAATACAACTCAGAAAAAAAAAAAAATCATAAACCGAATCAGCCAGTCACAACCCTGAGCGCTGTCGATTCAGTTGGGATCAGTTCCTAATTTCCACAATCTCCAGCGTGTTCCCAAAATTCCCCAAAAAATCAAGGCCGCTTCATGGGTCGAACGAAAGCCAACAAAAAACCATAAACTAAATCGACAGGGCTCGAACCTTCCGCCGGTTGCTTTGCCATTGAATACCTCATATACAGTGCGGGCGATCCAACGATGATATAGAAAAACAATCGATACAGAACGAAGGATCAGATTTCAATAAATCAAAATAATTCCAAACATCATTCATCCATTTTTTCCCCCCCTAACAGAATGGACGGGTACTCTCATAAAATTCCTAAAGGATCAACTGACGAAGATCCAGGAGTATTATCATTCGAGCAACGCAAGCGGCAATAGCGGAAATGGCGCGATAAGCGCCAACGGCACGTGCACGACTCCACAACACAACAACAGCGGCAGCACCCCCGTCAGCATCAACAACGGTGGAAGTGGCAGCAGCAGCAGCAACGGAACCGCGAACATACAACCTTTAACGCCAAATTCGAATCCGCAATCGGTTCCCAGCAACGCAGTCTCAACACCTCAAAACGACGACAATCGCGTGGCTCTCAAACAAGCCTTGAAACAATGGCACTATTGCATTCAATTGGCAAAATACATGTTCGAAGAGGGTCTTCTGGATCGTCAAGAATTGTTGCAATGGATTCTCGAATTATTGGACAAAATGCGTTCGTCGCCATCGGAAGATGGAATTTTAAAATTGCTTTTGCCTCTGGCTTTGCAATATCTCGAAGAATTCGTGCAATCCGAACAATTGGCCAGACGTTTGGCTTATCTGTGTTGCAGAAAACTCGCTCACATGTGCAGCAACGTCGAGGCGAATAACGCGGCTCCGCAAAGTCCATCGGTCGCGAATACGACAATAAAAACGGAAACGAACAATTGCAAGGAACAAACGATCGCTAACGCGATTGTTTCAACGCCGAATCCTCTTACGACCGCGTTTAACGATTATCTCAACTGTCCCCATCACAGAGACGTTATTTACGCTCTTTCGACGATTATTCAGGTGTGTCATCGTCGATTGAAAATTTATTCGTTTTGTTTCAAATTTTTTTTCGTTGCTGTTTCGTTTTATTTTTGGTCAGATTTATTTTGGGAATTGGGGGAAAATTATTGATAATTTTGTATTGATTTGCAATGGTGATATTTTGGTAGTTTTATAACGGTCGGAGGTATTTTTGAATTCTATAAGAATTGGAAGCAATTACTTTTGTACCAAAATTATATCTCTAACAGTTTTTAAAAAATTGATAAAACTCCGTAATTTTGTGATACCTTTTATCATAAATTATACAAAAGCTTCTTCGATAAATGCACCAAAAATTGAAAAAAAAAAGACCGTCAATTGTCCCACAGAAAAAATTATTGAATGTTAACTCCGTCACGCCAGATATACCTCCCATAATACAGAAATAATCTGTTTCTGATTTCCCTCCATTACTTTCTTACCCTATTTTTCTACCACCAAAAACACAATTCTCTGATTCCCACGAATAATTCTTCCAATTCCCCAGGTGATAACCCTCGAGTGCCCGACGGCTTTGGTGTGGAACAGCGTGGGCGAGGGTAAAGCTCCGTCGTTGTTAAACGGTTCTCCATTGGATTACCTACCATGCCCACCGGCGGCTTTGCCTTGTCCTCCGGCAAGTGCCGCGAATCCGACCATGAAACAGCTCAAATACGCTCAGGAAACCATACGTTCGAGATCACAAGCGGCCGAAGGACGATGGTCGTGCGACAAATGGCAACAGAGCAGCGCTGGAATAACAACGACGAAAGTTCTCGCGGCTTTGGACGCTCTCGATCGTCACAGTTTCGATCGTATGGACGCAACAAATTCTTTGGACACGCTTTACGCAAAAATATTCACGGCACAACCGAAAGATTCGACGATCGTGGGAACAACGTCAACGACAACGACGATGTCGACGATGATCGTCACAACGACGTCTTTGACGACAAGCTCGAACGAAAGAGAACAAACGGGAAAAATCGAATACAATCCGCAACAAGATTCCGCTGTCGTCGATATTTTGTGCGAATGGGCTGTAAGCGCCGAACGTTGGGGAGAACATCGAGCAATGGCCGTTGCGAAACTTTTGGAAAAACGTCAGAGCGAAGTAACGGGTGAGAACAACGATGCCGATGATAAAGACAGCGTTTGCAGCAATGGCACACCACCGGGTTTGCCGATTTTTCAACCTCTTCTCATGAGATTTCTCGACGTTGACGCGCCTATTCAGGACAATTCGTCGACTCAGAGCAAAGCACAGTTTACGAATCTCGTTCATCTTTTTTCGGAACTCATCAGACACGATGTTTTTTCGCACGATGCTTACATGTGCACTCTTATATCGCGAGGGGATCTGATTCAAGGTAAAGATGGCTTGTGGATGGATGGAAATTGTTTTGAGGAATCGTTGGGATGATTCGAGGAACGATGCCGATGGGCGTGAGGGAGAGAAAGATTTTTGTTTTGTAGTATTTGATTTTTTTTAGTTGTTACAGATTGGATTTTTATTTAGGGGTTGTGTTTAGTTGGTTGCGGGATTGTTGAGGGATTTTCATGGATTTTTCTTCTATCGCGTAGGACCGGCCGCGAGTAAACCCGGAACTCCGAACAATCGTGAACCGATAGACGAGGATAGTTTGTTTCCGGGTATCGATCTCAAACCCACGAAACTCGAGGTTCCCGATCAGGGAAAAATGGATTACGACGACAGCAAAATCGACGACGATCTTGACAAATTGTTGCAACACATAAAGGAGGACCAACAGAACAGCATGGACGCACCCGATAGTCCGAAGGACGACGGGCTCGGTGGTCACGGAACCCACGAGGGTCTGGATTCCAAGAATCCGTCGAGTCCCAGCCGGCATTTGCTTTATACAACGCATTTTCCACTGCCTCAGGTGGATCTCTTGCACATTTAATAATTTTATCCTTTGTTGAAAACTACATTTGAAGAAAGTTCTGAAAAAAAATTGCAAACAAATCGCAAATTGCGGTTTTAGAATTCGACGCAATGCGGAAACTCCTTCGTGAAAAATAATTTTTATCAACGCTGATCTTCTCCTAGAGAGGTTTGAGCATTGCCTCAGATTCGAAAGGAAGCAGCTGGCAAGCTAAAACTTGTAGCTTGTTTTCTTTTCCATCAGGGTTCGATTGGTTGAAGTTAACAGTAGATAGAACGACAAAGTTGATTTTTCGGAAAATTCAAAATATCATAAAATCCGAACTTCTCAACGGATTCGGCTCAAATGCAATACCAAACATTAGTGTGTATGACTCTATATGTGAAGAACTATTTAGAGAGATATCTGAAAATTTGCGGACGCTAGGGTGCGTGCAGATATTTTTTGAAAAGTTCAAAACGTTGTCAAATTCGAGTGGCCGCGTCGATTGTTGCAAAAATTACGGAGTATGCGGAGATTCTGAGGCACCACAGCTGTGCAAAATTCGAGCGCTGTAGCTTGAACCGTTCTCGAGTTATAGACGTTTGAATTTTGGAGGTTCGTTACATACACACCAGGGTGGCTCGAAAAAAAACAAAAAAATTCCGATTTCAAATGTTGAGCATTCACTACAAAGTATGTTGCATCCGTAGAATTCTGCCCAAAGATGAACCCAATCGGACCATTTTTAGGAATCGTCCATGACTTTTTAAGTTTTCCCATTTGATTAACATGGGAAGAACATGAAGTTTCCATTCAAAAAATCGTAGCTCCGCGAATTTTACAGCTACGTCGATCCCGCAAGTTGGATTTGAAAGCTCTTTAAAAACCGGTTAAAATGGCATGCAGACCTTTGGAATCTGATTGGAACTTCCGTCGATAATTTTGTTTTTCCGTAAAAAAATTATCGACGGATACAAGATACTTTGTAGTGAATGCTCCCCATTTGAAATCGGCATTTTTTTTCGAGTCACCCTAATACACACACAGACACAGACACACACACGTACATCTTAACATTTTTTACAAATGTCATTTCTCGATGTTTTGGGACATTTTAAGCCGATCAACATTAAAATCCCGAATAAAAAATTCTCAAACCGTCACAAAGCTTCCTTCATGATCGAGTAAAAAAATAATAATAATATTTCCCATCGATTCAAATATTTTTTTTCTCGTCCAGGACGAAACTTGCAGTCAACACGATTGCAACCAGCGTCACGTGCTGCTCTACGGCGTCGGTAGAGTTCGCGACGAGGCCCGACACGTGGTGAAAAAAATGACCAAAGAAGTTTGCAAATTATTTGGAAAAAAATTCAGCATAGACGTGGCCGAAGGTGGAAAAGTGAAGAAACATTCGCGAAGCGAATTCAATTTTGAAGCTATAACGCAAAAGTTTCAAAATTTGAGTTATTTCGATCAGCACGTCGTCACTTGGCAATGCGCGACGCAAGTTATCGAAATGTTGAATACTTTCGCACTCGCTGGTTCTTCTTATCTTCCGGTTCAGGAACACGTTGCCTTTCTCTTCGACCTGATGGAATTGGCTCTCAATATTTATGGTCTCATAGACGTGTGCATACAAATATTGAAAGAATTGCCGGAAGTCGAGTCGCAACTCGGAGTTCGAAACAGTCAACTCGTCAGAAGTTACACGACCAGCCTAAGTCTCTACGTCGTCGGGGTTCTCAGACGTTATCACTGTTGTCTCTTGCGTAAGTGGCTTTTGTTCTAACGACGATCACGCGATATTACAGGATTTACGAGAGAGACGAGAAAACGAAGGATAATTGTCGAAATTAATTTAACAAAAATTGTGTTCTCTCGTATGGTCATTTTGGAATTTGAAGAATTCTTCACTTTAGGAGATTCAAGGTGTATTGAAAAAATCTGGGTAAAATTGGAGACTCGTATGGGAGCGTTAAGGTGTGCAGGGTTTTCATCGAAATAATAAAAAAGTGTAATTTTATTCGAATGGGAAATTTCGATCGCTCAAAGGCACACCTTAAGGGTGTCGTACGGGTCTCCAATTTTACCGAGGGTTTTTTTTTATATACACTGAATTTACTACGGAGCAGGAGTTTTGAAATTTCGAGATGATCATATTAAGGAGCGATCCACTGCGAAGTTACCATTTTTCCAGTTGTTTCAAATGTTCGAGTTCATAATTACGTCAATGAATCAATTATCGCTTCGTTCTGGCTCTTGCATTTAAAAAAAAACGAAAATGTACTAAAAAAAATACCGACGATTTGTCTTCAATAATTGATAAATAATTAGGTTATTTTTTCTCGCGTAAGAAACTTCATTTGTCTTGACCCTCCTTCGGTTCTCCACTGGTCACGAAACACTAAACAAGGAAGGATGATCATTATCAAAGTAAATTCAACAAAAATTCACGCTGACCGGGTATTTACCGTGCAGGTCTAAAATTCCCAGCTATTTACAACGTTCGAATCCATAATCAGTCTCGTGAATCAATCATCGCTCGAACCTCGCTCCCGCAGTTGCAAAAAATTCGCACACGAACTCTAAAATAATGGCCGATTTGCCTCAAATAATTCACGAATCATCGAAATAATTTTTTCTCATTCTTTCTGCGCTTTCTGCGCTGCGGTTGTATGCACAAACAACGCGCCTAAAGTGCCATAAAACTCCGGGTCTCCCACGTCGCTGTCAACAGAACTAAAAATCCGCCACATAAACCAAATCAATCAAATTGGGGGAGGGGGAAAACAATACGAAATAACAAACCATATCTAAACTAAAACCACACTATGTAGACGCGTCACTAGACGCTGCCATATTTTTATGACCCTTGTAAAGACGTCCCAATAACTTATTGTCAAGAATGAATAACAGATTGTAATTTTACTAAATTAAAAAATAAATAAATAAATGAATAAATAAATAAATAAATAAATAAATAAATAAATAAATAAATAAATAAATAAATAAATGAATAAATAAATAAATAAATAAATAAATAAATAAATAAATAAATAAATAAATAAATAAATAAATAAATAAATAAATGAATAACTGAATAAATAAATAAATAAATAAATAAATAAATAACTGAATAAATAAATAAATAAATAAATAAATAAATAACTGAATAAATAAATAAATAAATAACTGAATGAATAAATAAATAAATAAATAAAATCTTTCTTCCGTATTTCAGTATCCCCGGAGCAAACGACAGCCGTCTTCGATCTTCTCTGCAAAGTCGTCAAACACGTGTCAAATCCCAGCGACTGCAGTTCCGCCGAACGTTGCGTTCTCGCCCATCTCTACGATCTCTATTCCTGTTGTTCGTTGTTGAAAACAAACGGCGTTGAGTTGTTCAGCAACGCTTATCCGAAGATTCGCACGGCTCTTTATCGCGATTTGGCTCCGACATCGTCGAATCACGTTTACAACTCGCAATTCATGCTCGACGTCTTCAACAGTCCACGACGAGGTGGCAAGATCGAGCCACAATGGCCGCGTCAACTCAACGAAACACCGGCCAATCGTTACAGTTTCGTGTGCAACGCCGTTATCGCGGTTTGCAACGAAACCGACAACGACAAACTAAACGATATCGCGATAACTTGCGCCGAACTCACGGCTTGCTGCAATCCTTTGAGCGCTGAATGGTTGGGAGTTCTCAAAGCCCTTTGCTGCTCGAGTTCGGATTTTTACATCGACGTTCTCAATCAAGTGGACGTCAAGGATTTGAGTATTCACAATTCACTGGCGGTTTTCACGTCGATATTGATCGGTAAATTTGTTTTTCTCATTGTCGATATTGCAGTATTGGTCCTTGACGAGATGTGAGAGACGTCGAGAAACTTTACAGGGTAACAGAGAATTTTTTTTTTTCACTTCAAACTGATTTATATTTTTGACGAAAACAAATAATAAGTTTGACACTGTTTAATTATTTCGGAATGGAACGAAGTTGCTTTGCCAAACTGGGATCGGTAGGGCAGATTGTAATTATTTTTTGCTCTAAAATTATTTATATTCTTACCGGGAAGGAATGATTCGTTTCGCTTCGTTTCTCTATTTTTTAAATGAATTCAACTTTGGTTTATTCTGACAAGAAAGATTGCCCAAGTTCCCAGCTCCGATTCAACTTGTTTCAAAGTATGATTTATAAGACTAAAAATGGAGAGACCCCTATTTTTTTTATAAGTGCATAAATTATATGAATTAAGGGGATGCAACTGTCTCTCAAAGTTCCAGAATAATCATTTGAAAAATGGAAGTTTCGGTGAATTGAACGTTGAAAGCGCAGTAGAATTTTTTTTTCAGGGTGTAACTACGTTTCTTTATTCCAGTAAGATATTACTTTCGATCATCACCGTCTATACGAGGGTTAAAAATCCCCTCAGGCTTAAATACATACAAAAATCTTGATTTTCATTCACGCTAAATCAAGTCTTCGAACCATTGGTTCAGTAAAATTCTACAAAACATACAAAAACTCGTCATATCTTCCAACACCTCGATTGAGCTTCAAAAACGCCGAATTCACCTTAACATACATCTTCATGTCCCCAAACAACATCAATACTTCTATTACTCGAAACACAAATCAGCTCTGCGTCGTTTCAACAACAATTTTCGTCATCGACCCACACCACATCGCCCCAAACCCTCCCAAGTCCTCCAACCCCTTATCAAAACCCAAAACAAACCCCAATCAATCAATCAACGCCAATTTCGCCTTAACATACATCTTCATATCCCCGAACAACATCAATACTTCCATTACTCCAAACACAAATCAGCTCTGCGTCGATTCAACAACAATTTTCGTCATCAACCCACACCACATCAACCCTCACCACATCGCCCCAAACCCTTCCAAGTCCTCCGACCCCTCGTCAAAACCCAAAACAAACCCCAAAAAATAAATCAACCCCAATTTCTCCCTTCTTCCAGCTCGACACTGCTTCTCCCTCGAAGATTTCGTGGCCAACATAGCTCTTCCCTCTCTCGCAAAAGCTTGCAACGAAGGTCGTGGCGATGCCGACACGGAAGCCGAAGCTCGTGGACGTCTGACTTGTCACCTAGTTCTGCGACTCTTCAAAACCGTCGAGTGTCCACAACCGGCTCTCTATTCCGTCAGCACAAGTCCTCATCCTCTTCCAAGCGGCAATCCACGTGGTTACAGCGTCAAATTGAGCTGCGATCGTCATCTACTAGCAGCAGCGCACAACAACATAAGAATGGATCCCGTTCTAACGGTTCTCAAAGCCATACTCGTCGTGGGTGACACAACGGCTGGCAAACAACCTCCAAAAAAACCCGACGTACCGATGACACACGCGGGAAAAGGCAGCGGTCCGGCAAGCGTCGGTGGTTCGGTTTCTGGACCCGGTGAATTGTCCATAAGTCATATTCTCGGCACAAGCGACATTCTCGGAGGTGGTGACGATCTCGGACTCGAACTTGCCATGTCGTCGTCCAACAGCAGCGCCGGTATTGCCACGGAAAACGTCAAAGGTCTTTCGGATTTCGCTCAACACGTTTTACGACAGATATGCAGTCAAGAATGGGTTTTGGAACGTTGTTTGCGAATACCCGAACTTTTGTGTCATCCCGATCGTCTTCTCGACACATTGTTGACACCGCGACAAGCCCAAAGATTGTTACACATGATTTGTTATCCGGAAACTTCGCTCGACGCGTTTCACGATCAACGCGCGCACATAACGAATATATTGGAAAATCTTGAACAATGGAGTTTACGAATGTCTTGGTTGGATTTGCAATTGATGTACAAACAATTGGCAACGAACGATTTGTCACAATGGTTGGATACAGTTGCAAAAGCGGCTATCGATGTTTTTCAATTGAACACGATTGCCGGAAAAACGGATAAACGTTCGGGTTCTATATGGTTGGTTGCTCCTTTGGTGTCTAAATTGCCCTCAGCCGTGCAAGGACGTGTGTTAAAAGTCGCCGGACAAGTTTTGGAATCCGGAAATTGGTCGAAATCGGCGGGACGAGAAAGAGGTAGACCGAAATCACCGTCGTTGTTCAATCATCAACCATTTTTGTCACTCGTTCTAACGTGTTTGAAAGGACAGGACGATCAACGCGAAGGTTTGTTGACTTCTTTGCATTCGCAACTTTCGCAATTTTTGACGACTAGCAAAGAGGAGAAAAACGTGGGTTCGGAAGATCCTAAAACGAGAGAAGTTCTTCAGGATGCATTGCAATTGCGTTTTAGTCTCGTTGGTGGAGTTTTCGATACGATACAGAGAAACACGACGTCAACGACGGATTGGGCTATATTGTTGGTACAATTGGTCAGTTATGGGGTCATAGATTTGAATAATAATTCCGAACTTTTTACGACGGTTATTGACATGCTGGCGACGTTGATACACTCGACATTGGTGTCGGATTCGCAATCGGAAAAAGACGAGAATAAGAAACATTATCAGAATTTGATGAAAAAATTGAAGAAAGAATTGGGAGATAGAAATTCGCAGAGCATACAATTCGTTAGACAATTGTTGCCGTTGCCGAAAATAACGATGGAAGTTATAACGTGCGAACCCGTGGGATCTTTGACGGATACGAAGGGCAACAAGATTGCGGGATTTGATAGCATCGATAAGAAACAGGTGAGAGAATTGTTGGATTTTTACCGAAAACTGGGCTTGGTAGATTTTTTGGGATTGAATTATTTGTTTCTTGGGATCTTTCGAATGTAGCTGTGAGATTTTTTTTTATTTTTTAAGGTAATTTGAGTTTGCTTTTTTTAACAGATCGGTGTTCGCTCTTAATCAGCGAAATTGGTTTTTTTTTAATGTGCCAAAAGCAATAATTTTATTGTTTTTTTATTTTGTTTTTCAAGGCTGCAAATTGAAACTTGCAAATCGCTTCCGCTTATTTCAAGAGGCTGAAAATTTGAATTTGGAAGCTGCTAGACTAGAATTGAAGATAATTTTACGTCTATTTATTGTTTCAATTGGACTGTATTTACAAATTTTGCGATCATTGCTCCTGGAGTGTCTGTACATTAATGAGACAGAAGTCGTTCGTTTTTATAATACTTATATTGACTTTCCTTTTTGCTTTTCCCATACATTTTTCGGCTTGTTTTTCAACATCTTTTTGTTTTCAGTATCAAATAATAAATCAATTATCAATTAATACATAAATAATATATACAAATTAATCAATAATAAATCAATTATGCATTTACTTCCGTTGTTTATCTCAGGGTCTGCAAGTTTGCGATTCTCAAAGAGTTTCCGCTTGGGAATTGCTCGAAGGTTACAAAAATCCCGCTCCGTTGTCGTGGGCATGGTTTCGAGCAGTGAAGATCGAGCGCAAACCCTTGACTTATCAGAGCGCTCACAAGCTTCTTCGTTATCACACTCACAGTCAAATACGACCGGCGAATCATTATCTGGACGCTCCGCCTTTGCCACCGGAAGATCTCGAACCCGACAAGAAGGAATCGGATTCGGGCAAAGCCGACACGCCGATGAGCGTGGATTCGCCGAGTCGGGGACCGGTCGGGAGCGTCGGGCCGCCAATCGGAACGTCGACGACTTGCGGCAAGGGCAAAGCGATGAAACCTCGACGTCATCGGAAGAACAAAGCAGCGACGCCGACCGCTCCTGTGCCCCAACCGATTCCGGTAAATTAAATATACAATTGAACACCTTCTAATCGGAACAAATCGGATCACGTGACGTCAAAAAACGCGAAACATTTAAAAAATCCAAATAAATCGATATAATAATAATATAAATCAGATGTAATAATAATCATATGAATAATATAATCAAACATTTTTATCAGTATAATAACCCAATTATACATGAGGCGTTCCATGACACGTCGATCAAGATCTGGCGATCATTTTTCAGATCGTTTTCATGATTTTTAATTCGAAAGTACTCGTCGAAAAAAACAAATTCAATTTTTTTTTAATTAAAAAAAAATATATCTTCCGAGATTTTTTTTTTTTTTTTTTCAAATAAAAAAACAGAAAAAACCTCCTTTTTTTTCGCCTGAAAAAATTTACAAAATTCTCATAAATTATAAATAAATTTTATAATTTTATATTAAAATTAAAATAATTATAAATATAAATCGATAGGGGATAGGAGTTACCTCCTGATGATGGCAACAATTAATTCGTACTTAAAAATCGATTTTCTACGGAAATAATCGAAATATCGATTTTTTTGCAAGATAGATTTTATTTCTCTCTTCTTTTTTTAGATGGAAAACCATTATCCTATACTCAAATTTCGGAAAAACTCAAAATTTTGCAAAATTTCAAAAAAATAAATAAAAATATTAGGAACCCGTTGCCCACTCCAATTTTCTAAAAAAAGTTCTTCAATTTCAATAGAGTATCCGGAAAAAAAATGTCATCCAAATAAAAAGTGGGCAAATAGCAGTTACCTCTCGATAAAAATAATACGGTAGGGGGAGATAAGGGGAAGGAGGGGTCTAAAAAATTCGAAAAAAAATGAGTAAGCTCCTAGGATCCAAAGGATACCAAAAAAAAAAGAAATCATCGTCCACATCGGCGAATAGTAGAATTTCAGTTCGTTGAATTGGGAAATTTTGCCCCACATATAAACATATTTTTTTTCAATCGCACGTGTCCCCGCAGCAACAGGTACCAGCGCCGATGCAGCAGATGGCTTACGGTAACGCGCAGCAACAGCAGCAAGGGCCCCAACAACAAATTCAGCAGCAACAGCAGCAGCAACAGGTTCAACAGCAGCAGGTTCAACAACAGCAGCAGGTGCAACAACAACAGGTTCAACAACAACAGCAGCAACAACCGCAGCAACAACAACAGCCTCAGGTGGGTCAACAGCCGGGAATGTTCGCCGGTCACGCGCCTCAACCTCAACAACAGTGGTACGGAAATCAGCAAGGACACACGCCTCCTCAACAATACGGTTACGGTCAACAATTGCCCCCGACACCGGTCGGTGGTCCTCGTTACGAACGTCCGGGAATGAACAATCAATCCAAACAAGCTTTGTCGCACATGCTTAGAATGAGATTGCCGTCGAATCAATTTATCGGCAATCAACAACAAACTAATCCAACGCCGGTCGGAGCAGCGGGAAATTTCCAAGGTATGCAGAGACAATTGATACGTCAACAATTGCGTGCTCAACACGGAACCCCGGGACCGCCACAGGCGATGTTCGCCCCGCAACAGCAACAACAAACTCAACAACAGCAGCAACAACAACAACAACAACCGCAACCTCAGCAACAAGCGATGTATCCGGGAATGCAGCAAGGAATGAATCAAAATTACGCGGGTTACGGTGGTCAACAGATGATTCCGGCGCAACAACAGCAACAACAGCAACAACAGCAGCAACAACAGAGCCAGCAACAGGCTCAACAAGTGCAGCAACAACAATTGTTGCAGCAACAGCAACAACAAGCGGCTCAACAGCAGCAACAGCAACAACAAGCGGCTCAACAGCAACAACAACAACAACAACAACAGGGCATGATGACGCCGCAGCAACAGCAGAGCATTATGTTTCAGAATCAACAGCAGATGATGGGGGCCCAGAGGGGTCAGGAGTATTTGCAACAACAACAGCAGAGAATGCAACCGGGTGCGGCGAGACCGCCGTATTTGCAGGCACCGAACGTTACGATGAACGCGATGGGACCGATGGGCGGTGGGGTGCAGAATCAACCCGCGCCGCCTTATCGACAGACCGGTGGGAAACCCGGGGGTGTCGGGGTTGGCAGCGTTGGCACGGCCGGGGTTGGATTGCAGTCCAATCAACAGTTTCAACAGGTTGGGGGTTTTTTTTTTTTTTTTTGTTTTTGGTTTTTGGTTTGGTTGTCGCGGGGGTTGGGTGGGTGGGTTCGATGGTAGGATGATTGGGATCGTGAAAGTTCGGTTTTGTGGGTTGATCGGGTTTTTGGGGTCGCGAATTTTGAAAGTGGGAGAAAAAATTGTGTTGAATTTGAGATTGTCGTCTGTTGAAGAGTAGATGATTGTGTCAAATTTAACGCGATTCTTTATTGAAGAGTAGACGTTTATGTTGAAGTCAACGCAATTTTTTCCCCTGCTTTCGGAATTCCCTGTCTTCGCGGGGAATTCGGGTAGCAGGCTATATAATTTAATTGATGAAATGATAGGGAAGAAATAGGAAAATTAGTATTGACACTGGAATTACCAAACCAGTGAAAATATATGATTCCATTTTCTTTTTTGACTACTATTCTGAACGTTGCATTTTCGCAAAATTTTTCTACGACTTTTATTGCATTATTTGAAGATTCAAATTTATCAATTTGTCGTCCTACCTTTCACTCTCTTTTCGACAAAAAAATGGAGGCTGACTGAACAAAGGAAGAACTGTCTTTAATTCTAGTGTCAATTATAATGCTAATTATATATAATATATGATCTGGAAACTCTGAATGTCCGCAAACGGACCTTCCCCACTTTCTAAAGATCACATCTAACTAGTATTCATTCTACAAACCATTTATCCAAGGAATTTGGCAAGTAGGTATCCTGTAACCCTAATTATTTCTCCAAGGAAGCGAATTGCAAGCTTCAACTTAAATTTTATTTTTTATTTTCATTTTCTCAAAGCATTCGAAAAACTTTAGATCAGCCAATTATTTCCTACGCGAAGAACGATAATGTTGCGCACGCAATTTATCGATTGTTCACACGTTGTTCAATGTATTTCAGCAGGCGATAAATCAACAGCGAATGCGACAACAGATGCTCGCGATGCAGCAGCAACAACAGGCGCAGGCTCAACAAGCCCAGCAACAGCAACAAGCCGGTAACGGAGGTCAACAACCGACTCCGCAACTCGTCGCTCATCTTCAAAGACATCTCAGTCAACCGCCTCAACATCCCTATCAGCATCAACCACCTCCGTATTGAATAATAGGAATAATAACAATTGTATTAATTAATTCGTATTTTATATTTATTGAATGGAAAATTAACGCTGTAATTCTTAAATCGTATGTTTTACGTACGATATCTCGCGTTTGAGCGTTACGAAGCTTTGTACCGGTATTTTCAATCCAGTTGTAAATATTTTGACGAAATAATGAATAAATTATGCGCGTGCGAGTGTTTTCAACGGTACAAGCAGAGGCTGATAGACCGAAAGACTCGAAGAAAATTTGAAAGAATTGAGTATGAGAAGAAAATAAATGAATAATTAATTCCTAAACGATCGTCTTGTCGAGTCGTGGTCGATGATTATAGTCTTGTCAAAATCGTTTTTCATTATTTGAGAAACGTATAGAGCATTAGGATATCGTAGATAGGTAGATTAATAATTAATATTGAAAATATCGCCGGTATCACGCGAAAAAATGAAAAAGTTTACGTGCGAGTGGGCCGGAAAAACGTACCGATTCGTCACCATTCCATGCGCTCGTTTTTTTTTTGTATTTTTTTAGTTTCTCAACAAAATGTACGAGAAGCGTATGTGTGAAGTAGCGAATAACAGGAGGTTAAAATATTTTTTACAATGTGTGCATGTGCGATTGTGAAAGTCCGCGAGCGGTTGGAATGACGCGAAATGAGCTCGAGCGGACAAAATTTTGGTATTTATATGTTTGTATTTTAAAAGTCACGAGCGCTTGGAGTTTGTCGCTGCATGATGCGACTAATCGGTTGTAAATATACGCTGCCAATCTTCAGTATCATTATATTATTGCACTTCTGTGAAATATATATAATAAAGAATGAATTAATTTTACTATGAGTCGTTTTTTTTTTTCGTTTGTTTTTGGGGAATATTGGAATTTGGAGAGTCCTGTGTTGATGATTCATTTATTTGTTTTAATTAGTTTACAGAACGAAGGAATCGTTTTTGTTATTATTATTATTATTATAAAGGGAAATTAACGTCTTGAACATTTTTAAGGGGAGCGTTTGCAATTTGGATCTGGGAAAAGTTTTTTCAGCTCGGTTAGACTTGGTTTCTTCTGGCATTGAATTTTTTTGTTTTGAGGAAAAAATATTTTTTTTTCTCATACAATGAACTTTTGAAGGAGGTGTGAATTGTAAATTATTGTATTAAGGCTATTTTCACTATAAACCTTTCTTGTAGAAAACTCAATTGTCTCTAGAGTGTATCCGAATATTTTTCGTGTAGAACGAAAAGTTTGGCCGTAAAACTCGTTTGAAGACGAATTCTCGTCAAAGATTGGTTTCAAATGCTTGTATGTCTTAAAGATATTAAATTTTTTTACTTGAGACTCAGATACTTTTTGAAAAAAATTTAATTCGCTAGAGAATGGTATATGGTGGATTCAGATTCCAATAGTTTTTATTGGCTTATGCATTGAAAGGGAAAAATATATTTTTCTTATGTTATTCAAATGGGAAAACGGAATATTTTTGTTGAATATTTATTTGGGTCAACTCGCTGGATCATACATCGGAAACTAGGAATTTTAATTGAGGCGAGATATGAAGGATTAAAAAAAAAATCATTTTTCTTTTATGGTATGTTTATTGGATATCAATATTGTTTATTCTTTATTCTCTACATCTTCGACCTAATGAGAAAAAATGCAGTTAATCGACATGGAGGCATCAAAGTTTTGTATTACAGAGAAGATCAATCGTTTAACAGATGAAAATTTATGCGCAAAGTTATCAAGCTGACTGGTGGACTGTAAAAAAAAAACTGATGTAAAAAATGCTTTAACCTTGAGTTACGTTATGATAAAAACCTGCTCCCTTCTTGAAGATTCTGTTCTGCAACTATTTAATTAACTAACAAGGGGACCACATGGGCATCGGATTTTTGTAATTTTTCATACTCATCGTACGTAAAGTTGAGACCCCAAATATGAATATGCCGAAGCAGTTCGATGCCATATTCAGAAGTTTTCGAGAAAATCGACTTTGAAGTTTTGCGAGCAGCTTATGACGACTAACGAAAAGGTACCTTCCAACTGGCCGAGTAGCCGAGCGGGCAGCGAGCAAGACCAGTAATCGGAAGGTCCCCGATTCGATCCTTACCGTGAAAATTTTTTTTAATTTTTTATTCCGAATACCTACGTATTTTAAATATAAAATTCATCAAATATATGCTAATTAACATATTATCATTAACAAATTATCATTTTTTATGAAAATTGCACGTGACTTAATACAATTATTTGAAATAAATTAAAATAAAATTACAAATAAAGTTTTAGGAACGAAAATGAAAAAACCTCGGGTAGAAAATAAAATGCTTTTTATTTAAACTTATCAAAGTTATATTCATTTTTTAAACGACGGGTGTGGTATCGCACGAGCCACAGTGATAAGCGTCGTAAAAACACGGGAAACAATAATTTTCACGGCATCTAGCACACCGTACGAATGCTGCGTTTTTACAGGCGCAATTTTTTTTCAAAATATCAATGGAGAAACAAACTTCATTGACGTTTTCAAAGATTTCTCTTGTATGGCAAAGTTTTGAAGCGAACCACGCATACCTGATCATTTTACCGAAGATCGGAGAGGACAACCGATGGTGTACGATTGAATGAATTTTTATACAATCCTCTCGATCGTTGATTTCGCGGCGTTTTTCGATCAGGTAGGCGCAGTTTTGAAGACGCTTGATGAAATTTTTTGCTTGACGGTAAAATTAGACATCGCATGGCTGTACTAACGGGGTACATTTTGGTGGAATAACTTGCACGGTGCAAGTCAGCAGACGCTTGTCATCTCGAAAAACTTCATTGTACATCACGAGATTGGTTTGTCCACCCCAAGAATCAATGAACAAAAGAAACTTTTTTTTTTACGTATGGTTTCATAGAGTTGATTAAAAAATCTTCATACAAGTTTGTAGTCAACTTTCCCGATTTCGACGAAGTGACTGTGACGTTTCGGTACTTTTCGAGATACGCGTCGACCGATTTCTTCACCCTAGGTCCAAATGAACCAGTTGTTTCTTGTAGACATATGAAGACCAGGGGCAGTAACTTTCCTGATAGGGTGACGGAGTACTGTACGGTATAGGAATGAGTGACTTTATTCATATTCTGCCTCGTCACTAGCACCACCTTCGATCCTTTGCTCGCCAGAGTTCTATCGAAAGTTGATTGGTATTGGCACCTTGAAAAAAATTAGCATAAAATGGATAAATAAAAAATACTACACACGAAGAAATTTCTTTTATTTGTTTTTTTTTTATTTCTTTGATTAATTACGAACAATAAAAAAAATGTTTTCAATACCTGTTTGGTCCGTATTAATGACGAAGTCGGGTTTAAAGTTCGGTGTGACATTTCGAGCCTGGATTCAAAAATCTTCTGAAGCAGCTTCTGATGCAGTCTCGTTTTTGATAACAAACTTCGTGATTTTTCTTTGACGAACTCGATGCTTCCGTTTGAATTTCTGAACCCATCTATCCGAAGCTTTGAAATCGAAATTTTCAAATTGACTTGCGGCATTTAACGCCCACTGCTTCAAGTTCCGGGTTGTTACTTGTTGATTGTTCCTTCGAGCTTCCTCAAAGCGATCATACGTCCACGAATCGATAGTCGCGTATTTGTCAAATATGGTTCCACCCATTTTAACGTGTTCCACCCATTTCGGCACTTCCTCCATACGCTTCAAGCGACTGCACCCGTTTTTTTGCAAAACTGCTAGGCTCCATCTCGGATGAGCTTTAACTATACTAATAACTTTTCTTTTATAATCCAGTGGAATGTTGTCGATGTTCGATTTTGACTTTTTCTCCGGTGGCGTATAATCATCCGAAGATTCCTCACTACTGGACACAACTTCTTCGAAAAGATTTTCTTCATCGTGTTCATCGAACATAATTAGCTCATCAGACGGTACAAACTTTTTTTCTTGTAAGATATGTACTGTATACCGGAACAAATCCTCTGCTAGTAGCATTGCTTGTTCACTAATCGTCGCCGATGGTGTTGGATCGATGAGATTATTTTCTACGAGCATTTTCTCGTAATGTACAAGGGCATCTCTCATGCATACTCTTGAATCTTCACTGTGTAAGGAGTCTTCGAGATATTGTGCCGCCGAAGGGCCAGGCAAATTGCCTACTTTCACGTCCGACATTATGAACCTTTTCTTTAATCGTATTCGAATATTTTCACGCACAACACCGCAAAACACTTTCTGCTGCTTCGAGAGCGAACGTTGAAATGCTACTAGCTACTACCTACTACAGCAACAACCGTCCCTTGCCGAAAGTTCTCGAATCCCCTCCAACCGTTGGGGAATTCCGAAATCTTGTTCCCGAGCAGCTGTGGATCCTTCCGCACGTAGTTTGGTAGCTACGTTCTATTTCAATGTATTGTAAACGTCAGGCTAGCCGAATAACTCTTCGTAAAGAGAAGCGCTCTAATATTATTTTTCCGCTTCACCAACACGCAATTTTCATAAAAAATGATAATTTGGTCATGATAATATGTTAATTAGCATATATTTGATGAATCTTATATTTAAAATACGAAGGTATTCGAATTAAAAAATTAAAAAATGAGAAAAAAAAATTTCTCACGGTAAAGATCGAACCGGGGACCTTCCGATTATTGGTCTGGCTCGCTACCCGCTCGGCTACTCGGTCAGTTGGAAAGTATCTTTTCGTTAGTCCTCATAAGCTGCTCGCAAAACTTCAAAGTCGATTTTTTCGAAAACTTCTAAATATGGCATCGAACTGGTTTGGCGTATTCATATTTGGGATCTCAACTTTGCGTACGATGAGTATGAAAAATTACAAAAATCCGATGCCCATGTAGTCCCCTTGTAAGATC
Organism: Sussaba pulchella; assembly: GCA_963971145.1. Taxonomy (NCBI): domain Eukaryota; kingdom Metazoa; phylum Arthropoda; class Insecta; order Hymenoptera; family Ichneumonidae; genus Sussaba; species Sussaba pulchella. The sequence goes on from OZ020165.1 coordinate 13,113,088, forward strand.
GAGTCAATATTTGTGCGGTTTGCAGATGGACAAAAATGCTTCCGCTTCATCTGCAAGTTTCATTGACCATCGAATATCTTCCTATCCTGAAACAGATAAATATTCATGCTTAAGCAACAAGCAGAAAAACATTCTGACTTTTTAACAATATTTTTTTATTCTTCTTTAATTATTATTATAGCCTCAGTTTTATTCTTTTGACATCACTGAACTTGCAAGACTTGCCAACAAAAACCCATGGAACCGGTACTGAAAATTATAATAAAGCTGCAATTCTGGAAGAGAATTCCGAGCGTGGTGTTTGCTTCGCTGTAACGAGAGCCAAGGCTTTAAGTCTCTGGTGTTCCAGTCAGAAGCAATTTTACTGTTTCGTAGGAAAATAGAGATAATCGCTGACTTTGACGACATCCTGAGAAGTACGATTTTTAAAAAGACCTGTTCCATAGAGTCTTTGAGGACTGTCTGTGAGCAAGTCTCAAACCTTTTACTTAATCATCATTGGCTATTGATTATTGCATCGAAAAAAAAAGGTAAACTATCCAAAAAAGAGAGGGATAACAGACTTTTACAGCAAGACTTCTCAAACAGATCTAATATTTAGTTTATTAGAGATTTTGAAACGTGCGGTCGGGCTGTTGAGAATAATACTGGTTATGGACTGAGAATTCGGTACATTATTATTATGCAAGGTAATTATAATTGAAGTTGAGAGAAGTTAGACTTCCTATCAGTTAGTTACTTAAATTGAATTCAAGAACAAGGTGCTTTGAATTGAGGATGTAAAAAGTTGAAATGCTCATTTGTGCGTTTTTTAAATTCGTGATTAAAATGCAGTCTGCTTCGAATTGAGGTTATGAAAACTTGGAATCCTCATTAGTCAGTTATTCAAATTAAATTCACATGTAAGGTGCTTTGACTTAAAGTAAGTAAAAGTTGGAATGGTCATTAGTTTTTTTAAGTCACTTATTCAAATACACGTCGCGTTAAATTGAGGTTAGAAGCGTTAGAATGCTGATTAGTGTATGCATCACAGAGAAAACCCTCCAACAAATTTAAACGCTTACGGATAAACTGCTGCAATCGTCGAAAAAATGTTTCAAATATTCGGTAGAACCTGAGATCAGAGAATTAACGCTGCAAAATGAGCACGCAAAAACGGTTATGCTAAAACAAAAATTGCAACAGACGCCGGAAGTGGCCGGAAGCAGAGTTGCCAGATATTACGAATTTCTTCCCAAGACGGAGCCAATAGCGTCACCCGAATTTTCCACCAATCGCGTTCTCTTTCTCGGCATGTTTCGTCGGCGCGGCAAAATACAAATCAAAGTAACCAAAAGAGCAGTTGGCAGACGATTCCGTCAGTTGCCACATGTTTAGAGGGCACTAGCGGATGATTTTTATTATCTAGTTGTGACTGAATGCCAAAAGTTCTTAAAAACCGAAGTTTTGTAGTTTTAAACGACAATCCACGGTAAGTTCGCCGATTATTATTTTTCGGAATCAGCAAGATATATATAATTAACATACAAAAAAATCATATTATATTCGAATGGTGTGCATCAACTAAGCTCAACTTTTCTTTCCTGTCGAAGTGGTCTCCCACTCTCACCCTTTTATACTCCAACCCTTCTCTCTTAGACTGCAATTATTTTCCAAGTGGTTATGGAAAACAAATACGTGTTCCATTTGGCAACGTACATTGTTTCGAAAATTTTAACTTACCGCAATTAATGAATCCGAAGACTGTAGAAGCTGACAAAAAAAAACTTACCCGATCATTAGAATCATTCAAAAGATCGTTTATGTTTATCGTACCCGCTCGGGTTCCACGGTATTTCTATGTGATACGATATGGGAATATACACAGATTATGTTTTTAATAATCACGTGGAAAATAATAGCAGGCAAAGAGAGAAGGGTTGGAGGTTGGAGCATAAAAGGCCGAGAGCGGAAGGCCACTTCGACAGCAGCGACAAATGTGGTGACGAGCGGAAGGAAAAGTGTGCACACCGTGCTCTCTGATTGCTTCCGTCCCCTTTGGCAGGATCTGGCATCACTGCTTTCCTCTCCTCATCTTCCGTCACCCGCTCAGATTCGCCGGCCCCACGCATATCGGCTATCGTCCCTGAAGACGACGAACAACAAAAAGTATACAAACGCGTCGATCAACGGAAATAACCCCGAAATGGCGGAAAAGACAAATAATCCCGAAGATGCGATAGTGTTGAATTATTGCAACTCTCTATTGCGAAAACGCGACGTGGATTTGTTGCGCGGTCCACACTGGCTCAACGATACAATAATAGGTTTTTATTTTGAGTACCTGGACCAGGAGCAGATCGAACTAACGGACGGTGATACAGATATTTTTTTCATCGGTCCAGAGCTGACGCAGCTCCTGAAGCTAACAAATGAAGCGGAGTGGTGTGATTTGATAGGCCCTCCGAATGATAAAAAGCCCCGCTTTATACTGTTACCGCTGAACAATTGTGACAGCAGAGACGCAGCCGGTGGTTCGCATTGGAGTTTGCTGGTTATCGACGTTCAAGAACGAACTTCTTTTCATTTGGACTCTTGCCGAGGAACGAATAAATCTGCGGCTGTTCTATTAACCACAAAAATGATCAACTATTACCCTGGGTCCAGAGAAAAGACCTATATAGAAATGATATGTCCTCAGCAAGAGAATGGATACGACTGTGGCTTGTTCACTCTGTGCTTCACCGATGCAATACGTCGACACATAGCCAAGGATGACGCAATAGGATCCTGTGATCTCGGCGAGGTTGGAAGTGCAGTGCAAACGAAGAGAGAGGACCTGCTGCGATTGATCGATGAACTTAAAGAGACCTGAGGAAACAAATAAATACGTTTGTACAATGGCCATAACATTCTTTGATAAAATATTGTTCCGCAAAGATCTGCAACAATCTTTTACTTCTGCAAACTTTTCTGACTGACAGATTCAAATTTCATTTCCTTCGGATTCCTTTTTTTTTTTTTTGCAAATCATTTGTTGGTTGTCGAGACGCCGTCCGATAACGCAAGTTCAACTTGATATCATTTACAACAGCGAAGTCTCATTTATTTTTTTATTTTCATCGACACTAGGTTTTTTAGGACGCGTGCCTTTCATTACAATTACTTCGACTACGAATATTCAGTAAAATTGACGGATCTTGTAAGCCAGACGATTAGTTTGAATTTATTGCCGCGTACGCGATAAAAGGTTAGGTTGTCGAATGACGCGATTGGCCGGGACAGAATTGTGCGCGCCATTCTCAGACTGTCTGCTTACACGCCATTGGACCAAAAACTGTGCCGTCGGGGGACTCCCGAATTGTTTTCTCCCCCTAGGCTGGCATCACAACCAAGCTTGTCAGGTTGTTTCTCTGTTAGTTTTGAGCTGGACCGGTCTTGTTCATGATTAAAAGTGCCACCCGGTATGAGGAAGACAACGACACCGCTAAGAAAGCTATCGTAGTGTTGGGTCGCAACTCGACGGCCTTTGGATGAACGAGTGGGAAATGTTATAAAAATTAAACAAATTGAATAATTTGAAAAAACTCCGGACTGCTGTAGTTGTCTTGCATAATAAATGAACTTATATAGTAATTTTAAAGGGATAAAATAATTCTCGACATCATGTTAGTTCATTAATAATTTGAATCGTGACGGTTCATGTTCATATATTCTTTATGCGACTCATGAAGCCGTCAATTCAGTCGTGAGACGTCTCCTACCGTCTCGTCAAACACTTACATTGCACATCATCTCACTGCTCAATTAATTACGAATTATTCAAAATTCGTTATCGTTGCTCAAATCAAAATAATTTAATCTTAACATACTTCATTATTCATTCAAGTATGATGAAATAATCTAGAACACTTTTTGTATAATCGAAAAATGACAATGTACTTGGTGCTAAGGTTGTAATATTCATATTACATGAATATCGGATACCTAAATTCTAGTCCGCCTTTACACAATTGTAGTTACCGACATAATAACGTATGAATCTACGTACAGCGTGAAATTCTATACCTTATAGTAACAATTGGATTAAATCATGCATAGCAAACAAAGTGCTTCCTTTTCTCTCCTTTTCATATGAATAGTCTTGCGGGCAGTTCGATACATTACATTGACGAATCTTCATGAATGTGGGTGATATCGGTACTTATAACCCGCCGTATTATTCGACGACCTACGATAATTCAATTTAATTCGATTCCTAGCACCGTGTCCCCACCCCACAAGTGCCGAAACCCGTAAAACCGTGACAACGACTGTGAATTCCACCCTCAGTGGCGTGCCACTAGCGCCTCTACCAGCTCGCTCCGCAACACTCGAGTTCAGCTTCTCCCAATTTCCGTCCTGCCCCTCTACCATAATCTACAATCCACGGCCCTGCCGCAAGTTCGCCATAATCCCGCGTTACCGAAGGCAGCAGCGTCGTCGCTGATTTCGACCAATCAACGACGCTATAAAAATGCCTCCCGGCGTCGAACCAATCACGAGGCCGCATACTCGCGTCGTTCCGACGATGATTCAAAGACGGCTCGTCACGAAACTTCCGATTCGCCCGGCTTCGGCCCAACAAACGCTCTCCCTTGACCAAACACAAGGACACAACTCCGGGCAGCAACTACGTCAGCATCGTACGACGCCATTTTTCTCGTCTCTTCATTACCACAATTTGTCGGCGTCGGTGGAAACACGCGACGATTGTTTATTTTCATTTAATTTCGTCAAGACGTCGTCCGATAACGTAAGTACAAATTATGATAATTTTAAATACGAAGTAATCTTTAACGATTGATAACTAATCGACGTTAATTAATTTCCGGCGATAAGGCCGACTCTTCGCTCGCGTGGTTCTTCGTCCGAATCACGCACGCCGTCGCCCGGCTCCTTTTGGGCGGGCTCTTTTTTTTTTTATAACAATCGCCAAACTGTTTGTTATACAATCGCGATTGATACAACGATAATTTCATCGATTAAACGTCGCTAGTCTGCGAAATTTCGTGATTGTTACTTGGGAATATGTTTTTTCGACACCTTGGCTACGTTATCGGCCCAACGATAACGTAGCGTCGGTCAAACGAGGCTGGTCTCTTCACCCCCTCTCTCCCTTCAGAGTTTAGCCGCGTCATCCTTCTTATCCTATTAATTTTTCCGTTGAAAAACGCCGTATTATCGCTTCGCCGTCTCGCGATCACGAGGCGTTCAATGATTGCTTCATTTTCCGATCTTTTTTTTGGCAAGTTACATCGATTCTTACATAACCAATTTGTACTCCATTGAAAGTAACGATAATAATCATAATAATTCTTTTTTCTTGCACGTGATTCATCTCAATGGTACTAATCTTACACCGACTTGTCTTTTTCAGAGAATGGTTTCCTCGAATGCGCCGGTAAGAATTTTTCCATCTATTTAATTATTAAGGTTGTGATTTTTTATTATTTTTTTTTCAAGGCTCGACAAGTTTTTTTATTTTCTTGATAAGTGGAATTTAGAAAAACGTCGTTGTACTACAACGATATGGAGCTAGATCAAAATATAGCTTGAACAGACACCATGCTTGGTATGCAAGACTCGTATGGTCGATTTCAAAGGTACAATGAAGAATCGTAAAGAAACTGCAATTGCTTTGCGGTAACGATAGTCTGTCGATAATCATTGGAGCTGAAGGGTGATTTTACAAATTTCCATTTTTAATAAAAATACACATGACGCGTTATTAACACGGTACAGTCCGAACTATGCGGCAAAGTCGTTGAAAATGTTGATACGGGCATACTGTGTTGCCCAAACGCATCATTGGGCGCATTTGTCAGCTATCCCATGTCATAAATAAATGCTATAAAATACAGAAGACGGTGAAAATTGACAAAAACTATTTCGACGAATTTTCGTATGTTTTATTCAAACACGAAAACCCACAATCTTGTATCTATCACTCTTTATATCCCTAGCAGAATCACCATTGCATTGTATCAAGGTCAAAACTATGCCGGTCCACCGCTTAATTATACACCATCACATTCAATTTAAAAAAAAAATTCTGCAACGCTCAGAGCTCTTAACGAAGGTCAACGAAGCCTTTAACCCGATTAGCGTATCGTTGTTTGCACCCTAAAAGTGTATCGTGTTCCCGCATCGTCCCAAGCCTTTAAAAAAAATACACAATATCATCCTAAAACCCCAAAAAAATTCATTAACGAAGCTCAGATTTTCTCCTTTCCAATGAAATTTACAAACACGAAGTTTCCGGAATTCATTCATCATAAAAATAAACAATAAACAAATAAACTGCCGCAAAATGTGAAAACTGTAATTTCTGTCTTCGGTCAAATCGACCCCATTCGTACCCTCAATCACCTCAAAGAAAGTCAACGATAAAACTTCTCTAAATGCCTTCGAACCCAAAATTATCCCAATTTTCTTTCTCAATTTTTCGATTCTCGCGATTACAGAGGAAAACCAAAATATTCGTCGGTCGATTGCCGGAGAATTGTCGTAACGATGAGTTGCGTCAATTGTTTCTTCGTTTCGGCGAAGTAACCGAATGCGACGTGATGAATCGTTACGGATTCGTTCACATGGCGCGCGAGGAAGACGCGGCAGCGGCTATAAAATCTCTTCACAATTCGAATTTCAAAGGAGCGACGATAAACGTTGAACAGTCGACGGGTAAATCGAGAGGCGGCGGGGGAGGAGGAGCCGGAAGTGGTGGAGGTCGTCGGGACGGCGATCGTCGCGCTGGACCGATGCGCGGTGGCCGTGGTGGAAGAGACGGAGGCAGGGACAGCAGACCGGGTCCTTACAACGATCGTAGAGGTAATTAACGACTCCAACGATTCGATTAATTTTTTACGGTTGATAACGGATTTTCTCGAAAACTATTCAACGTAGAATCTTGAAATTTAGCGGAGCAATACATCTTATTGACTCAAATATTTTGCATCAATCGAAACTTAAAAATGTTCGTAGAAAAATTAAAGAGGTGGTAAATTGGGTAATTGAAAGATTTTTGTTCGTTTGATTATTATGTTTGTTGCACGGTGCTATTCGAAATTTTTTTTTTTTATCTGGAATATAAGAATTGTTTCTTACCCGTAATTATAACCTTTTCGTTCAACGCAATACAATCACAACAGTACAATATAGAATATTCGTACAATATTTATTCATCGAATAGTGAGAAATTAGATTATTCGTGACAAAAAATATCTTCAATTTAGGCTATGTTCAATTTTTTTCGTTTTCAAGGCTGTTCAATTTTTCATATTCTATTTTTGCAAATTTAATTTTAAGTAGCACTTTTACTGAGATATTTTGACCGATATGGAAAAATGAAGAATTTTCTTTCGTCTTCTTTAATTTACAAAATTACTAAACCTACCATTTAAAAAAAAATTAGGTTATTTAATGATCCCTCGCTCGAAGTTTACAGAAAAATTATAAAAGAAGTTGCTACGTCGAGTAGATTTCTATAAATCAATTATCAAAAATCCTATACAGAATCGTTAGCACGCGAGTAAAATTCGTACTTGACCGTCTTTTTTCTAACCCAAATTCAACAACAATATTTATCCATTAAACAGTGAAAAAATAAGATAATTCATCACAAAAAATTTCTCCAAGTGAAAATAAAATAAATAAATAAAACAAAATGTCCCAACACGTGTGTCGAAGAGGGCGCCACGTTTAAAATCCCTTGGACTTGACCCAGAATCCGCCGATTTCGACCGGCTAATTAATCCCAACGTTCGATCAAAGTCGAATACACAGGTGGGGTCAGCAGCGGTTACAGCGATTACGGAAGAAGCGGCGGCGGTGATTACACCAGTCGCGGGGGTGATTACAGCACGGGATACGTCGACAGAGGATCTTACGGTCAAAGCGTCGGCGGCTCGTCCATGGGAGGCTACAGCTCGGCCGCACCGAGCATGGGCGGTGGATACGGACCCACCGGAGCCGCTGTCAGCGGTTACGGACCCACTAGTACCGTTGATTACGGCCGTACCGCTGATTACGGACGTACCAATGATTTTGCACCTAGAACCGACTACGGCGCGTACGATAGTAAGCATATATCAACGTTGATTTTTATGTATTGAATAATGTATATCCTGACTGACTGAACGCGAACAATGCCCGGATCAAATCGTTTTACGTAGGAGCGAAAAATTTCGAGGGTTGCAGGGGGTTTTATTTATTTATTTATTTATTTATTTATTTATTTATTTATTTATTTATTTATTTATTTATTTATTTATTTATTTATTTATTTATTTATTTATTTATTTATTTATTCATTTATTTACTTATTTATTTATTTATTCGTTCAGGTTATTCATTCATTTATTTATTTATTTATTCGTTAAGGTTATTTATTTATTTATTTATTTATTTATTTATTTATTCATTCATTTATTTAGGTTATTTATTTATTTACTTATTTATTTATTTATTTATTTATTTATTTATTTATTTATTTATTTGGTTATTAACTTATTTATTTATTTAATTACTTATTTATTTATTCATTTATTTATTCATTCGTTTAGGTTATTCATTCATTTATTTATTTATTTATTCGTTTAGGTTATTTATTTATTTATTTATTTATTCATTTATTTAGGTTATTTAGGTTATTTTTCAATAAGTCCACGGGCTTGTATTTGGTTTCTGCAGTTTTAAAGTTTTTTTTTGTCTCCCTAATAGTAGTCCCAAGGGCTTTTCGAGGTAGCAGTACTTTTAGCGATTAGGACAATAACACTTTTTTTCTTTTTCTTTTGCGTCCTGAAAAAATATTCAATTATGAAATATTCATTCAAAAATGCAACCTGATGGTCTTAGTTTTTGAGATATTTGTTGTTCAAGTCGAGGGATTTAAGCTGGAAAGGGGTGGGCGGGATAGGAACATGAGTGGCGGTGTCGCAGATTCGTCAAGATTCGTTTAAGATCTCTCGCTAGGAGGATCCCTTAGAGGCACCCCTTAAAGACGTCTTACGGGTGTCCTATTTTGTCCAGATTTTTATTTATTTTTACCTTGAATCGTATCAGAGGGTAGCATCTATGAAATTCCAACATGACTTTTTATTAAAGGACACTATCATACATACTTTCGTGCATACTTTTTTTTTTCATCCAAACTAATCCCAACATCAGCAAAAACAATTATTGAAAAAATAGTACATTACAATACTAGTACGATTTAACATTTTCTGACGAGTTTTTCTCTACTCTAAATAATAAATAATAGATAATAGTATTTAATAATAGTAATAAATAATAATAATTGTAATAAATAATAATAATAATAGTAATAAATGATAATAATAGTGATAAATAATAATAATAGTGATAAATAATAATAATAGTGATAAATAATAATAATAGTGATAAATAATAATAATAATAATAAATAATAATAATAGTAATAAATAATAATAACAAATACCCTAACACAATCCGAAAATGTCCTGGAAAAGTCCTCGAAATCATCCTTGACTGTCCTCGAATTTCCGACGACCTTTTACTGACCGCCACGTCTTCGGATTCAATCGCGCAATCGTAATTCAACCGCTTTTTCCTCGCAGCTCAGGTCAACAGCGGCATGGCCGGTGATTTCAGCCGCGGAGCACCGGGCCCCGTCGATTACGGCCGTACCGACAGTTTCAGCAGCGGCAGAGCCGTCGATTACAACGCACCGAGAAACGACTACGATCGCAGTTCCGCCGGACCGATGAGAAACGGCGGTGGTGTAGCCACCAGTGGCTACGGCACCGGCTACACCGACGTCGGTTACGGGTAATTATTACAATCACTATTAATCAACAATTTTTATTACGTCGCATCTATCCTCCATCCTCCCCCCCCCCAAACCTCGTTTTATTTAGTTCGTGTTTTCGTTATCAAAATTGGTCATTTTTATTCGTTCGAAAACTTACGGAATTTTATGATTTTCTCCTCGAAAACATTTTTTAAACCGCAATTCGTAAGGTCGACTCGTGATTTTTTTTTAAATTCCGAATTAATTGGAAATTTCGGGAATTATCTAGATAGTGGGATATAATTTGGGGTCGGTGAGGATGTTTGAAATAATTTTAAAAACATAAAGAAAAAACATTTTTTTTAAGCCGTAGTGATACATCGCCGTTGGGAAGTAGATTTACAAAAAAATTACGTGCAATTGAAGAAATATTCTGCAGTACTTCAAGCCTGAACGGTTGAACGGGATTCGATGAAATTTGGTGGATCTATGTCGAATCAATCGAGGACAAACCTATATCTCGTATTTTTTTCAAAATCGCAAAAAAAAAATTCGCGGATTTCTTTGCAATAAAAAAAATCTTGATCCGAAATTGTTTTTGGAAAAAACATGAGATATAGGTTGGTAATCGATTGATTCTACATAGATCCACAAAATTTCATCGAATTCCGTTCAGCCGTTCAGGCGTGAAGTACCGCAGAATATTTGCCAATTTTACACGTAATTCTTGATGAATCTCTTGGTTTGGGAATAAGTTCGTAGCGTTTTTTTTTATATTCTCTTTTGTTTTACAACGATTTTTTTTTTGCTACATAATACAAATCACATACATATAAAAAAATAAAAAAATATTTTTTTGCTACATAATACAAAATACATACATATAAAAAAATTAAAAAATATTTTTTTGCTACATAATACAAAATACATACATATAAAAAAATAAATAAACATTTTTTTGCTACATAATACAAAATACATACATATAAAAAAATTAGAAAATATTTTTTTGCTACATAATACAAAAAAACATACATATAAAAAATAAATAAATATTTTTTTGCTACATAATACAAAATACATACATATAAAAAATAAAAATAAATATTTTTTTGCTACATAATACAAAATACATATAAAAAAAAAAAAAATCTTTTTTTGCTACATAATACATAATTGATTAATGTATTGTCATAACTATTGATTTTTGTTTAAATTAAAGTCTTTGATAAAAACGCTACGAACTAATTCCCCAGTCCAATACTTACCGACGGCGATGTATCGCTTCGCCTTAAAAAAAGAAAGAAAAATGTAAAAAAAAAAAAAAAGAAGGTCCCCCGGTTAATGATTTGGTGGCTCTTCGCGATTCTTATCAGGCCCGTCAGCGGGGGACCAAGCTACAGCACGGGTCCGAGCTACAGCACCGGTCCGGGACCGCAGGCTGACATGTATAGCAGAAGACCCGGAAGTGCGGTTTCCAGCGGTGGATATCCATCGGTTGGTGGGGGGTAAGTTCCACCCGTAATTTTCCTACGTATCCGCATTTTATTTTTTATCCACTCTCCACTCAAACAATCCAAATATCCAAATAAATAAGTAAATAAACAAATGAAAAAAAAAAAAAAAATCGGTTTAAATTATTTACTTTCACAGCTTTTCCGAATTTTACAGATTTCTAAAAAAAATTATTTTTCGGAGATGCTGAGTTTGTTCTCTTGATGAAGAATCGGGTGGGTGAGGTCAGAAAATGTTATCTTCACGTAGAGAACCGAACAAACATCCTCGAAAAAGAAAATTTTTAAAAACTAAAATTCGAAAAATATTTACGTGAAATAATACAAGTAAATATTTACCAAAAAATCGATTATTACTCGTTAAATCGTTTTCGAAGTTTGAACGAAAAAGGAAAAAAAAAAAAATCACACGAATTCTTCTGTTGCAGATACACTGAAAGCTACGACAGGGCAGACCCTTACGGACCTCCCCGCGGTGGCGGTGGCCGGTAAGTTGATTTTTTTCTTCACACAATTTTTTCGCATTGGCTTTTTTTGCGGGCGATTGATTTATTTTAAAAAAATCGACGCATGGCGAACGACTCTGTCGCGTTAAGTCTCGCGAATCTGAACAGCGTTGTATCGTCGTCGTATGATCGGCTAAAGATTCCGGCGCAAGCGAGAGAGACGAAAACGATCGTCGCGAGTATAAGGTGTAACGTCTGAGAAAATTCTTCGTTATCGCGACGCTATTAAAATATTTTCTTAATTATCAAAAAAAAATTTTAAATTTTCTTAACGTTTGGTTTTTTGCTTTTCTTTACGTTTTGTTTTTATTTTTTTTCTTGGGTTCATTTAGTCTTCAATCCGTTCACTTCGAGCGTGCGATTCGCGTGCGTGTATAAATCATAGGCGATTGCGTCAACGAGAGAAAACTTCTCGACGTCAGCGTCGACGTTTTGCTCCATTTGTCGGCGGCGTGAAACAAATTTAATCAAAAAAAAAAAAAAAATAATAATAATAAACCTTGCGATGCGATTCTTCTTTTTTTTTTTTTCTTCACACCGCGATATGTAATTAGTCGAGACGTTCGTGAATTACGAGCGTACGATTCGCCGAACGATTGTCAGGTTGATTCGTGCGACGCGATCGAAGCCGTAGCTTTGCGACACGTGACGGCCGTTGAGCCTGGAAATTATAGCGCTCTCGAAGAATGTACCTCGTTGAAAAAAAAAAAATCCGATATAACAATTTTAAGACTAAGCGGTACATCGCCGTCGTTAAGTAGATTTGCCGAGAATTACGTGTAAATTGGCTAATATTCTGTGGTACTTCACGCCTTAACGTGTGAACGAAATTCGATGAAATTTGGTGAATCTATGTAGAATCGATCAAGAACCAACGTATATGTTTTGTTTTGCCCAAAAAAACAATTCAAAATATGAGATATAGGTTGGTCCTTGATGAATTATATATAGATCCACCAAATTTCAATGAATTCCGTTCAAGCGTGAAGTAGTGCAGAATATTTGCCAATTTACACGTAATTCTGGGATGGTTGCAGTCTGACCCGTTCCAGTCTGACCCGTTGCAGTTTGACCCGTTTCAGTTTGACTCGGCGCAGTTTGACCCGTTCCAGTTTGACCCGTTCCAGTTTGACCGTGTCAGTTTGACAGAGACTAACTTCTGTATCGGAGCCACGGTCTTACATACAGGCATGGAGACTAGAGGTAAGGAGTACGCACGGACCGCTCAGAAACGTGCGCGAAAGTGCCGAAAAAGTTGGATGAATGGGCACCACTGAACTTCAACGCGAACCGAGATGAAGTTAGCGCCGATAAAACTTGAGCAAATCGTAGAGCTAGGTTCAAGGGTCGCTCACTTCAGTCGCATAGAGCAGTGGTTCTCCATTTCGGTTCGCGTTGACGACTTTTTCTCGGTTTCGGAGAACACATTTCGACCGCGATTTCCACGGTCGTGCGTACTCCTTACCTCTAGTCTCCATGCATACAGGTCTGGAAACTCCGTCAAGTATCCGGTGGTGGGGGTGGAACGTTTTCGGGCAAATATTTGTTTCTCGAAGCTGCCACAAGTAAGGCGCTGACGTACTGGGGTCACGCATCGCACACGCGCGGATAGGTTCCGCTGCGCGCGGGTGGGGATGGGAACCTATCCGCGCATGCGCGACGCGCGACCGCAGTATGTCAGCGCCGTACTTGTGGCAGCTTCGAGAAACAAATATTGGCCCGAAAACGTTTCAACCAAATCGGCGGAGTTTCCAGACCCGTATGTAAGACCGTGATCGGAGCCAACCAGAAACAAGAAAATGAAGACTTTTTCTCTGTAAAACATTCGCGGAGTCAAACTGCAAACGAGGCAGACTGAAACCGTTCCGTAATTCTCAATAAATCTACTTACCGTCAGCGATGTATCGCTCCGCCTTCATCAAAGTAACGAAGAGAAACACAAAAATTGCGCGATTTCGACGAATTATCGACGTTATTCATCCGCACAGCGTTACATCTTATACTTTTTTTTTTTTTCGTTTCGTTCTTCTTTTCTTTTAACGTTTTATTCGGCGTTGTTGTTCATACTCATGAGCGGTGCGTGAGACAGAAGCGAAAAAAAAAAAACCAAAACAAAACAAAAACACGAATAACAAGCAAAAACCTCGAAGATTAATCCAGCGATTTTTTCATTTTTTTGAAATTTTAGCTTCCCAGGTCCGGCAGACGCGATGCCACCGAGGTACTAATGCTTGTACCCCCCCCCGAATGCAATCCGAATAAATAGAGACGCGCACCGTTATGCGACAAATGCATCGGCCCGAGACGCCGATTGTCAAAAAAAAACAAAAAAAAAAGTGCGCGGGATTGAGAAACAGAAAGAAAAAAAAATAAAAACACGAAAAAAAAAAAAAAATAAGTCACAGAGATAAGCACGGTTGTGTCCACACCTTCGTCGTTCCCATCTTATGTAAAGCCATCCCGCGCTCTCGAACGGACGAATTGCTCCACGAATCCGTTATCCCCGGCGGGGAAATTCGTCCAAGAG
>OZ020165.1:13127624-13179320 GCA_963971145.1 Sussaba pulchella
CAGGAACCGATAACATTCCATCACACCTAAATCTACATATAAATTATAGACAAATCACTCATCAAAAACGCTTCAAAATCCAATGGCTGGAGACAAAAACCTAAATTAAATAAAATTCCAACATCTTTTTGATCAGTAACTTACTCCAAGCTCTCATTTGCGCATTTCGAAAGAAAACTGCTACAAAACTTTCGTGTCAAAACACATCTAATCATAAACAGAAAAAATCGTCATTCGACTCATTCCAACGACAAAGGTTCGTATTCCATATAAATCCAAAAATTACTAAAATTCACGAGTAATCAACAATGAAAAAACCGTTAAAAGTGGGAATTCTCATAATAGAGGTTATCTCAAAAAATTATGTATTCCGCCTAGAATTGACAAATTTATCGATCCTGCAACAAGACTTGATATAAATTAAATTCCTAAAATCTCTCGCTGCTTCTTGCTACAGCGGTGATTGAACAATCGAAATGCCGAAAGTAATTGCGGCATTATCTCTCGACTCTCGCACGAATGTCATAGGTTATAAAAGATGGCGTCGGCGTTTACCAGGCGTCTGATTCCGATTGTTGGTGGGGGACTCGTGTCGTCGATATTTCGTCCTGTTGAACGAACCGTCACAGCTGCTGCTTCAATAACGAAGAAAAAAATGGTAAGCTGATACTTCGTTACGTCAAAAATAACCCAAAAAACGTAACAAATTTATCATACATTGTTATAACATTCAGAAAAATAAAAAACATAAATTAATAAATATTTATTCGTCTATGGATTAAATTTCGTAAGAAATTTATCTTGAAGTGTACAGCATCTGGTGGTCCATAGCAGAGAGAGATACCTTCGTTTGAGGCAGGACCCTGCTTTAGAAGGCTCAAAAAATCGATTTTTTTATTTTCTTAAACCTATTCCCAATGTATCTAAGAATATTCATCCAAAGTCATAGAGGCAAATTCACAATATTTTCAAATATACAGCACTAAACGCAATGAGCGCATACGAGCGCTCGGGCAGCTGGAGCGCGCGCTCCTCCGAATAACTCCGAACTATGCACCTGAAAAGGTTCAACGATCGTTCGAAACAATATTTTTAGTTCGTAGAAGTCCTTCGTACTTAAGTTATAAGCTATAGTACGGATTATAACTATATTATTCCTCTCTGTGTACGTGCTTCTACGGAGCTGCTTCTAGCGTCAACGGTTAATTTTTCTCTGAGTCTCGTCGAGTGCACATCGCTACGATATCATGTCGAGTTATCCCAAAAGTGATAAATGAAGCAGTTACCGTTCTTCGAAGCCACGAAAACGCAGATTCCACGGGAATCAATTTACAAGTAAACCAGACAATGCAGAGTGCAACACGGGCAGTAGTGCGAAGAAATTAGCCACCGGAAGTTCCGAAAATATAATTGTACGTCCTGGTCACTGTTACCGAATTGTTGCGTCCAGAATTTGAAAAAAAAAAATCGATTTTTTTAACAGATCGTTGTTTCCTATAGTTTTAGGCTTATTTCTGTGAAAGTCGATTGGAAAAATTCCCCCGTAGATCCGAAGTTATGGTAGAAAACGTGACTGCCCGACGAGAGTTTGGCGCGCGCAGGTAGCTCTCCTTTGTTTGTGAGACCGATGACCGTTACTTTCGGAGCACGCGGAAAAACGATGATTCTAAAGATGTCGAACACCTGTTGACTACATATCACGATAGATAGATTTGAAACGTCGAAAAAAAGAAAATGAATTTCTATTTTACCGTAAATTATGATTTTTATTTTATTTACATATCAGGCGAAACGTTTGGGCGAAGAAGAAAGATCAACGGTTTTGGGTCCATTGTTGGCTAACGGGTGGATCGTTCAGACTGAGAGAGACGCAATGTACAAGGAATTTGCGTTTGAAAATTTCAATGAGGTATACGGAAAACACTTAAGTCTACTTTGAAAAAAAAAAGAAAATAATAATGAATGAATAAACGCCTTCATCGAATGCAAAATATTATAATCATTCAATAATAATATTGTAGTCATTACGTTAATACACTATGATACTATAATTACTATAATATAATTTTATAACAATGATAATCTGATAATGAGAATAATAACCGTGTATCATTATTATTCATAATAATATTGGAAATAATATAATGATAACTCTATTATAAACAAACTGACTAACTACTGCCTACCTACCTACTTGATAGTTATTATTAATTAATGTATAATAATAATATAATCATTATATATCATTATTACCAATTAATTTATAATAACTAGTTAGTAGATAGGTAAGTAGGCAGTAGTTAGTCAGTTAATTTATTATTGAATTATCATTTTATAATTGTTACCATTATAATGAATAATGATAATAATAATAATAATAATAATAATAATAATTATTTTTTTAAATAATTATTAATAATAATATCAATAATATTAATAATAATTATTATTAATAATATATAATATAATATTATATCATATAATAATAATAATAATAATAATAATAATTATTATTATTATTATTATTAATATAATAATAATAATAATAATAATAATAATAATAATAATAATAATAATAATAATAATAATAATAATAATAATAATAATAATAATAATTATTATTATTATTATTATTATTATTATATAATGATAATAATAAAAAATATTATTATTATTATATTATAATCATCATAGTATACATTAAGTTATTACAATCGTTCTTTTTCAAATTCAGGCTTTTGGGTTTATGACGCGGGTCGCCCTCAAGGCGGACAAAATGGATCATCATCCCGAATGGTTCAACGTATACAACAAAGTCAACGTAACACTGTCGTCTCACGATGTAAATGGTCTGTCGCAGAGAGACGTGAAGCTAGCGACATTTATCGACGAGGTAGCGAAAACCACGAAAGCGTAACTGCAATGCAATTATTTGTATTCGTTTTTGCTGCGTTGTTAAGATCTCCTGTCGATGTTACGTGTTACACGTTTTCCGTTTCTCGGCGATTGCTACGAGTACGAAGAAGTCTGTTGGATTGTTTCCGAAGTGTTGTTCTCCGCCAGAGTTGATCCTTTTCGATATAAAAAAAAAAAAAAAACAATTACGGTTGATTGGAGAATTCTCAAAGGAGAGAAAACCGTTCTCGTCTTTTATCTCAAAGATTTTTCGTGACCGAGAACAGTGCTTTGCAGTTATCGTTACGTAACCTTGTATAAAAAAATGAAGTAATAAAATAAATAAATGTATGTGATGCATCTTCCGATTTTTTTTTAACCTTCCATTATGTTAGCCTAGTTTTACCGGACCGATAGCTCTTTTCAAATTGCCTTATTATTATTATAAGAATTTTACAAAAACTATTCTTATTCCATAAAAATCGTCAGCTTAGTAAAATCAACATTTTTCAACGAAACTTCAATTAATTTCATAAAAATCGTCGATCCAAATATAATTGAAAAAAATAAAATAAACAGAAGAAGAAAATAAATATCGCGCCATTATCACATTGTTATCGACAATCGGCTAGTTTAACCTCTAACTTATCATCCTCTTGAAAACATCCTCTCCAAACTTTTTTCTCAGCTGTTCTCTTTTTTCAAACCTCAGCCGGCGCGTGACAAAGTTTTGTCGCGATAAAGATGAATTTTACGTGAAATTAACGTAATTCGTAACTAGTTTTCGAGTTAAAAATGTATAAACGACGATTATCCTTTGGAATATTTATTATTCGTTGCATGACAGGAAAAATTATGTTTGGTTAAGTTGCAATCGTTTTGGGACGTGTTTTTTTCATGCACAGAGCAATGTTTGGCTTTTTTTTGATAAAAATTATCCAAAGTTGAAGAAAAAATCAAACCAAATCAATTAATCAATCATGTTGAGTCGCCAATTGAACCATCTCGGAAAGACCGGAGTCATACGATCCTACAATACTAACGGAATGACTTACAAAAGCGCCAGAGCCATAAGAAAAGAATTTTTGGATTACTTCGTCAAGGATTTAAACCACACGTACGTTCCTTCGAGCCCGATTCTGCCTCTGAACGATGCGACTCTTCCTTTCGTCAACGCAGGAATGAATCAGGTTCGCTCGTACATCCGCAAAAACTTGATGAACGAATAAATAACGAGCGAAACATCCAAAGTCTTTGAATTTCAGTTCAAAGGAGTATTCTTGGGCAATCACGATCCGCCTGCGGCTAAAGTTGTTAATTCGCAGAAGTGCGTCAGGGTCGGAGGTAAACACAACGATCTGGAAGCTGTCGGACTGGACACTTATCATCATACGTTCTTCGAGATGCTTGGAAATTGGTCTTTCGGGGATTACTTCAAGGTGGAGTTTATCGGAAATAATATTTGGCTTTTTTTTATTAAGGGATTTACAGCGTTTCATAGATTTTTTATTTTTTTAAATTTTATTTCGCCATTTTTTCTTGTTTGATCACCAAAAATACAGATTTATTATGTTTCGGGCTGGCTATGATCTTATTATGGATAGGAAATGATGAGTATTTTGGACTGTATTATTTGCAGACTTTACTCCATATGCCTCAGACTCATTTGTTGCGCTCTTTTATTTATTTATTTATTTATTTATTTATTTATTTGTGAAGAAATTCAAGAAATTTTATCATTTTTATATTTATTTTGGATTCATTCTTTTGCTCTCTATTTTATACGATCGCTTTGAAAAGCAATTTATTATTTACTAGGCTGATAATTATCTCATTATGGAGGAGATGTAATTTTTATATTGCACAAGTTTATTTATTTATTTGTTAAGAATTTTTTAAAAATGTATTTTCGATTCATTTTTTCCTCTATTTTTCACTATCATCTTGAATAGCAATCCAATATTTGCTAGTCTGACAACAATCTCATTATGGAGGAAAAATAATTATTATATCGCACAAAGTTATCTATTTATTCAGGTCTAAAGGAATTCAAGAAAAATTATCATATTTATATTATTTCCAATCCATTTATTTCTCTCTATTTTGTACAATCACTTTGAATAGCAATCCATTATCTATTTCGCTGACAACGATCTCTATTCGAAGGGGAAATAATTATTAGATCGCACAGTCATTTATTTATTTATTCATTAATTTATCCATTCATTCGTTAATTTATCATTTCATCTATTCATATGTTTATTCAATCCCTTCCAGGCAGAAGCTTGCGAATATGCTTGGCGATTGTTAACAGGTCCTTACGCCATGAAAAAGGAACATTTGTACTTCACATATTTCGCGGGTGACGAGAGACTCGGTCTCGAAGCCGATCTGGAGTGCAAAGACATCTGGCTACGTCTCGGCGTGCCGGAGAACAGATTGTTGCCTTTCGGCGTCGACGACAATTTTTGGGAAATGGGTTTGACCGGTCCGTGCGGTCCTTGCACGGAAATTCACGTTGATCACACTAAACAAACGACGAATCAAGGATCTCGCGTTAACAAGGGTTATTCCGATCTCACGGAATTATGGAACATTGTCTTCATTCAGCATCAAAGATTGACCGACGGTTCGATAATTCCACTCGCGAAACAGCACGTGGACACGGGGATGGGTTTCGAGAGATTGGTGGCGATTCTTCAGGGCAAACGTTCGAATTACGATACCGATCTGTTCGTTCCGATTTTTCGAGCGATCGAAAAAATCTCAAACTCGCCGAAGTACGAGGGTAGATTCGGGGAAACCGATAAAAATTCGATGGACGCTGGTTACAGGATACTCGCGGATCACGCGAGAATGATCACAGTCGCGCTTGCCGATGGCATGATTCCCGATCAGAAGTGAGTATTCGCAAATATTCGTTTAGATGGCTTTGTAGAAAATATAATAATAATAATAATAATAATAATAATAATAATAATAATAATAATAATAATAATAATAATAATAATAATAATAATAATAATAATAATAATAATAATAATAATAATAATAATAATAATAATAATAATAATAATAATAATAATAATAATAATAATAATAATAATAATAATAATAATAATAATAAGAATAGACAAAGTAAATATTTTTATTAAATTGTTAATAAATAATTAAAATATTTCAATTAAATTAGTAATAAATAATTAAAATACTTTAATTACATTAAATTTTTATTGAATTATTGGCTGATTTTAGGAAAATCTGTAAACTCGAAAATATGAGATTGCATTAATTAATTGTTGAACCCATGGTACACATGGAGCTTGCCATGCATAAACTGAATTACGGGGTTTGACCACGGGAACGACTAAAAAAAACGGGCTACATAAATTCAATCTCATATTTTCGAGTTTACCGATTCTCTTGGAATAAGTTTTAAACGTAATATTTAGGTTATTTAGGTTGTCAGACCACTTAATTTATCACCTCTATCTATGTCAGTTTTGAACGTGCAATCACTATATACATTATAATATAATACATATAAAAACTAATCACGTCCTTTCTTAGCGGGGTGTAGAAGTTTCAAACGGAAAAAAACCTTTAGGATGGAATGAAACCGAAACAACCGTAAAATGTAAAATTAATTAAATGGTAAATTTCAATCGCTCAGAGGCACCCCTCAACAACGGCGTATGGGTCTCTTATTTTACCCAGTCTTATTTTTATATATGTACCTTAAATCCTACTATAATCGAGGTATTTTCAAATTCAAAAATGACCATCTTAAGGGCCATGAATATACGTATAGTTATTAAAAGTTTTTATTACAATCTTATTTTTTATTATAAAATTGAAAATGTACAAACGGGGACAGAACAAGGTTCATCAAAGTCTGTAATCATTCAAACTAATTTCATTTTTTGTAACCTTTCATAAAGTTCTAAAAAATCTGTATTCATTATATTTAGATATTTATTTTCTGCAATTTCAGTTATAAACTTAGAAGAGTGTTGCGAAAAGCGATTACAGTCGGCGAGCAGACTTTTCACCGCAGCGGAATACTTCAAGAATTGACTTATCACGTTGCAGAATCCCTCGGAGACGTTTATCCCGAGATTGAAAAAAATCTCAAACGGGTGAGAAATTTCCGCGACCTTTTTATTTTTAACTGCACAAGGGTCGAGAACATCCCGAAGGGTTTCGAGTTTTGAGAAATCTTATAATATTTGGAATACTAACGTTTTTATCGTCAGGTTCAAAGGATAATTCAGTACGAGGAGGAATTGCGAAAGTCTTTGAGGAGCACCGCTGGAGTTCAATGGCAGAAGTTGATCGAGATTCGTCCGGCCCTGGAGGCCGTCAGCGATTCGACCTCTCCGGGTTTGGTTCCGGCCTACAAAGATCTACAGAATAATCTCGGTGATCTGTGAGTCTGGGAAACATTTTTTTAAGGGGGAAAATCCGAGTAGAGAGCGAAAAAAAAGGTGAATTTAGGAATTATTATCTCAAATACTGTTTGTTCGATTTTATCCGGGTTGGTTTTATTCGAAAGTATGCATGTTGGGGTATGCTGACAAATTTTTTTATAAATATACATCGACTAGGAGCGCTGCTGTCATGGCCGGCGTAAAAAATGTCCCTCGCTCGCACGTTCTGCAGTCCCCAAGATTACACGCAGTCGGTTGATCCGAAACAAAAATTTCAAAACTATTCTTAAAATGTAATGTACGATGCCCTTCGCAACGTAGGATTTTTTTTTCACTCAATTATTTTTTTTATCAAGCCAAAAAGGTCGGAGATTAAGGTTGAAAAATGAATGTAAATTTCAATCGGCTGCCATTTCGTGAAAAAAATGTTTATTTCAAAAAATCCTCAATATTTATATTTTCAAGCAAAACAAACTTGAATAAAATCGAACGAATAGTTTTTTAGATAATAATTTCTAAAATTCATCTATTTTTCCGCTGTCTACTCGGATGTTTTTCCTTGAACAAAAAAATGTATTCGGAATAGAAATCTAGTATATTTTTAATTCGATTCAATTTTTTTCAATGAACGCCGATTTTTAATAAACAAACTGCAACTCTGTGCCCATTTTTCAGCCGAAAAATCGGCAGCATACCGGGCGATTTCGCCCACAAACTCTACGACACTTACGGCCTCGGTCCGGAAACTATCGCCGAACTCGCGGCTATCGAATCTCTCTCCTTCGACAAAAACCTCTTCTTCCAATCGTTGGAAAACGCTAAACTGCGATCGAAAAGAGCCAGCGGTTTGGTACGAAGCGATTTCGTCTCGTACGATTCTCTCGATACGATGGAAAAAAATGCAGTTCCTAAAACCGACGACTCGTACAAATATCTTCATAATTACGACGATAATTGTTACCAATTTTCATCGGTAAACGCCAAACTCTTGGCATTCGTCGTGAATGGCAAGTTAATATCTTGCTATTACATTTTTTTTACTGTTTAATATTTTTTTTTCGACCAAGTTAACTAATTTAACAAAAAAGTAAATAAATAATAAAAATAAAGTTATAGATAATTTATAATTTAATAATAATTTAATTTTAGCAAAATTGCTTATATTTAACAAAAAAAAAAAATAATACAAAAAAATTGTATAGATAATTTATAATAATCATAATAATTAATAATTATCATTAGAAATAATTAATTATTAAGATTAATCAATTAATAGGATTTAATTTATTATTGTTATTATTATTATTATTATTATTATTATTATTATTATTATTATTATTATTATTATTATTATTATTATTATTATTATTATTATTATTATTATTATTATTATTATTATTATTATTATTATTATTATTATTATTATTATTATTATTATTATTATTCTTATTATTATTATTTTTTATAATAATTTAATTTTAGCACAATAGCTTATATATTTTTCAATTTAGGTAAATTATTGTCGGATACGAAACCGCTCGCGTTTTGCGAAGATCGTGCGATTCATCGAGCTACCGTGGCCCAGAGTGGAAATATCGTCGGTGTGGATTCGATCGTAGACGCGTCCGCCGAAATTGGTATCATACTCGACAAGACTTTGTGTTACTCCACCGAAGGCGGACAGCAGTCGGACAAGGGCTACATAAAGATTGGGAAGCTTCTGTTCGAGGTTGAACAAGTGAGCAAGGTGAGAAGCTACGTCGTGCACATTGGACGCTTCGTCAACTTGGATGAGGGGTAAGTAAAATTTAAAGAAAAACAAAATTACTTCGATCCTCGAGGAGTTCTTTCTGATTGTTTGCTGGAAGATTGAGGGATTTTTATGATTTTTTTTAGCCGTGTTAACCATGATTTTATTGGAATACGCTGTACGGTATCGATTGAAACATACATTGAGGTAGTTATATGAATTTTTAAATGGATAATCAAAAAAGATTTTGTTGGTATAATATTAAACGCAGTTCGTGATCGAGGGGCTTAGCGAAACGGTGATTTTTAAGGTCGATATTATTTTTAACATTTATTTCGATAAAAAACCTTTTCTTCTCTTCTCTCTCCAACTTTCTTCCAAAATTAAAATTTGTTTTATGGAAAAATTCATATCAGTACCTCAATATATGTTATAATTGATACTGTATAGTTTATTCTAATAAAACTATGTCGACATGGTTTTAAAAATCATGGAAACCCCTTGATTTGCCCGCCAACAGCTAGGTATAACTTCTTGAGCCAATATCAAGGACCTAAAAATGTAAATAATAATTTAAAAAAAATGTTAAACCCCACCTCTTGCAGATTAAAAAGTGAACTCAACATTTCTCAGTAGGTCTCCTCAAATGCAATTAAAAATGTTCTAAGACTTTTTTCATTTCGACCCGTCTTTCACGAGACATTCGCTTTTAAAGTCGTCATCAGAGTGTCTTCCCCCCCTCTCTAATTTCAAAACTATCAATTCTAAAATTCGGTAAAAAATCCAGAATGTAGCTTTTAATTCGTACATTCACTTAAAATTATAACGAACACTGTTGCAAAAATGGTTTATGCAACATTTAAAAATAACTCTATTTCGGCAAAGGTAGGAACAGCTACGAAACCTTTTCATCTGCGTACCCAATTGTTATTTCTCTGCACTTGATTTTCATCAATTATTCCTCCCATAATTTTGCGAGTCATTGAGCAAATCACACTCAATTCATACCGAGCTCGAAAGATTCGAATAAAATCATTTGAATATAATCAAAAAGCTCTTATACAAAATAATTTCTATGAATTATAGAATTTTCGAGGCTGAATTGGAAGCCGGCGACGATTGCACAGTTTCCATAGACGGAAAACATCGCACAGCCGTAATGCGCAATCACACCGCGACTCATCTGCTAAACGCCGCTCTGAGAAAAATATTTCCGATCGTTTCTCAACAAAGCAGTCTCGTCACGAAGGAAAATTTGACTTTCAAGTTCGGTATTTTCGGCGAAAGATTGGAGACGGAGCACATAGAGAGCGTGGAAAGATTGGTGAACGATTTCGTGACGAGCGACGTGCCGATCTCCACGAAAATCGTCGACATGCCCGGATTGCTCGCCGAGCAAGAGCTCACGATAATTCCGGGCGAAGTTTATCCGGACACGGGTGTTCGAATCGTCGGGATCGACGGTGAAAATTTGAAATCCAAGTAATTATTGCACATCTTAATCCAAAAAGTTCACAGTTGACGGCAATTTTACGTATTTTGGATTTCTCGAAAAAAAATGCAGACGCTATTTTTATTCCAATTCCTCACTATTTTCGTTGGCTTTATCTTGTCTCATAATTTATCACAAAGTATTTATTATTATTGCATAAATTTAAAAAATGTTATTTCTTGATCAATAATTCAAAAATTCATTAATCGTAGTAATTTTTTTTAAACGTATTTCTAATACATTTTCATGGAATTAATTAAAGTTAAATTATTTATCATCTTATCCTCGTTATTAAATAAGTCGTTAATATTATCACGTCCACCAGGGACACACACATAAACATATTACATATTAGATTCAATTGTAAAACCATCATTCATCTTAAATCATTTATTATCATTGCAGAAATTTAAAAAAATTTATTTCTCGCATAATAATAATTCGTAGTCATTTTAAAAAAAAGTATCTCAGATACATTTTCATGGAATCCATGCCCTCCAAAGTTGGATACCTCGTTAATATTATCACGTTCACCGGTGACAGACACTTACACATATTTAATTTTAGATCAATTTTAAAACCATAATTCATCTTAAATTATTTTTTATTATTGCAAAAATTACAAAACTTTAAGTGTTGCGTACCAATTAATCGTAGACATTATTTTGAAAAGTGGTTGCAAATACATTTTCATGGAATCAATGCCCATCCACGATTAAATAAATACCTCGTTAATATTATTACGTCCACCAGGGAAGCCTGTTGCGGTACTCACGTCCACAAAACCGGAGTGCTCGATCATTTCTGCATTTTGAGCGTAAAATCTCAAGGCACGTCGAGTTGCACGATCAAAGCCGTGGCTGGACCACTCGCCCGACTAGCCAGACTCGCCGGAGACAACGCGAAGCAAGAAGTCGCGAGCTTAATCGAAGATTTTGAAAAAGGAAACGTACAAATGAATTTCATCGTTGCGAAGATAGACGAAGCGAAACGACAATTGACCGATCGCTCGGCGCGTAAACTCGTGGCTTATCTCGACACTCGTCATTGTCTCTATCGATTGGAAGAATTGTTGGAAAAATCACGAGCTCGCGAAAGAGAGAGCATGAAGTAAGAGAAAAAAATGTTGAAACTTGAACAAATTGCTTTCTTAGAATTCAATAAAGCTGCAAGTTGGAGAAGTTGCAAACTTTTGTGTCGGAATTGACGATGTTGAACGAATCTTTCTGTATGAAAAGGTTTTTTTTTTTAACAAATCTGGCTTTCTCATAGAGGAAACTTCGTACAATATCGTCGATTCTGAGGAAACAGTTTGGAAATTTTAACTTTTGCAGCTTGGTTACCATCTAAAATTTGGTCCCTTCGACCGATCTTCGCCAAAATCTTATACATATTGCGGTTGAGTGATATTCTGTGCACTTAGCGAGTTTGGGTTCGATTCGTCGAAGCTGACGTGAGTTAGAACGAAACGTAAATTTTTCGAAAAATAAAAAATCTTATAAAATCTGAACTTCTCGATGGATTTGGCCCAAATGCAATAACAAACGACCTTGGGTACGAAACTATTCGTGAAGAACTATTCAGACGAATATCTCATCGCAGGATAAAAGAGTTTCCATCAGGCGATTCTGCAGGTTTCGCCTCATATAGATATACACATTTTTTAATCAGATAAAAATTTCCGTTTTTTGACTCCACGAGGAAGCAATGATAAATAAATAAATAAAAAAGGAGCGATTAATTTAGCCCTTGCGAGGTTCAACCTCTTGATTTGTATCTTTTGATTCTCATCGAGGTTTATTTCTTTCTTCCATCCGTCCAGAATTTCAATGAAATCAGACAAAAAAATTCAATTCTTACCTCTACGAGGAAGCAGTAATAAATAAATAAATAAATAAAAAAGAAGCGAATAATTACGCCCTTGCAAGGTTCAAGCTCTCGATTTGTATCTTTCGATTATCACCAGGGTTTACTTCTTTCTTCTATCTGTCTAGAATTTCAATAAAATAAAAAGATAAAAATTCAATTCTCACCTCTACGAGGAAGCAATGATAAATAAATAAATAAAAAAAGAAGCGAATAATTTCGCCCTTGCAAGGTTCAAGCTCTCGATTTGTATCTTTCGATTCTCACCAGGATTTACTTCTTTCTTTTATCTGTCTAGAATTTCAATAAAATAAAAAGATAAAAATTCAATTCTCACCTCTACGAGGAAGCAATAATAAATAAATAAATAATAAAAGAATCGAATAATTTAGCCTTTGTGCGGCTCAACCTCTCGATTTGTATCTTTCGATCCTCACCGGGGTTCCTTTCATTCTTCTATCTGTCTAGAATTTCAATAAAATCAGACAAAAAAAAAATCAGACAAAAATTCAATTCTCACCTCTACGATTAAGCAATGATAAATAAATAAATTTAAAAAAAAAGTTAACAATTTTGCCCTTGCGAGGTTTAACCTCTCGACTTGTATCTTTCAATCCTCACCGGGGTTTCTTCTTTCTTCTATCTCCCCAGAATTTCAATGGAAACCGAAATGAAAAGCGTGGTTCACTCGTCAACCATGCCATTCGTCGTTCACTGCCTTCATCCGATAAGCACGAGTTTGGACGACGTTTCACTCCAACGAGTCACGGAATTGTGCTCCGCCACACCGGTCCTCGTGATCGCGCATTCAACCGGAAAGGTCAAAGCCCGTTGCTGCGTGCCAAAGGTCGATTATTCTTTTGTCACAACGTTTAACAAAACGATCTTCGATCTTCTCAAACCAAATAATACGTATTACGTTTATTTTCGTTTCGTTCTTTCGTGCGCAGGAAATGGTTTCGGCATCGTTCAACGCCCAATCGTGGATGCAAACAATCTTGCCGATCTTCCGAGCCCAATGCGGCCCGCCATCGGGTCAAGATCTCTCGCTCGTCTGCGATATGAGCACGAAAAAAGTGCAGAAGACTAAACTCGCGGGTTTGGTGGAAAATGCGATCGTCAAAGCCACCGAATTCGCAGAAATGCACGTTAGTCGATCCAAGCACGAGAAAAAATAAAATTCTTCGCTATCCATTGAACCAAAAAACAAAAATTAAAGAAAAATAAAAAAATAAAATAAAATATTTAAAAAAAAATTAAAATTAAAAAATATATAAAAAAAATAATAACAATAATAATAATAATAATAAAATAAATTTTTTATAAAATATATAAAAATCGTGTGAAAAATGAGAAAATTAGTCGTCGTGGAAAATATTGTAAATCGGAAATTTGTCTTTAATCGATAAAAAAATTCGGTAAATTGATAATTTTGGTTCAATAATTATTTGTTATTTCACGTAAATAATATATAGTTGTTTTTTTTTTTAATCAATTTATTTTTTTCTCGCTAAGATTAGCGAAAATTTATTTATACAGCAATATACAAAAACTTATTTAGAGGGACGATGTTTTGTGGTGAATTATTTTTTATCCTGATTTCGATTCTCCACGTTCGTTTGATAAAATTGTCTCATTGCGTGCCATTGCGCCGTGTGCAAGAGTATGTGTTCCCGTTTGCTTCGCATATAGTCCACGGCTTCGTTCGGGGTCCATCCGTGTTTCTGCAAAATCGCGACCATTTATTTTTAGCCGATTTTTTTCTCTGTTTATTTTCTATTTTTTTATTCTATTTTTATTCTCTGAATTTTCTAATTTTTTTTTGTGTGAATTTTTTTTTTTTATCGAAGACGATGTTTGATTTGGGAATTACGCGAAGATAATTTACCTTCATGAGGTAGCAACCGACGAGAGTGGCACTCCGCGTACGACCGGCTTTGCAATGAACGTAAACCGTGCCGGAATGTTTTTCGCTCGTCGTCGAATCCAAGCTACGACTTCCGTCGAATTTGTTGATAAAGTTTACTCCTGTCTGCAGCTTCTCCTGGCTCGGAGATTCGAATATGTCCGTCGTTGATAATTGAAGGAACTGGACGTTATGCTTCGACCATTCCTGACGCAACAGAACGCGTTTTTTTTCTTTTTATCTTTTTTTTTTTTTTCGGAGAGATTTTGTTGAGCATTGAGGTATTCGTTTGGAAGGTGTTCAAATTGAATTTTGTTTTTTATGAGGCGGAAATTAATTGTTTGTAGACAATTTTTATTGGAAAATTCGTTGAAAATAATGAATTTGACATGATCGCGAAATATTAGGTTGTGTAATTGATTCTAGCGTTTTTTGTGATTTATTTTTTTCTCGCAATCTTGTGGTTTGTTGGGTGAAGTATTTATATGCATTCGCAAGTCCTTTTCTTGCTCTACAAACCTATCTGCTTCAATTTTGACGAATTAATTAATTTTAATCAATTTTCAGGCTTTTGAAATAGAATTTCCAGAAGGAAAAAAAATTCATTTTCGACATCTGCTCTATTTCGCGCTTTTGTCGCGGTTAAAAAAGTTACGGAAGCAGTTTGCGACATTTGTAACGCATATAAGAGTAGATGCTACAGCTCCGAGGACAGTTCAAGCCTGGGATTCGCCAAGATCAAATGTAAAATGGATTTTTTCGCCTCCTTGAATTTCAAGAGCCTGAAAATTGATTGAAATTAATTAATTCCAAAAAATCGAAGCCGATAGATTTGTAGACCAAGAAAACGACTTGCGAATGCATATATATAATTCACCTAACAAATCACGAAATCGCGGGAAAAAAATCAAATACAAAAAACACCGGAATTAATTACACAATCTAATAAATTATAATTATCCATTCATGCGTTCATAATTTTTAAAAATCAATCTACAGCCTTTGAATCCTGAATCAACCGAAAGAAAAA
This sequence comes from Sussaba pulchella, assembly GCA_963971145.1. NCBI lineage: Eukaryota > Metazoa > Arthropoda > Insecta > Hymenoptera > Ichneumonidae > Sussaba > Sussaba pulchella. The sequence goes on from OZ020165.1 coordinate 13,142,994, forward strand.
TAATTCAAAACCTCAACGGTAAACCATAAAAATCTGCAAATAGTTCTGGGGAGTCCTTAGGGGTTGTCGAATTTTTCATCCACCTTTCGAACGAATAACTTCAATGCGACGATAATAAATAACCTGCGACGAAAAATACCTCAGCGCTGTTGGATAACAACTTCAACTCGTAACTCTCGTTCATCGAGACTACAGCAGCAACTTTTTCTTCTTCTATCAACTGAGAAAAAAAAAAGATAAACCGTCCGAATAAATCCATCATTCATATTTCTTCATTTTATTCTCCCATTTTTTTTTAAATTTTAATTCAATCCGACAAACAAAAAATTCATTTTAATTAGAAATCTACCTGTCTGGTCATTCCTCGAAACGGTAAGGCTCCCAAAATCACGGTCTCGTCGATTCTATCGTACCATCTACGCGAGGATATCTTCTCCATCGCCACGTTATACAGTAAAGTAGGATAGAACGTGACTCTCGCGAACATGTTTGCTAAGAACGAATCAATTCCATAAAACGATAGAATCAATCGTTCTAATCTCCTACCGCTTATCGGTAAAATTAATAATTAATTATAATTAAAAAAAAAAATAAATACATTCGTCAAAAACTGTTTATCACGATCGCACGCGAATTAATTCCGTTCTTTCCGTTATTTAAATCAAAGATGACCGTTAATGCGTAGCCGGAAACACGCGGAACGCGATGAAGAACGTTGGTGCGGAGTCGGAGAAAGTCGAATGCGTTTGAATGAGTGCCACAAGGTAAACGCTGAGATAAACCGTTAGGTACGAAAGTACGAAAGCCGCGGGATGGTAAACTCGGTGGGGAGACGACGTTTCAGGCGAAGAAGTGGGGCATAACGGTCCGGCTTTAACGCTCGCTCGCGATATCAACGCCATTCCCGCGCTCCGATAATTTTTTTTAATTATTTTGTATCATCAAGACTGATTGATATTAATTTTAATTAATATTTCTTGATTTCAATTAATATTGATTGATGGTGATTCTAATGACTCAATTCGATTAATTCGAAGAGACCGCCAATGATTCCCTGAACAAATGCCTGGGCTTGGAAATTATTACGACGTTACAAATTTATTTGTCGTCATGTTTGTTATTGTTACAGTCTGAAGCTTGAATCAATTTTCGAAGCTTTTTTTTTCTTTTGGTTATGAGAATTGAAATGTGTTTGATCTTAGGTGTTTCGATTTTTTATACAGGAAACTATTTTTCTTTGAGGAATTGAAGTACGATTTTTTTTCTTCTCGTGGGAATAGAAAAATTGGGAAGATAATAGAAAATAATCTTGCGATACAGCAGCTGTGGCCAAGCGCGAATGCAAAAAAATTATCCGATGAATCATTCGTCGAATTTGAGATAATTAAATAGCATTCGCTGCGGTGGCCACGATCGATGCATTATACACAAGTTATTCCAAGATCTAACCCCGAAACATTTTTCTCTTTTTTTTTTTTGCCAGTCAATATCATTGCGATTGACGATAGAGAGTGAATTACGTTTCCTCTTTGGATTCTAAAATATCCTGATCGAGACAAAACTGTCCCATCTGTCCGGTTCTGAACATTTTGAGAAAATGATCAGCGGCTGATGCGTAATTCGGTTTAACGTCCAATCGACCGTCGAAATTCTTGATTCTTTGAGTTTTTCCAAGATTCTTGGCGATGAGCGTGAGAACCTCGAGGATATTGTCATTGGGACAGGGTAGTTCGAGCTTGTCGACGTATTCGAAACGTTCGTGCTTGTTCATCCAGTAGAGAACGTAGTCGGCGATGGTTTCGGCGCCTACCAAATGATCCTGCAGACAATTCACCGCCGCCAGCTTCAAACCCGTCTCGACGTTGCGCACTTGGGGCTCCAATATTCCGGGAGTGTCCAAAAGATAAACCATAGGATTTTCGCTTATCTTTATACGAGTCAGCATGGATCTGGTGATTCCGGGGACGCCTCCCACCGGCGTGGCGTTACCTCTCTTGAGATGTTTGTTTCTCAGACGATTTATCAACGACGATTTGCCCACGTTCGGCACTCCTATCACCATCATCGCAAATTCTTCGTTCTCCGATCTGTTGTAACGATTGGATTCCGATATCAGCTTCGTCGCCATCGGCAACAACTTTTTTAAACCCGTGCATTGTTGATCTTTGAAATTTGTGAACAAAACATTTTTCAAACCGTCGTCGTACAATTTTTTTCTTACGGCTTTTTCTTGCTTAAGATCGGCCAAATCTTTCTTGTTTAGAACAAAAATGTGAGGCTTGACGGCGTTAACCGCGTTTCTGTATTCCGTGAAACGACCGGAAAGCGGAACTCTAGCGTCGTGTACTTCTATGACGCAATCGACGTTTTTTAGACGTTGCTGCATTTGTTGCAAACCCTTGCGCATGTGTCCGGGGAACCAGTGAACGGCTTCCTTGTGTACCGAACTAAATTTGGTACGAAATTTTTGAGCTACGTTACCTCCTATACTGGCCATCTTTGCTGTATGAATCTGCGGGTATCCTTTTGTTTGCTTTTTTAGTATTGTTATTTTTTTGTTTATTTCTTGTTCGATTGCGGATAACGACTGGGCTGGTTATGGGGGCCTGTGGACATAACCAAACTTATCAATTTTCGCATAACATCGATTGATCGAGAGTGTACTCTTAGGACGACTCACGAGTGTTTTGAGAGATTGGTGTTGGCGTAGGAATTGTGACGAAAGAATAATGCTTTTTTGGTTGTTCTTTCAGTTTTTTGTGGGTTTGTAGACCTAACCTCAATCCGGTTTCAAGTGATAACACGAGCGGTGCTTGGGATTGGGAGAACCTGTAGCTATACAGTGATATTGAGTTGCATATAGTATGTGCAAAGAAGAAAGATTTACATGGAAGCACAGGTCTTATGGGCGCCGTTTGCACGATTTTTCGCTTCCACGGAGGGTTGCGCTTCCAGCCACCGACGGATTTTGGCGCTGTTTCACCTATCTATGTGCACGCATACACAGCTATCTGGCTTCGCTCCGCCCATTTTCGTCTTGCTTCCACTCGCCTTGGAAGCTATTTGCGGGTCTCGCTCTTACCGGACCGAAAACTATCGGCGGACCCTCTCTTTTTCGTGCACCTCTCATATGTTCACTCTTTCCCTTCTCGATATCTGGCTTTGCTCCGCCTAATCGCCGTTCTGCTCCCACTTAGGTTGGAAGCTATTTACGGGTCTCTCTCTAGCCGGCGTGGAAGCGAAGCGGCGGATCGACTCTGTCTTGGACAATCCTCTTATGCTCGCACTCTCTCTCATCGGTCCCGCTCCAACTCGCTTTGGAAGCTATTTACTGGTCTCTCTCTTAACCGGCGTGGAAGCTAAACGGCCGACGGACTCTGTTGCGTGCAATCCTCGCTTGCTTCCACTCCCGTTTTTCGGTCTCGCTCCCACTCACGTTGGAAGCTATTTACGGGTCTCCCTCTTAGCCGGAGTGGAAGCTAAGCGGAACACTGACTGACTGACTCAGTCTCGGGAAATCTTCCTATGCTCGCACTCTCTCTCTCATCGGTCCTACTCCAACTCGCGTTGGAAGCTATTTACCCGTCTCTCTTAGCCGGCGTGGAAGCTAAGCGGCGGACCGAGTCTGTCTCGTGCGATCCTCCTCTGCTCGCCCTCTCTCATCGGTCCTGATCCAACTCGCGTTGGAACGTTGGAAGCTCATTGCCGGAGTGGAAGCTATCGGCGGACTTACACGCTTTTCTGCCCTTTAATTTTGTTTTTCTATATAACCTTTATAATGATTTCTCAAATTGTGCTCGGTTCTCAACGGGCGCAGGGTTATATGAGCCCTTAAGTGAGGATTTATCTTAGGTATCAGAGAAATAACATTTATCTTAGGACAGCGCGCGTTGGGTCCTACACATGCATCTTCTAAACATTACAAGTAGTCAGCTGATAGTTTCCACCGCTCTGGGGCCTGGGGCGAGCAAGAAGAGTGACAGACGGTCAGCCGAGTGTAGCCGACAGGAGCCGATACAATTCTTCGTGCGGGAATGAGGTAGTTGGGCGGTCCAACAAGAGCATCGCCGCATGAGTGCGAGAAAGCAATCGTTATACCGCAATATCGTGAGCGCAAGAGAGATGACGGGGGAGGCGGGGCTTGGAGGTCTTTCTGTGTGTTTGTCTCACCGATGTACCGGCGCGCCGACTATAGGCGAAACGCGACACTACATTTTCGTGCCAAAATCTAACATGGGACCTGTTCTTCCATGTAAATCTTTCTTCTTTGGTATGTGCAGAGATGAGTAGGGAGATGTGGAACGCTCGCTTTTTCGGGGTCCTGAAAAATAATAGCGACGCCACGTAGCGGCGAAATTCGGAGGCTCGCGGCGGTCAAAGTGCGCGCGGGCGCACGCAAATGGGCGTGGCCAAACACCGTGGTCATGCTGTGGCGAAGTGGGGGAAACCACAGAATAGTGGTCAAAGCCGATCTGCAGATTCCAAACGAACCGGCGAATTACGAATTCCGTCGGTCGGTAATGGATACTGCTCGCATGCACGTAAATACGCTTCGGTCGTGGTGTGGCGAAATGCAAAACTACAACTCGTCGTGACGGCCGGTCTGCAGATTCCAAACGAACCGGCGTATTACGTATGTAGTCGATTGACACTAGATATAGCTTGTCAACACGTAACGGCGCGTTTTATTTACATTCTAGCTATGTTTACATAGCTTTCGCACCACATGACCATCACTAGCGCTCGAGAGAGCCTTCCTCGATCGTTTCGGTTTTTGTAACAAATTTAATGATTTTTTTCCACCTTCCAATCTTCTTTTTCGAAGTTCTCAACAATCAAATCATTTTGCATTAATACAAACGAAAGACTCGGAATAACTCTTCTTCGATAATGCGAAAATTTCTTCCTTTCAATTACGAAAACAAAAAATTACCAGAAATAGAGAAAAAGCTCTTGCAGCTTGAGGATTGAGTTCATATTTTTTCAAAACATAAATTTGGAATTTATAAAATTTACCGGTGACGCTACTCGGTAATCTATAGGCTGTCGTGGTTTTATCATACAGACCAGTTCACGAAAGTCATCTCCGAAAACAAAGGTGAAACGATCAACACACACACACACACACACACACACACACACACACACACACACGCACGCACGCACGCACGCACGCACACATAAGAAAAAAGGAAGAGGGAGCGAATCCCAAGACGCAACGAAAACAACAACAATGTTCCCATCCGAACGGAGAACAGGTCGTGTTTACATTTGATTGTTGTCACAGACACAAACACACACACACACACAGACTCATCCGGCTCTATCTATATTTCGCGTTCGGTATGGTCATGAACGAAGCCGGCGAAATAGGATTTCTCGATTCTCACTCGTCCTCAAGTTTGGCCGGCGCGCTTGGCGCCCGCTCGTCCCGCGCCGCCCGCCGTGGTGGGTTGGCAATAAGCGGGATCCCCACTCCAAATTATAAAATCATTATGCGATCATCTCTATGAGAATGATTTAAAAACATTTTTATGAGCTCATGATACATCTATTTTATAACAAAAATTGCGAAATAGAATCATTCAAATACAAAATAAAAATAATTATAAAAAATTCAACATGACGCGAAGACTTGAAAACGAAAATTTTAAAGTCTGATATGGATTGTTCACTTGGGTGACGAATTGTTTGATGACGGCATTATGAAACAAAGCTGCAATAAAACTTGCATTGTGCTTTCCTTGCATCATAGGTAGTGCACGAAATCTTTTCATGCGGGGCGGGGGGGGGGGGGGGGCATTATTTTTCAATCTTGGATTTTCTCGGAAGACAGTTTCGTTCACTACCCATCCTTCGGAAAAAACAGATTGTAAATTTCAACTTGCAGCCTGTTTTTGATAACATGAGTGGTAGAACCTTCGAATGGGAATTCGAGACCCGACGTTTTATCCCTTTAAACTCGTTTCGTTTTGGGCCGTCTACACAGTCTAAATTTTCTGTCGCTCAAGACAGCCTCGACCAAGACATTCGACCATGGAAAAAATCAGAAGAAATTTCTGATTTAAAATATCTGAATCTTACACGACTTTTTATGTCGCTTAAAGGTGCAAATGGTTTATGAATAAATATTGAGAAATATACTCGCATTATATAACATTTTTATTACAAATTTTGCATAGATTTTTGTTTTTAATTTTTTTTTCTTTGCTGAGCCTTTAGATTAAATTTCTGCATATGGAAAGAGACGTATTCCTTTTGGAAAAAGTTCGAGGAATCCAAAAAAAAAATATTTCAAATTTTTTCAAAATGTCATAATCGTCCAAAAATCGATTTATATTTTTAAAACAGGTTTTTTTCATGAAAAATGTGAAATCTTGCCTTCTAATCTTTTTTTTCGTTATCCTTGCAACAAACATCACAAAATTGATCCTTAGAAATTTTTCGCTCCGACACACTATTTCCATGTAATAAAATGAGCGAGAAAAAACAAGCAAAAATCGCATTTGCCTGTAATTTCACCCCCATCAATGCCATTATCAATTAACACTTAAAGGGTAAAGGTGGGTCACTCGTGCCTTGCCGAAAACGTTTCCCCTTGCTAGCTTGGAGAGAAGAGTGGGAGACAGGCTGAGACTATGCCCTAAAAAACGGTACACTAGTAGGTTATAAGCTTACCAAGTATCGCTGGTTTTGTTAGTAAACAACACTCGTAGGAGCTCGTCGAAATTTTGAAAAGGTACGAGTGACCCACCTTTACCCTTTACGTTGGCGAAAAATGGAAATTAAATAAAATTCTTTTTTCGAAATTCTGATGTTTTTTTGTTATGAATCGGTGGATTAAACTTACCTGATAGTTTTTTAAGATAAATTTTAATCGAAATTCGAGTTTCTGACATTTTTCTTCTAAATTTTAATGTTTTCCGACTCTAAATCGATTAATTAAAGTTAACCAAAAGTTCTTTAAAGTGGAAATTTAAATTCTATTATATAGGGAAGATAGTGTGGCAATAAGCAGGCGTTGAGATTGGTCGCATACTACGTCCACGCGATAATGGAGTTGATTATGGTGGTAGACCAAGTGACTTAGTAGGATTATATGGAGGATCAGGAATCCAGCGAGACTGAAGTTTTCTGTCATGAAAGAGAATCATATAATATATAATAAATAAAATAATGAAATAAAAATTATGTACTTTATTTGCAAATTATATCTATTTACGTACTTTGGAAAAACTCGACTTTCATCCTCAAAACTTGAGCATTTTTCTTGTTCATACAGGATCTAAGTATTTTTTTCCTCAAAGTCCTATTTTTAAGCTTCAATTTGCCGTTTGATTTTTGAGAAAATATGATTTACATCCATAGTGATGATTTTTTAAACAGAACGGTGCATTCTTAACTTTTTCTTTGTTTATTTGATTATATTGTTTAAACAAATGATCAAATCAGCAATATAGCGATTGGTCCTTATACTAGAACAGTTGAAGAGATTTCATGAATTTTTCGGGATTTTTTGGAGCACTTTAGAGCATTTTTCAAAGCGCCGGACACGAGTGACCCACCTTTACCCTTTATAGGTGCCGAAAAATACGTTACCTTTTAAGTGTTAATACATATCAATATTTATGTTTTGAAGAGTACTATAGCATACATCGATTGCAGAAAAATTCAAGATATGATTTCGGAGTGGTCATGTTGATGTGGAATGCCTCATATATACGCGTTCAAGTTTTTGATCCGTCGAGATGTTGTCTTTCCAGACGTCGATTCGGTAAATTCCACACACACACACATACGCAGGCGTGCACCACTCGTAATACCAATACACACACACCGAGAGGAAGAAAAAGACAGAGGGAAAGGTAGAAACCGCCCTACGCGCGAGACTGAAGTCAACGAACGAGACGGCCCAAAACGAAACGAGACCAACAACAATGTTGCGATCCGAAACGGAGACCGGGCCGTGTTTACACTCGTTTAAAGGGATAAAACGTCGGGTCTCGAATTCCCATTCGAAGGTTCTACCACTCATGTTATCAAAAACAGGCTGCAAGTTGAAATTTACAATCTGTTTTTTCCGAAGGATGGGTAGTGAACGAAACTGTCTTCCGAGAAAATCCAAGATTGAAAAATAATGCCCCCCCCCCCCCCCCCCCCCGCATGAAAAGATTTCGTGCACTACCTATGATGCAAGGAAAGCACAATGCAAGTTTTATTGCAGCTTTGTTTCATAATGCCGTCATCAAACAATTCGTCACCCAAGTGAACAATCCATATCAGACTTTAAAATTTTCGTTTTCAAGTCTTCGCGTCATGTTGAATTTTTTATAATTATTTTTATTTTGTATTTGAATGATTCTATTTCGCAATTTTTGTTATAAAATAGATGTATCATGAGCTCATAAAAATGTTTTTAAATCATTCTCATAGAGATGATCGCATAATGATTTTATAATTTGGAGTGGGGATCCCGCTTATTGCCAACCCACCACGGCGGGCGGCGCGGGACGAGCGGGCGCCAAGCGCGCCGGCCAAACTTGAGGACGAGTGAGAATCGAGAAATCCTATTTCGCCGGCTTCGTTCATGACCATACCGAACGCGAAATATAGATAGAGCCGGATGAGTCTGTGTGTGTGTGTGTGTTTGTGTCTGTGACAACAATCAAATGTAAACACGACCTGTTCTCCGTTCGGATGGGAACATTGTTGTTGTTTTCGTTGCGTCTTGGGATTCGCTCCCTCTTCCTTTTTTCTTATGTGTGCGTGCGTGCGTGCGTGCGTGCGTGTGTGTGTGTGTGTGTGTGTGTGTGTGTGTGTGTGTGTTGATCGTTTCACCTTTGTTTTCGGAGATGACTTTCGTGAACTGGTCTGTATGATAAAACCACGACAGCCTATAGATTACCGAGTAGCGTCACCGGTAAATTTTATAAATTCCAAATTTATGTTTTGAAAAAATATGAACTCAATCCTCAAGCTGCAAGAGCTTTTTCTCTATTTCTGGTAATTTTTTGTTTTCGTAATTGAAAGGAAGAAATTTTCGCATTATCGAAGAAGAGTTATTCCGAGTCTTTCGTTTGTATTAATGCAAAATGATTTGATTGTTGAGAACTTCGAAAAAGAAGATTGGAAGGTGGAAAAAAATCATTAAATTTGTTACAAAAACCGAAACGATCGAGGAAGGCTCTCTCGAGCGCTAGTGATGGTCATGTGGTGCGAAAGCTATGTAAACATAGCTAGAATGTAAATAAAACGCGCCGTTACGTGTTGACAAGCTATATCTAGTGTCAATCGACTACATACGTAATACGCCGGTTCGTTTGGAATCTGCAGACCGGCCGTCACGACGAGTTGTAGTTTTGCATTTCGCCACACCACGACCGAAGCGTATTTACGTGCATGCGAGCAGTATCCATTACCGACCGACGGAATTCGTAATTCGCCGGTTCGTTTGGAATCTGCAGATCGGCTTTGACCACTATTCTGTGGTTTCCCCACTTCGCCACAGCATGACCACGGTGTTTGGCCACGCCCATTTGCGTGCGCCCGCGCGCACTTTGACCGCCGCGAGCCTCCGAATTTCGCCGCTACGTGGCGTCGCTATTATTTTTCAGGACCCCGAAAAAGCGAGCGTTCCACATCTCCCTACTCATCTCTGGTATGTGGCATTTATCAACATGTGTACAAATGTATACGTACGTATGGAGCAAGATATAAACTATACTGAGTAAAACTAGGAGTGGGGGCGTGCAGGGAGACTAGAGGACAGGAGACTGAACTTGGCCGGATTTTGCTTCAAAATCTCGTATGCAAACTTGTAGGACCTCTTAGTTCCACCGCCGCCGAGAGGAGCGCTGCCAGCGGGAATCACCGAATTAAATCCTTCACATAATATAACTATATATATCGTTTCCAGAGAAATTAAATGGCACATGCTTTGCGTCTGCTTTGCTTTCGGATACTTCCAAACAAATTTCAGAGCTTTATAAAACCGCCAAGGATTGTCATCCAACAAATAAATTCTGCTACCATTTACTTAAAAAACTAATTATAACTAACTAATTAACTAATTAACTAATTAATTAATTATTATAACTAGTTATTTATTAAAAACTAATTTTTATTTAGGGTTGAGTGAATTTGATGATTGAAATCTGAAAAAACAAAAATTAATCATTAATAGAATAGAAAATATAACTTACTCAGTGCAGGGAGACATAGTCTCCCTGACATTATTCATTTCTTTTTAGAACCGGTCGAGAACGAGAGAAGATAATTTTCACCAAGAGGATGTCGAAACGCATTACTCAACGAAATTGGCTGATGGATCGAACGTGGGAAACCCTGCTTGACAGCTAATGCCATCCCGCTAAGTTTGTCGAACAATGCAGAGGTAAATTGTATTTCTATCACTCACTGCTAATAGTCAAGGCAAAAAACTTGTGCAGCATGACAGTTTATAATTGAATGTTATGAATGTTACTAATATTTAATGTTTCAGTGTTTTGTGGAAAAACATTTTTTTTTTGGGCGGGTACCCTATAGTATATGGATCATTTATTTTATAAAATTGTATGAAACTTAATATATCAAGAACGATTTGTTTTAACAGAAAGATGATCCGAGGCGTACAAACTCTAGACAGAAGAGGAGTTGCAACGTGCATCGGAAATGGTTGGAAAATGTGCAAAATTTGGAACACATTGGACAGGATACGTATGGCGTTCCTCATCGAAGCCTACAACAACAATTTGTAAGAAAAACGAAATAGAAAAAGAACGAAACAATATGATTTTTATTATATACTTGTCAGTGATTACATGACTTGTCTCAGCGCAAAAATAAATATTTTAAGAACTGTAACCACACACTTTGTTGCCTTATTTGTTTAAAAAAAAAAGAAGATATTATTGAACAAAATAAAAATAATCACGTGCGGTCTCGGACCTGAAAAACGAGCCTTAGAAAAATGTACGCAATCGATTGCTCCGATTCACTTCCCAATGGAATATAACCTCACTTATTGCCGAGCTGTCACTACGGTTGCGTCACAGAACCGTAGTTCGGGAATCACCCAACAGGAGCGCGGTCGTCAACATTGACTGATCACGTGACCTCAGTGGTCACGTGCCCAATTGGTCGTACGAATTTTCTGTCGAGATTTCGTACCCATAGTTCAGTCTCCTGTCCTCTAGTCTCCCTGGGGGCGTGCAATGTGTTGCGTACATGGATGCCCACGTGCGCAAGCACCGACGAATCGTGCGAAGGGCGGGTTTTATCAAAATCGACATTGCGGATTTGAAAAAACGTTATTTCTCTGTTACTTTATAGTATTTTTTCTTAAAACGATACTCGATGACGTTCCGTAAATACGAGATAAAGAATTAGCGCCTCTGGATTTGAGATTGTTGCGTTATTTTGAAATGAACGTACGGTAGAACTTCGCGTATTCAAGAATGAGCTGTCGGAACGCTGTATCATCAAAAATATCTTGTTTTATCCAGTAGCGGCTTGAAGCAAGTGAGAGGCCCAGGTGGTGAAAATGTGGGGGCCCTTGCGCTCAAATTGGGAATAGAAGTTGCAGGAAAACTCTCATAGACGCATTAACAAAAAGGAGAAGGAATAAAAATGTTTATCTTTAACAAAGTAGCCTATAACGTTCGTGGTATGAAGAATGAGCATAATACGCAATGGAAGTTGAAAAAGTTGTTTTTATTTTTTGTAAATAAATTGAACTTTACGCTGAACACCGAGTAAATTGAAAAAATTATCATAAAGGTTATATGCCGAAAAAAAAATCTTAATTGTTGATTTCCCATTCTTTATAAACTTTTCAATAATAAGAAAAAAAATGTTTAACTTTTTTTTATTTTCATTATTAACATCATCTTTCTGGGTTTCTAAAACTAGGTTTTTAGTCAGAGTCAGCACGATAACTCAGTCAATTTGTAATACATTGAAACTTTTTTCGTTCAAACCTTGATAATTATTTTTTCCATAGTCTGACGAGAAACTTCAAATATTTCTCGGATCGACAATTTTTAATAATTTGTGAAACACTATTTTTTGTTTGCATACTAAAGTTTTAAATACGGTAATTTTTTTATTTTTGAAAAAAAATTCTCTCCGCGAGACAATTATTATTTATTATATTATTACATAATTATTACATTATTTTACGAGATTCTTTTTTATTTTGTCAGATTGGATAATTTTTGGTGAAGTTATGATGTCGACCATGGTTTTCATCGGTAGTCCATTCATACTCGTAGAAAATAATGTTAATACAGAAAAAATTTATTTTATTCTTCTAAGTTCAAAAGTTAATAAAAAATGTTGAAGCAACAATTACATTTTTTTTCCCGTATAGCCTTTATAATAATCTTTCAAATTCCCTCGATTTTCAGCACTCGCGAGTTTATCCAAGCCCTTAAACCCGCCCCTGATTTTATCAGCACCCTCAATTTATCATCGAAACCCGCTCACGAGGAAGTGACCATTTTGTAGAATCCGCTGAAACATCGCACAGTCACGATTTTCCATCTCCTAATGATATAAAATTGTTAAAAAAAAAAAAAAACCATACCGTCATACATAATCAAAAAACTGCAATTCACCTTCGACTACTGTACTCTTCAACAATTAAGTAGAAAAATAATAACATCGTACAGAAACAATGAACAATAAAAGAAAAAAATGAACGATAAAAAATATCTATTTCCACCAAGCGATATAGCCTCACAAAAATATGCTGCGTGTGTATTTTTTTTCGGCCATTTACGATGCTTTTATTAGTTTTGTTGCAAACACCAGCTGTCGCGCTGCGTTAGAGACATTATATACATATACAGGAGGGCCCCCATACGTTGCTTCCCGTTCCTCTCGTTCTTTTTGACCAGAACCGGCGTCGCCGAAAGTAACATGAGCCTTATATAGATTGCTATGTTGAAGGTGGCATGCGAACGACATGTACGAGTATAGAACTCTTCGATCGTGGGACGTTCGTGTTTACGTTTCTCGTTCCGTGGCAACCAGACTACAAAAACCCATTTTCCCCCTTAGCTATACGTACACGGATCTAATTCCCCGACCTGCAATTACGATTTAAAAGAAACCCGTTCGATCTCCGAAAAACAAAACAATTTATTTTCGACACAGGGCTGAAATAATTAGGTTTTATTCGGACTATGAGCAGAGTGCACTCAGGCGTGTCGTTTGGTCGATTGGTTTAGGGCGTTTCCGGCAAACGGTTCGTCACCTGTTCTACTTTCGTTACCGCTTCGGTAACTCAACCCGTAGTCCTGTCTTGAAACAAAAAACAAAGAAAAAACGAGAATTCGTCTTTTGGTGCAATTGACCCCGGCTTGCTGTGGAAATTGTTTTACCGGGATTTTTCCGATAAGAAGACGATAAGATAAGCTTCTTAACGGAAACAGGTTTATTTTAAAATAATATTTATCTGATCAATGATAGATTATTTTCATTCATGAAAGCCCGAAAAAGCGCATGAATGACCAATATAATAAAATAATAATAATAATAAATAATAATAATAATAATAATAATAATAATAATAATAATAATAATAATAATAATAATAATAATAATAATAATAATAATAATAATAATAATAATAATAATAATAATAATAATAATAATAATAATAATAATAATAATAATAATAATAATAATAATAATAATAATAATAATAATAATAATAATAATAATAATAGTAATAACAATAATAATAATAACAATAATAATAATAACAATAATAATAACAATAACAATAATAATAATAACAACAATAATAATAACAATAATAATAATAACAATAATAATAACAATAATAATAATAACAATAATAATAATAACAATAATAATAACAATAATAATAATAACAGTAATAATAATAACAATAATAATAACAATAATAATAATAATAATAATAACAACAATAATAACAATAATAATAATAACAATAATAATAATAAACGCAACAATAAGCAAATGATAATAATATCGTAAAAGCAATATAAAATTTATTAATATTATTTAATCATAAAACGTTTACCAATAAAAAGCGAGTTATTTCTTCTCAAATAGAAGCCCTTCAGCTCAATCTGGCAGACAAAATCCCAATACAGGCCCAGAGGCTCACATTTGGGTGGACCTCTCATCGTAGAAACCCAGGACCACAGAATCCCGAAGTAAAATCGACGTGACCCAGAAAACCTTTAAGATAAATCATTCCTCAGCTCGCGTAAATTATTCAATGAACCAAAACCAAACCACCCATCCATTGAACCAAGACAATCGGCTCGTTTGTCGTTTTTTCGTAGTCGTATCTGCACATGTTTGTCAGAGAAACATGTATGTTTCGCAGAAACGTATCTCGAGTCTCAAGGTCGATTCGCCATGCCTCCTCAACGCCCATGCATGTGGCTCACAAGTCGAAGAAAAAAAATCTGTTCTCTCTCCCTCTCTCTCTTCTCGCTGCAGAGGAGTCAGCAGCGTATTGGTAAATAACGTCATACCTACAAGCGTGACTTCCATAAAAGGCACGAGTTACAGAGTGCCCGCGTACTCCTACGTTGAAACATTGGAAAGCGCTTGAATAAGCATTAACGTGCATTGATTATTCTCGCGCTTTTGTTTCGAAGCTCCGTCAAACTACAAAAAAGCAGCAGTTCCCTCAGCCGATCTCCGTATGCTCAAAAAAAAACCAAAAGCAAAAGGAAAAAGGACAATACTGCGAAAAACGTCCAAGCCCAGAATTTCTTGGGGATGGCCAGTCCACAAAAATCCGCAAGGTCGTAACCCGGTCGTTCGTTGATGCACGAATGAAGGGAGATATCCAACAAAAATGCATGCATCCGCGACTTTCGTCCGCACACAGCCTCCGTCTTTGATCCGAATGGACCCAATTCGTGTTTATCGGGCGGCAAATAATCGACCACGAGGAAAACAACATCCTGTCAAAGGTAAAAATACAGGAAATTCGTATAATCGCCGGGAACTATGTTGCGCGTGCGCTTTCGTGATAGTAAAACGTAGCGTTGGTGGGTAATGCGGTCTTTCAACGGCCAATGGGAGACCTCGACGATGACACGGATGGCGAATCGTCGGGATTCGGAAAAAGCCGGATGCCGAGGGTATAAAACGGGGACGTGTCCATGGTCGCGGAACAGTCCAACGAAAGACGTCATTGTTCGCAGAGGCTGCATTATTGGCTTCCGCTGACTACTCATCTTCGTTATTGGCTTACTGTTTTTAAAAAAACCGCAATAACAAAATGGTGAGTCTTCGGAAAATTGTGTTTATCTTGGATTTATTGCGAATTCGTTTGTCGAACGATTTTAATGATGAGATACTTTGGAGGGAAAAAGAGTTAGAGAAGGGTTGGGAAGAGCTTTTTTTTTTTGCTTTCGTGCAACGATCGAACGTTGAATGTAGGTTGTTTTATGACGGCCGCGTTGACAACTTCGATCGAATTGGCATGACGGTTTCGAATCGAACGATCGAAGGTCTTTTGTTTTAACGCGGGTGCATCTCGACGTAGTTCTATTTAGATTTCGTGGAATCGTTTAATATATTCCCGGTCTTTGAGGTTTTAGTGGATGGGTATTAAAGGAATCGCGACAATTCTTAAAAATTTGGGGGTGGATTAGTGGGGGTTGATATAATAATGATGCATGAATTATTTCAGAATTTTTCACTGCATAATTAAGTAGTTATCAATTTATGAATTTAACACGGTTGCTTTGGGTAAAACAGCTTTTGCAGACGTTAATGGTTGCAAAATGAATGGAACGAAATCGCCGTAAATTCTGAAAAAAAATATATCATTAACCCGATTGGTGTATGGTTCTATTTCGCACGCTGAAAGTATATCGCGGGGTCGAATCGATTGAAGGTTTAAAAAAATGGAAAACGTCATCCGAAAAATCTGGAAAAATTCACGAATGAAGCTAAGGGTTTCTTTACATTACGATGAAATATTTGAAATATAAACTTTCCAGAGTTATTCCTTATCAAAACTACTAAACAAATAAAGTGCGTAAACTTGAAAAATTTCAGTCTGGGTCAAATCGACCCCACAATACTCTAATTAGTTTAAGATTTGGGATCAGCAGATTCATTATGCTCAGTTTCAAATTATTCGGTTGAGTAATTGTCGAGAAATTAATTAAAGTAATGAGGAGTATCGCCTGAAACAGTTGAAACAGTTGAAACAGTTGTACAGTAACTGACAAAACGTCAGTCAACCATACGCCAATATCGTCGAATTTGACTTAAATTATTATTAAAAGAGATAAATTAACATTTTTCAGTGTTAATTTATCATTAGTTCAGCTGTTCGTAAGTCTAAAAATGTACTCCATGATCTACTCCTGTAAATCCACGATTCATCCATTTTGTACTAACTTTTTGCCCCGACGATCCATCCAGTAAAATCTTAACCGGGCCTTGAAATAAAAGTATTCCCGAAATTAATGTATTTTCTAATCCGTAACGACGAAATTCTAATTCATCGATGATTTTTTCCAGCGCGAGTGCATCTCAATCCACGTTGGACAGGCTGGAGTCCAGATTGGAAATGCCTGTTGGGAGCTTTACTGCCTGGAACATGGAATCCAGCCGGACGGTCAAATGCCGTCCGACAAGACTATAGGTGGCGGTGACGACAGTTTTAACACGTTTTTCAGCGAAACCGGCGCCGGCAAACACGTGCCCCGCGCGGTTTTCATTGACTTGGAACCAACGGTAGTCGGTAAGTGGGGCGCAATTCTATATTTCATTATCGCCGATACGATTAAATTCAACGGTCAATCGCAGCTCATCCGCTTTTTTTTTTTTTACCTCGAACATTACAGACGAGGTTCGTACCGGCACATACAGACAGCTGTTCCATCCCGAGCAACTGATAACCGGTAAAGAGGACGCGGCGAATAACTACGCCCGCGGCCACTATACCATCGGCAAGGAAATCGTTGACTTGGTACTCGATCGAATTCGCAAGCTCGCCGACCAATGCACGGGACTTCAGGGTTTCCTGATTTTCCACTCGTTTGGCGGAGGTACCGGCTCGGGTTTCACTTCGCTTCTCATGGAACGTCTGTCGGTCGATTACGGAAAGAAATCAAAATTGGAATTCGCCATTTATCCCGCTCCTCAAGTGTCCACCGCCGTTGTTGAACCCTACAATTCCATTCTCACGACCCACACGACTCTCGAACACTCCGATTGCGCTTTCATGGTCGACAACGAGGCGATCTACGATATTTGCCGACGCAATTTGGACATCGAACGACCGACTTACACGAATCTCAACAGACTCATCGGACAAATCGTCTCGTCGATCACGGCTTCTCTGCGTTTCGACGGTGCTCTCAACGTCGATCTGACCGAGTTTCAAACCAATCTCGTGCCCTATCCGCGTATTCATTTCCCCCTCGTGACTTACGCACCGGTCATATCCGCCGAAAAGGCTTATCACGAGCAGCTCTCCGTGGCCGAAATCACGAACGCTTGTTTCGAGCCGGCCAACCAAATGGTCAAATGCGATCCTCGTCACGGAAAATACATGGCTTGTTGCATGTTGTACAGAGGTGACGTCGTGCCCAAGGACGTGAACGCGGCAATTGCGACGATCAAGACCAAACGTACGATTCAATTCGTCGATTGGTGCCCGACCGGATTCAAAGTCGGTATCAATTATCAACCTCCGACCGTCGTACCCGGTGGCGATCTCGCCAAGGTTCAACGCGCCGTTTGCATGTTGTCCAACACCACGGCCATCGCCGAGGCATGGGCTCGTCTCGATCACAAATTCGATCTCATGTACGCCAAACGCGCTTTTGTCCACTGGTACGTGGGCGAGGGTATGGAGGAAGGAGAGTTTTCCGAGGCTCGCGAGGATCTCGCGGCTCTCGAGAAAGATTACGAGGAGGTCGGCATGGATTCCGCCGAGGGCGAGGGCGAGGGTGCCGAGGAGTACTGAAAAAAAAAAAAAAAAAAAAAAAATTCGTCACCGTCCATCGAAACTATTGTGATCTCGCTTGAATGTTTATTTTTATTTTTATCATATTCTAGATATTTTTACTTTACTAGCATTGCACTGTCAGATATATGAGAAACACGAAAACAAAAAAGATGAAAAAAGAAAAAACCAAAAAATGAAAAATCAATCGATGGAATAAAAACAAGAATTTCACTGCAACGCCAAATAAAAATTGTTCTCCAATTATTCTACCTTATCCCTAGAAAAATAAAATAAATAAAATAAATAAAATAAATAAAATAAATAAAATAAATAAAATAAATAAAATAAATAAAATAAATAAAATAAATAAAATAAATAAAATAAATAAAATAAATAAAATAAATAAAATAAATAAAATAAATAAAATAAATAAAATAAATAAAATAAATAAAATAAATAAAATAAATAAAATAAATAAAATAAATAAAATAAATAAAATAAATAAAATAAATAAAATAAATAAAATAAATAAAATAAATAAAATAAATAAAATAAATAAAATAAATAAAATAAATAAAATAAATAAAATAAATAAAATAAAAAGCTTTTTGGCTCCATGGTGAGACCGTTGAGTCAGCCAATTGGCTCATCGCCATGCTGGAAGCCGGAGAAAATTTCGCGATGCTGCTGCGACAGCCGTCTCGCGACGTCGCCAGACATCGCCAGACATCGCTAACCGTCGAATTTTGGTGCAGCCGCCTTGCGTGTACGTAGCGTACCGTATATATTGGTATATATGGTATGGATCTCGTCCTCTTCCCCCTCGCCCCCGCCATTTTGTCCCGAATCGACCATACGTATCGCGCAACTGCGCTACATTGTCGTCCCCCCACCGTATTTCGGTGAAGCTGCGCGGTCGGTACAACATCGCGGCTTGACGACAATGCGGATAAATCAGCACTTACTGTACTTGCTCGGTCAGTTTCACCGTGAACTTCCGGTTACGTCCGAAACGGGTAATGAACTCAAATGGATTCCCGGCCGGTGGGGAAAACGGCGAATGAAATTCACGTAATTAGGATAAAAGCCCATTAATCCAAACGCGAGGCTTTTTAATTATTATTTTTGTTATCTTTTAATCTGGGGATTTTTTTTTGGGAAATGAGTAGACGTCACGCTTTTGATAAATCGACAATTCTGGACGAAATATCACGATAATAAAGCCGAGAACTATATTTCACGGCGTGATAAAAAGAGAATCGACGATGGGCGACGCCGGTGCGTGACACGGTCGGGTTTGGACCAATGAGGGCGCGGCGCCGTCGTTATGGTCGACGAATTACGGCCCTGCGCCGCGCAACTCGCCGAGGGTATAAAGACGGGCACGGAGAACCCCGGCGGAACATTCGTTGCAAGTCGCTCGATCCAAACAAGACGTATTTATTTCTATCGTCGTCCGCAGACGCTACATCACCGGCTTCTACAGACGATAAAGACTTTTTGCGTCTTTTTCCATTTCTACTTGCAACTTCGTTAAACAACCAATCAACCGAAAATGGTAAGTTTCAACGTTTCGTTCTTTAAGTAATCGCATTGTTGCGAGAGAATCGTTTGATGCCTTTGTGTGGCGAATTTGTGGGGAATTTGTAGCAACGGTTTTCACGAGATCGGCGTTGTCGGGCGGCCATCTTTGTAACGGTTTCCGACGTTCCTTTCGAACGCCGGTCGCACCTTTTTTTTTCTTCTTTTGGTCGTAACGAGTCCTCGGATTGAGTCATCGTCTGAACCGTACAAGGGCATATGTAGCGTCACGACCATATTGATCTCATGGACTTGACGGACGGAGGGGGAGGGGACGGGGGGCGACGCCCTTTTTTTCGCTATTCTTCAACGGATATTTTCTATTCGAATATTTTTAACGGTTTTCGTTTGTCGGAGATGGAATTGTAGGGTTTTTGAGAGTTGGATTTCAATTGTTTCGGGTATTTTATAGTTTTTTTTTGTTTTTCTTTTTTTTTGGCGATGGGAGGGGTTTGTGGTAAGGTCGATGTTTATGATTAAAATTTGACCTTCGGCGGGGACGTTGACGCGGGGAACATCATTAGGCGCGTGGAATGTTGGAATATTCTCCATTAATCCGTTATCGATCGAATTTTGAAATGTAGATTATTTTTGTGACCTGAGGGGGTTTGAGTAGATTTATTTTCGAGGTTGGATCGTTATTTCTTTGATGTTGATGATTATAATTATTGTTCACGACAGTTGTGAAAGATTTCATGGTTTTTTGATTTTTGACAATACGAAATATTGATTCGTGTTTGATTATTCTTCACGAAAATTCTTTTATATTACATGAGAACTAATTTTTTTTTTTGAACTAATAAATAGATTTATCTAATTTTATTATTATCATTTTTTACCATTATCGACAAAATTTCCAAATACAGATAATTTTTGTTCAATAGTCTCGTTTGAGTAAATTTCGTTTTCAAAATTCCATAGTCCATTTAATGTATATGACGATAATTATTGTTCTTAACAGTTATCAAAGATAATAGTTTTACGACACGCTGTGCATAAAAGTGCGGTTTTGCGCTCACTTTGTTCGCTTCAAACCACATTTACACACCTTGCGCCATAAAAATGTATACGACACTCGTGCGAAAAACATTTTCTTGACTCGTGTGATTGCAACACTCATCAGACATTTTTTTTTCGTACTAGTGTCATAATGTACTATTGATTTTTTGAAATTGGATATATTCATGTTTCATTATATTGGTTGGGAAATTCTTGTAAATTAGACGAGAACTTATTTTGTTGGAACTAATGAATAGATGTAGATAAGAAGCAGAGACATTATCATTTTTACTATTATAATTGTCTACCGTTATCAACCAGATTTCCAAGTATCGAACTTTTTTTTCCACAATCTGGTTGCGGGAATTTTTTTCAAAAATTGGATAATCATCTGTTTGATCGAAATGACGATAATTATTGTTTTTCACAGTTATCAAAGATTTCAGAATTTTTGATTTTTGAAAATCGGAAATATTTATTGCTTTTTAATTATTATTAGTAGGATCATTTGTTAAATTACACGAGAATTTTTTTTTTTTTAAACCTAATAAGTTCGTTTCCAATTTTACTAACATCCTTGTCAACCGTTATCAGACAGATTTCTCAACATACATAATATTTGCCACGTTCTAATTTGAGCACTTGTGTTTTCGAAATTGAATAGTCTTTTCTTTCATGAAAATTATCATAATTATCATTCTCTACAGTTATTAAAGAATTCACAGTTTTCAAAAATTGGAAATACTAATTCGTGTTAGATTATTATATATCATTATTCTGTTGAATTACATAGAAACTAATTTTTTTTAAACTAATAAAAAGTTTTATCCAATTTTATTATCGACAATTTCAACTATTATCGACCGACTTTCCAAATATAGATAACTTTTTTTTCCAAAATTCTGGTTTGCGTAAATTTATTTTCCAAATTGGCCCATCATTTCATCGATGTTAATTACGATAGATATTGTCCTTAACGAAACGTTAAATTAGACTCGTTTTTTTATTTTTGAAAATTAGAAATATTAATTCATGTCTGATTATCGGTAGAATCATTCTTTTAAATGACTCAAAAACTTGATTTTTGGAACTAACAAATAGATGCATCCAATTTCACTATTGACATTTAGCGCCATGTCCCAGCCATTGACCAGCCCCGGAAATAAAAATATGTTATTACTCCGAAACAAAAATATCGCCGAAATAAATCCATTTTCTCATCCGCAACGACATAATTCTAATTTTTCGATGATTTTTTTTCAGCGCGAGTGCATCTCAATCCACGTTGGACAGGCTGGAGTCCAGATTGGAAACGCCTGCTGGGAGCTTTACTGCCTGGAGCATGGTATCCAGCCGGACGGTCAGATGCCCTCCGACAAGACCATGGGCGGTGGCGACGACAGCTTCAACACATTCTTCAGTGAGACCGGCGCTGGCAAACACGTGCCACGTGCCGTTTTCATTGACTTGGAACCAACGGTAGTCGGTAAGCTTTTTTTCTTTACAATTTTTCATTTCCCCAAAACGTACATCTACGATAATTATTCGTCGAAGTTTTTATTTTCAAAGCTATAATATGAGGAAAAAATTATTATTCCAGACGAGGTCCGTACCGGAACGTACCGTCAACTGTTCCACCCCGAGCAGCTGATAACCGGTAAGGAAGATGCCGCCAACAACTACGCTCGTGGACACTACACCATCGGCAAAGAAATCGTCGACGTCGTGCTCGATCGAATTCGCAAGCTCGCCGACCAATGCACGGGTCTTCAGGGTTTCCTGATTTTCCACTCGTTTGGCGGAGGTACCGGCTCGGGTTTCACTTCGCTTCTCATGGAACGTTTGTCGGTCGATTACGGAAAGAAATCAAAATTGGAATTCGCCATTTATCCCGCTCCTCAAGTGTCCACCGCCGTTGTTGAACCCTACAATTCCATTCTCACAACCCACACGACTCTCGAACACTCCGATTGCGCTTTCATGGTCGACAACGAGGCGATCTACGATATTTGCCGACGCAATTTGGACATCGAACGACCGACTTACACGAATCTCAACAGACTCATCGGACAAATCGTCTCGTCGATCACGGCTTCTCTGCGTTTCGACGGTGCTCTCAACGTCGATCTGACCGAGTTCCAAACCAATCTCGTGCCCTATCCGCGTATTCATTTCCCCCTCGTGACTTACGCACCGGTCATATCCGCCGAAAAGGCTTATCACGAGCAGCTTTCCGTGGGCGAAATCACGAACGCTTGTTTCGAGCCGGCCAACCAAATGGTCAAATGCGATCCTCGTCACGGAAAATACATGGCTTGTTGCATGTTGTACAGAGGTGACGTCGTGCCCAAGGACGTGAACGCGGCAATTGCGACGATCAAGACCAAACGTACGATTCAATTCGTCGATTGGTGCCCGACCGGATTCAAAGTCGGTATAAATTACCAACCTCCGACCGTCGTACCCGGTGGCGATCTCGCCAAGGTTCAACGCGCCGTTTGCATGTTGTCCAACACCACGGCCATCGCCGAGGCATGGGCTCGTCTCGATCACAAATTCGATCTCATGTACGCCAAACGCGCTTTCGTCCACTGGTACGTGGGCGAGGGTATGGAGGAAGGAGAGTTCTCCGAGGCTCGCGAGGATCTCGCGGCTCTCGAGAAAGATTACGAGGAGGTCGGCACGGATTCCGCTGACGGCGAGGCCGAAGGCGCGGAAGAGTATTAAACGACGAGAAAATACTCCGACGACGTCCATCGAGTCCATTAGATTCATCTTTTTTTTTTATACCATTACCCATTTTGTTACGGCAACATTTCCACGAAACGTTTGTAATAACCGTAGATTTTTTTAAAGAAAAGCTCGATGGCAAAGAAATAAACGAAACGCAACTCTATTTATCGAATTTTTTTCTTGGATTCCTGACTTCTCTTGCCTAATCCTTAAATCATCCTTCCGTTAGCGTTTAATTTTGTCGATTAAATAACTATTTTTGGAGCGACGAATCTGCTCCAATAACTACTACGCATTTTCGCGACTTATTTTAAGCATCAAGATATAATTCATCTACTTTTTGGATAAATTCGACTAATTCCCTAAATATAATAAATAAATTGAATGAATATATTTTATATATTATATCGAAGACGGCAACAGCACAGACTTTAGTTTTAAAATTCATCGTAAATTTCCTTTATGACACGCTGGGCGTAAAAGTGCGGTTTTACGTTCACTTCGTTCGCGTCAAACCGCATTTACGCACCTTGTGACATAAAAATTCGTAAGAAAAACGTTTTGTGGACTCGTGATTGCAACACTCGCCTTCGGATCGTTCTGCAAACTCACACTCGTCAGAAATTTTTTTTTCGTACTAGGGTCATAATGTGCTATTAACAAAATGAGGTTAGCCATGAAAAATAACCTAAAAGAACCTTGTGGCGATTCTCGTCGAAGTAGAAACCTATTCAAAAACAAATCTACATTTCGCCGAAACTACTTGACCGATTCTAACGAAATATAGACCTCGGACTCCATGAAAAATCGTCAAAAATTCCCGAGTTACGATTTTCATGAACCCTTACAACGTAAAAACCTCATTTTCGCACCCGTCTCTCTCCCTCTCATCCTAAATTCTATAATGCGGTGAAATCGCGAATAAAAAATCGGAATTCCATCGCACGCAACATTCGTATCTGTTGTTTTTCATATTTTCTTCATTTTTGCGTTTCTTCATTGTTCCGCAAAACCTTAAGGCCGGGAAAATCACTTTTCCCACCGGAAAACGGTTTTTCTATCGCGATAACTCCGAACGGACGGAAGAAAGCGTGGTTAGATTATTCCTGAAGATTCCAGAAAGTCTTGCGACGACTGCGAGAGAAAAGTCTCAAACCTGCTCCGAGTTTCGACCGACCTCTGTGGTCTCGTGTCACAGTCAGTCTCAGTCTCAGACTCTCAGTGACTTTCGCAGCCTCGGATATTCCTCGTTTCGCGATCGCACGAACGCATGTCACGTTAAAATACAAAAACTATCCAAAGTCTCACGAAACAACGAATTAACGGTCTCGATTAGTTACGAATTAGCGATTTATTTAAATTTTTTAATTAAAGTTTGATCGCTCTTCGTTCGATAAAAAGAAACAAATCGGTTCTTCGTACTCGTTAGGTTACGTAGTAAGTTTGAAAAGAATTTGTAATTTTTCAATGCTATTCTTTTTTATTCATCATTCGCGTATTTATTTGCGTAGTTATCGCAGATTATTCGTTTTTAACGACCGGCTTTGTTAGGTTATGTAACCCGACCTTGATTACCCCATCGGCTCCGAAAGTGTTTATTCATCGCTCGACTTCCGTCGCAAGCGTGGAGAACGAAATTGAGATTGGAAGGCATCGTCGAGTTTTTGGAATCGTTGTCAAGAATTTTGTTTATCTTGCAGTTGCGGGGACTTTGATTTTTTGGTCGGAGCGTGGGTCGTGATGGCTAAATGGGGCGAAGGTGATCCTCGATGGATCGTCGAGGAGCGACCCGACGCTACCAACGTTAACAATTGGCACTGGTGAGATTCTTTGCAGCTTAGAGTATTTTGCGATATGCTTCTAGTCTATGAATTGATTACTGGCTTTTTTTAATCCTCCACCGCTACACGGGCTGCATCCATCACTCGATTAACTGACGTTCGAACATTTTTGTTTCCGTTTTCATATCTCTAGAATTTTTTTTATCATGCTGCAATTTTATGTTTTCGAATTAAACTTTCCGTACATCATCTAGAACGTTTAAAGCGTGTACCGTAATTTTTTTTATCCTCTTTGGACGGATGAACTGCTCATAATTGTTCCTTGAAAACCGACTGGGTGGAATCCATTCGTTGTAACGGCCGTGATGTTATTTGGTAGTGTGACGGTCAAGGGTTAATTCTATCAGTGTTCCATGGTTTTTCGCACCACTTGAGTACATTGTAGTGTCAAACTGACCAAAGGCCAAAATGTCATCCTAAAAATTGACAAAAATTCTCTTATTAAGCTGCGGGTTTCTGCGTTTCCATTGAATTTTGAACTATGAAGTTTCCGGGATTTATTTATAATAAAAATGAGAATGATGCGGGAACTTTGATTGGTCGGCCTGGGTCGAATCGACACCGATAGGCTTAACCCTATCAATATAAAAGCTTAAAATATATTTCTTCAAAATCTGTTATAGGACGGAAAAGAACGCTTGTGCTTGGTCGCAAGAAAAAATCAAGGAGCTTTTCAAAAATTTCAAAATAGCGAAAGACGGACGTGAGTTCAAGATTCTCTATTTTGCTGTGATATCCAGATGGTCGTTGAATCGATCGGTGTAACGAATTGTTGCTAATTTCAGCATCGTGTTCGGTGACGGAAGTAGAAAAGTGCGAAGGCGAAGCGGTTGCTAATAATAGAAAAGGAAAATTAATTTTCTTCTACGAATGGTCGATTGTACTGAAGTGGCAGTCCGATAAGGATAAGGACGTAAAGGGAAAGATCAACATTCCAAACCTCTCGGAGGAAAACGACATTACGGAAGTTGATGTGAGTTTGTGTTACGAATCTTTAAATTCTTGTATCTAAGGATTTTCCCAACGAAGGATCCATGTCGAATAGTTATGGGAATAAAATATTTAATTTATTATTGGATAATAATAGTAATAATAACGAATTACTTTTAATATTAGTAATATTATTATGTAACATTATTAACATAATTATTATATATTTACAGAATATTAATATTTTCATTTATTTATTTATTATTTATTATATTATATTCATCAAAATTATTATTATTTTATTATTTATTTAAACGGTATTAATATTTTTATTCATGGATTATTACATTATTATATTATAAATTATTTATTTTTCTATTTTATTTATTTATTTATTTAAATATACATCAAACAATGATTATAATTTTTCAAAAGCAGTTCTGCAAAACTGCAAGAGTCTGTTGAAATTTTTTTTTTATTGTACTATGCTCAAAATCCTTTACAGGATCATTAAAAAACGTGCTTGTTATCGATTCAACAACATGGAAATATAGTAAATTTCATAAATAGATTTTTGCGTAGACCGTAGAATGGTTATAAATGGACGTGAATCGATTATTGCAGATCGAGTTTACTCTGGAGAGCAGTACCGACGATGGAGAAGCGACAAAGCACTTTCTGCATACACAGGGTAAACAGGCTGTTAGAAATAGACTAGGAGACTACGTAGCTGCTCTGAAAGAAGGTAAATTCTTCTCAAAATAAATCTGCACGTGCCTCTCATTTTTTTTTGTTTCTTTCAATTCCGATCTAAATAATTCGAATCGACGTTTTGCAGAATTTTCGAAAGGCATGATACTGCCGAAGAAGGATTGCGTGAAGGAAATCACGAAGAACATGAAGTCCAGTTTCAACGTTAAAGATATTATGAACACGGCGGTTATGCCGACGAACGACGAAAAAGTAGGACAAAAAATTGCAACGACGACGGTTAAGCAACAACTGAAGTTTCAGTGCAGGGCTCAGGAATTTTATAACGCGTTTACCCTTCCTCAGGTATTTGGAGATTTTTCATTGGACTTTTCTCTCATTGTTTTTGATCCAATTGGAGATGACTTTGAAATCTCTTTGGAAAAATTGTATTAAATAATGTTAAGGAAACGATAAGACTTTTTTTAAAGCATATCTTGACGATATTTTTGAATAATTTAAGGGGAGGGATGTACTAAAACACCGGATTGAAACCCTTCTATCTGCCAAAGTGGACGATGATTTTTTTTTAGTATCTTTTGGATGGTACGACATCACTAATTTTTTTTTGCAGACTTTCTAGACCTCTTTTCCCTTCCTATTTATGAGGTAGTTGCTATTTCTAGCATTGTAAATTGGATGAAATTTTTCTCCTGGTACGTTATCGAAATTGAGCACTTTTTAAAATAAAACTGAGGTAGGAATTATGTTTCTAACTTTTTTTTCTTTTTATGTTGAAAAAATCGAGTCCGAAATTTTACTGTATAATAATGGTTTTCTATTTGAAAAAATAAAAAAATAAAAATGCATCAATCTTGCAGAAAATCGATATTTTGAATATTTTCGATAGATAATCGATTTTTTGATTATTTACTATAACTTTTTATGAAAAAAATAGTCAAAAATCGATTTTCTATAAAAAATAATGGAAATATCGATTTTTTCATAAGATAGATTCCATTTTTCTTTTTTTTCAATAGGAAACCATTATCATATATTAGAATTCCGGAAAAAACTCGAATTTTTTCGGAATTAAAAAAAAATTCAATAATCGATTTTCTATTAAAAAGTAATGGAAATATCGATTTTTTCGTGAGACGTATTCCATTTTTCTTATTTTTCAATAGCAAACCATTGTCATATATCAGAATTCCGGGAAAAATTCGAATTTTTTCAGTTGAAAAAAAAAAAAAAAAAAAAAAAAATTAAGAAAGTATTACGAACAATCCACTCCAATTTCATGAAAAAGCTCCTCAATGTCGATAAAATATCCGTGGAAAAAATGTCATCCAATCTACAACGCTGGAAATAGCGGGTACTTGTTGATAAAAAAGGCGTTGGACGAGTCTAAGAAATAGGGTCTAAAAACCCTTAAAAAGAAAACAATTAAGGTCGTAACATCCAGAAGATATTTAAAAAAAAACCATCGACCCCATCGTGGTACAGAAGTGTTCCAATCCGCCTATTTACAGTGTCCCCCCCTTATAAATATACGATAACTGATAAGAAATATTTGCTCCAAAGATGGTAGAAGCGTTTACGAGAGGACCGGTCAAATTGGAGCCTAAAAAGGACGGAAAATTCGAACTTTTCGGTGGCAACATTTACGGAGTCTTCGTCGAGCTTTCGCCATCCAAGATAGTTCAATCCTGGCGATCGAAACAGTGGCCAGCCGGTCATTTCAGTCAAGTATCCATCGAAATAAGTGAAAAGAACGATCATACGGAAGTCAACGTCACGCAAACGGGAGTGCCAACAAGGTGCGTAAATCCTCCAAAAAACAAACCAAAAAAAAAAAATATATATCAATCCAATCCATCGATTCTCCTTCGTAATTTCACCCCGAATAATTCTTCTCATTTCCCATCATTTCAGCGAGGAAGAATCAACAAAAGCAAACTGGGAAAGATACTACTGGGACGCTATGAAACGAACCTTCGGCTTCGGTTACTTCATGTGATCTACGTAATCGTTTCCATGTATTTATTTATATTGATAAGTAGAACAATCACGACGTTAATAAATCGCGAACGAACGATAACGCGAGACTATGAAAAACAGCGATTTACAAATTTTCAATCGAAACTAATCAATCGCAAAACATTTTTCTTTTTTTTTTTTAAATTAATTCCAATCGCATCAATTTTTTTAAAATGAATTTCCACGCGCAATTTTCATCGAACCATTGTCACCGATAACGCGCGCACGGCGTGAGATAAACTCTTATTGTACACTGTAAGAAGAAAAAAAAAATTATCGTGCTACGATTAATAAAGCGGCTATCACAATGCGAAATTTTGTAAAATTATTTTTATTTCGTTATTTGTTCTTTGTCACTTAAAGTGAAGAAAAAAAAAGTAGCGTGTTGGGCACGCACATGATAGGGTTTCGTAGTCGTTCTGTAGTAGTCATTGATATTCTGGAATTTTTTTAGATTTCTTGAATCGACAGTTTAAAAGTTAGAGGGAGGGACACTGATAACGACTTAAAAAGCTAATATCTCGTGAGTGAAGGGTTAAAATGAAAAAGTCTCAGGACGTTAGTTGTTGCATTTAAGGAGACCCATCAAAAGACACCTCACTCAGTGGGGTGAGGAAAAAAAATCTCGAGTACACTTTTTTAGGGGGGGGGGGGGGGGGGGTGGTAAGGTTGATTCGGCGAAAAAGAAGCATGTTTTCAAGATTTTTAAGATCCGGAGGCGCCTCCGAAGATTCACTGTCACCCGCTTAATTTTCAATATTTTTAAATGAAAATTTAGGGAAATATTGTTCAAAGGTTGTATTATTATATGGAAATTGATTGAATAAATTTACACTATTTGTATCGCCAGAAAAAAATCTTAAAAACATGCTTCTTCTGCGGGATGGGTGTAAACATCTTTTTTTTTCCAAAAATATTTTTTTCGTTTTTAAGTCACCGATCTACGTCCGTGTACCAAATTTTATCTTAATCGGTAGATAACTGAGAGAATGTGAGAACTGTGACATACGGACAGACGGACTTGGCGAAACCATAAGAGTTTCTAGATTTCTACCGAACCCTAAAAATCTATTAATTTCGATCGCCATCGATGCTACCCAGGTTTGTCGCTGTTATCGCGAACGAGCTTCGACAAATTTTCGTCCTCGAGCTGTGTATCACCGAAGGATTCTCGTTTGACCTATATAACGGATTTATGTGCCGGCTCTCCTGGCTTTGGAAAAGCTCGCTAGGGGCTGCGCCTCGGCACAATGGCCCCATTTCCTACGAAGGGGGATGCTGTGCCGTTTTCACCCCGCCACTGTTAACTCGCCCCCGTGTGCGTGTGTGCTAACGTGTGTTCGCGTTATTCACGTTCCCACCCTCGTATCGTACGAATACGGATGCGAGGTCTCGTTTCTCGAGTCCTCGCCAAATTTCATATAACTTTCTCGAAAGCTTTTTTTCCCGGCTCACCGGGGGCAACGCTACGATGCGATTACGATGTATCGGAAACTCTGGGGGCGGGGGGGAGGGGATGATGAATCAAGATGACATCATCACGTTTTCTAGAATTATCGCGAAATTTGATCGTTTCGGCTATGGATAATTTCCGAACGGATTACATGGGGAGTTTTTTTTTCCTCTTCTTTCCCTTCTACTTTTCGCGATAAGAGGTTGTAGCGCCTTATAAGGCGATCGCTTTAGCCGCTTTCGTCAGCTGTTTGGGGGTTTTTTTTTTCAAAGCTTTACCGGGGGACTGGGTGGAATTCACTCGTTGGTCAATTGACGAACGGCGGTGTTTTTGATTCCGTTTTCATCTCTTGAAGAATTTTTTTTAACGCGGCGCCATTTTGTTTCTTGTAAATAAACTTTTCGTACATAATCTGGAGGGTTCGAAGCATGTTTTGCAATTTTTTCAAGCACTTCGGACGGATAGTTTGATGACAATCGTTTTTTGAAAATTGACTGGGTAGAATGGACCCAGTGTTACGGTGAAGGGTTAAGATTGAAGTAACGTTCGATTATTTTTTTTTTTTCAAAAACACTGGCGACTGCAATTTCACAAAAAAAAACGGTAAAATTAGAACGCACAGAGAGTCAAAGAAAATCAAAATAAAACGAAAAAGTAAATGGAATCAATTCAAAAAGCTAAGTCGAACAAAAAAGAAATAAAAATAAAAATCGATAAACAATGAACAAAAGTTGAATGAATGGAAATTGACTATATAAATATGATGAGAAATCGAATAAGCTAGGAAAGCACATAAATTTAATAAAACAGGCCACACAAATGCATGTTTCGTTAGTTAACAAGATAACGTAATATGCATCCGCAGGCATTCAAGAGGCGAAACGAGAAATACGAATAGAAAGAGATAAAGAACGGAGGGGAAAAAAAAACAGAAGATATTTCACGTTCTCGTTGTGACCGACGGATATCTCGTCTCTCATTTATGCGCGCAATATCAGCCGGTCGAGGGAGCAACAACAATGTCGTCTGTGTTCGAAAGTCCTTTGTGGTGCGAGAAGGACAGCAAGCGAAAGTCGTACCAGCGAGATAAAGAAGAAAAAAAGCCTACGAAAAAAACGAAAAAAATAAAATAAAATAAAAAAACCAGTGATTTGAGAGAAAATCGATCGGAGAACCGTCCGATAGTTGCGTGAAATTTCCGGGGTCAGGAGTTGTGAGGCAGGAGTCGCAAGGGCGGACTAGTGTCCGTTTACCCTTTTCCGTGTCGCAACTTTTTCTACGCCCAACAATTTTTATCCATTTTTTTCCACTTAAAAAAAAAAAATGTTTTTACATTTATTTTTTCCAATAAATATGTATGTACGACGCGGGGTCATATAAGGGCCGGAGTTTGGCAATATCGATATGGCAAGGACCTCGGCTGGCCTCCCCTTCGGCTTCGGGATCTAAATGTAGAACCCCGCCTTTCTCCCACTTAGCGGAGTTACCTTTTTCCCCGTCCTACATATCCCACCATCTGTGCTTCAGCTTTCCTCGAAGCGATTTAATTTAATTAAACTATCGAGCTTATATCAAAGCCATGATATTCAACCGTCCCTGTATATACGCGTACACACCGAACATTGCATTTCCGTCGAGTTTGTAGGGTAGAAACAACGTTATTCTTCACTGCGTCCATTGTTTCTCCTACCTCTTGTGTTTTGTACAACTTTTCTTTTTGTTAATTAATTAAATTTTTATTTTTTATCTTACCGAGAATTAATGAGAGACGGCGAGAGGGCAGAAGGGTAGGGTTCAGAGAACGGTTCGAACGTTCGCGTCCCAGATAACTACAGATTGAAAGTTTATTCGCGCAAATATCGATTATTTTCGGCTTTCCAACCAAATTAAATTCAACATTAACGAGAATTGCCTCAACGGTCTTTTGATTAATCGAAAGTCAAACCCCGACGGTGTCTCCAGCCTGCTCGGAATGAATAATAATTGCGTATTATCGACGTTAAGGATCCCCACCCTCGTGCCGTTCCAAGCTCCGTTGATTCATTCGTCTTCGTCGGTGAAGAACAGCCACTCTCGGCTGGATTAATTTCGCTTTGTGCACCTCGAGATATGAAAAAATCGCGTGCATTGTCGGTTACATATATTTACACACATATATGCGTAGTTATTACGAGTACTCGGTGCACCTGTACTCGATTGCACTTGCCGGATGATGCGGAGAAGCATTGCTGACGCCCCCGCAACCCACCCCAACCCCATCCGGGTGTTTCTTCGGAGCGTTCGCTCCCGAGCCGCGACGGTGTGGATGCGAGGTTCGAGCCTTGGAAAGGCCCGAAGGGCGGAAAGCTTGAGGGATGATAAGAGAGAGAGGGAGAGAAAGAGAAGTGAGGAAGAGAGTTCGACGGGCGCATGAATGGGCAGAGCCAGGGGGCTTCGTTTCGTTTCGTTCGGATTCGCACCCGCGAGCTATCGTCGAGTTCCAAACGTTTAGGTCCAGTCGGAAAGACCGAAGGTGCAGACTTTTTAAAGGGTAATACGCTTTGTTGAGTTCGGTTAAGTTTTTGAGGTACGGTTCAGTCAAAAAAACCGAAGATGGAAACGTTTGAGGAGTGATAGGCTTTTTTGACTGAAGGGGGTTGACCGGTTGATGAATGTTGTTCTAATGGGATTTTTTTTAACCATACTCGGGAACGGTAGAAAAGGGGTTGAAGGTTTGAAAAACAAAAATCTTATCTCGGAAACTAATGTCTCGATTAAATAAATGTTCCGGAGGAATTAAGAAAAACGTTTATTTCGATAGAAATATAGAGTTGCTCGATCTAAGTCGATATAAACCTGAGAAAATCTCAAAATATCAGAATTTCTATTACTCCCGAATTTTCGAAGATTATATTATTAGATTTCGCGTCAACCCCGAATCCTCCCTCTCCCCTCCGTTCCCGCGCCCTTATTCTCAATAATAAAAAATTGGGCTTAATTAAACTTTCCATATATTCCCCAATCTCAAACAATTTTTGCTCCAAAATCTTTCAATATCAAGACCTTAGATCAGATACGATTTTTCAAAAAAATGTTCAACCCTCCTTATCGACCTTTCCCCAGGGTTGGGGGAGGAAAATGTCTCCGAAGCATCATTCATTACCCCGTCAACGACCTTCGGTAGATAAACCGTATTACTCCCCGAAAAAGTCTTTGCGTTCGGCTTTTTCGACCGGACCGTCACAGCCGGTTGGGGGGGGGGGGGGGGGGGGGGGGGGGAGAATCGACGGAGAAGCCGTCGGAGTCGTCGACGTCGAGGCGGTCTCTCGTGCCATATACACACGAAGAAGAAGCGCCAGTTGGGTTACGCGAATGCGCGCGCGCGCGCCTAACTAAAATCAAAATCAATGTAGTCGGCCACGCTCCTCGCTCGCTCTCACACCCACACACCCTCGCAAACACGCGCACACACACCCCCACACCCTCCCACAAGCCCCCACACACACACGCGGAAACGCGATAGCGCGCTGTGTGGCTCTCTGATACCGCTACCGCTGCTGCTGCTGCTGCTGCTGCTGCCGCTTCTGCTGCTCCACGGAGCCGCTGGTGGAGGCTCGCGCGACTCCGTACGATTGCCCACGCCCTAGTCCACCGCGGTCTCGCTCCGCCACTCGTACTCCGTCGACCGTCGTTCTATTCGGCTCTCTCGCGCGGTATCGTGTTGTTCTTACCCTTACGACGAATTATTTCTCCGAATTTTCCCTCCCATTCACAAGCATAAACACGCAACCCCTTCTTCCCTCTTCCACCCTGCTTGAGCTCCTCGTATTTTCGATACTCGCGTCAAAAGACGATTTTACGAAACGTGGACGAAAATTCTATATTTTCTTCGCAAATCGGTGATTTTTTTATTTCGGTTTTTGTTAAATTTGCGCGAGGGTTCCATTGGGGGGTTTTTTTTGGGATTTTGGTTCGCGGGGGTTGTGCGAAGCCGCGTGTTTTCTCACATACTGCACTGATTTCTATCTAAATTTAATCTACGCGTGTGCGTGAGGGTGTATGTGATTTTTTTATTTTTCTTCGAAGGTTTTGATTATCGCGAATGAGAGGAGGATAAAATTTTTTGCGGGGTCGGAATCGTCGTTTCGTCGTGAACGCGCGTGGAAGAAAAACAACGTCGGGAGATCGGTGATGGTGCTGGGACGTGGATGGTTCGGAGGGGGTTCGCGCGAAGGATAATTCCGCGGGAGTAGCGGCGGTGACGGGGAGTAGAACCGGCGGTGGAGAAACGGAGGATAGTCGGACGTCGGAAGCTCGCGCCTCGAGGAACCGGGTGTGTCTGCTCGGAAGTGGTGCAGGTGCGTGCGTGCTACGTTACGATAAGGGTGGAAACTGAAAGAAAAAAGAGAGAGAGAGAGAGAAAGAGGGGGTTGGTTATCGGGAGAAGACGTTTGTTCGTGTATCAGATGTGAATTCTCGTGTGTGCGTCGTTTCAATCCTGGAGTCGTCGACTCTTGGAAACCTCGCGAGTGGAAAACAACGGCAAGGACTTCGGAATAAGTCCGGGTGAGAGTTGAGAACGGACAATTGAATTCTTTCATGGAGAAAACAAGAACGATTATTTTTTAAACGCACGGAATTGATGAAATATTAGTTTTATCGGCTGTGCTAGTAGTACGAGTCGAGAATAGTCGGACGGGCGAAGGTTTCGACGAATTCCGGACCGAAGAGTGATGGATAAAATTGATAATGATGAATAAAATTTTCGTGGACGAACGGATGACTCGATAACACACGAAATTTTGATTTATCCGATAAAGTTCCTGCGTATCCTGGAATTGATTGGGGAGTGTTCGATTGTTGGACTGAAAATTTGAATCAAAAACGTGATTTTTGAGGAATTTGCGGTATCGCGGTTTGGAAAATTTGGGGAATCGAGACGAAGGAGAAGAGTGGACGATGACTCGAGAGTTTTAGCAGTGGCGGGAGGGCTTTTGGCAAACAGGACACCGGAAGATGGAAGGCCGGGAAAGATGAGTCGCCACGCGAGCACTTAGTTCTCGTCTTTTTTTACAAGATAAATATATACATAATATATATATGTACATATATATATCTATATGAACGTATATACACCCACGAAGAAGCCGACAACGATGTTAGACCGCTTCAACGGTCATTGCACGATCTCGAAAATTGTGTTCGAGCCGACCGGGGTCACGAGGAGAACTATCGTCAGGATCACAACTGGAAACACCAGCACGGATTTGTTCGGTTCGAGAGAAGAACTGTTTAGCGAGAGATGTAACGTAGATAGCCGTTGAGTGTTTATGAACAATTTTTTTTTTTATATTTGTTTATTTATCAATTATTGTTTACGTGTGTCTCGTATTATCATTTTCTGCGTTTCGACCTCAATCATTTGTTACTAATATTTATTTCGATTGTTTTTAGTTGTTGTTAAAATTTTTTATTTATAATTATGTATGATATTTATAGTGTTTTATGTTCATATTGTTTATAATACATTTTTTTATTGATTTATTTGTTAGTTTTTGTTTACGTGTGCCTCGTGTTATCGTTTTCTGCGTTCCGTCCTTCTTCATTTGCTTCTAATATTCATTTTAATTGTTACGTTTGCTTTTTTTCCAATTTTTGTCGTTCGACAATTAAACGTTCGTTGTTGCTTCGTTGTATTCCACGCGAATCCTTTACATTTCCTTTTATTTTTTTGTTATTCTTCTTCTTTTCGGTTCGGGATTTTTTCAGTAAACGTGGATATTCGTGTTTACACGCGCGTGCGAGGATGCGAGAAAATCGTTGACACGATGTTAAACACGTTGGTTGGGCTATCGTGAACGTAATTGTTGCACAATTTGTTTATCTTTTGTTTTTTTTTTTTTCGTGACTTGTTACGCTCGCGGATTTGTCGGGGAAGTATATAGTTTTTTTTTTTGAGACCGACGAAGATCGTCGTCATTCCCTCACGATAATACAATGGGGATGCAGTTTCCTTCTTCCCTGCTCCGGCGCGCACGGATATCCAGGACGGACTGCCGCCACAATGCTGTAACTCGGCCAATCGCTACCGTACC